>JAZKLR010000078.1:600000-1007500 GCA_037103525.1 Ganaspis brasiliensis
GGAATGTGGACTTTTGAATGAGGTATATGGAATGTGGAATTTGAATGTGGAAAGTGGAATTTTGAGAGCGAAGTTGAAAATGTGGATAGAGGAGTTTGGAATGTGGAATTGTTGAATTTGCAATGTGGAGGTTGGAATGTGGAATTTTGAATGTTGTGTTTAGAATGTGGAATGTAGAGTTTAGAATGTTGAGCTTGGAATGTTGACTTTGAAATGTGGAGTTTAAAATGTTGTTTTTGGAATGTGGAGTTCGGAATGTGGAGTTTGGAATGTGAAGTTTGGAATGTGGAATTTGGAATGTGGAGTTTAGAATGTGGAAATTTATGTGGTTATTCTGTATGTAGAAAGTCGAATGTGGAGTTTAGAATCTGGAATGTAAAATACGAATATGGAGTTTTAAATAGGGAATGTAGAGATTGGAATGTTGAGTTTGGAATGTTGATTTTGGAATATGCAATTTGGAATGTGGAGTTTAAAATGTGGATTGTAGAGTTTAGATTGTTGAGCTTGATATGTTGTGTTTGGAATGTGGACTTTTGAATGAGGTATATGGAATGTGGAATTTGAATGTGGAAAGTGGAATTTTGAGAGCGAAGTTTAAAATGTGGATTGAGGAGTTTGGAATGTGGAATTGTTGAATTTGCAATGTGGAGGTTGGAATGTGGAATTTTGAATGTTGTGTTTAGAATGTGGAATGTAGAGTTTAGAATGTTGAGCTTGGAATGTTGACTTTGAAATGTGGAGTTTAAAATGTTGTTTTTGGAATGTGGAGTTCGGAATGTGAAATTTGGAATGTGAAGTTTGGAATGTGGAATTTGGAATGTGGAGTTTAGAATGTGGAATGTAGAGGTTAGAATGTTGAGCTTGGGATGTGGATTTTGAAATGTTGAATTTGGACTATGGAATTTGGAATGTGGAGTTTGGAATGGGCAATTTGAAATTTGAAATGTGAAATTCTGTATGTAGAATTTAAAATGTGGAGTTTAGAATGTGGAATTTTGATTTTGGAATATGGAGTTTGGAATGTGCAAATAAGAATGTGAAGTATAGAATGTGGAATCCGGTATCTAAAAAGTGGACTGTTTAGTTTAGAATGTGGAATGTGGAGTTTGGAATGTGAAATATGGAATTTGAAATGTTTAGTTTAGAATGTGGAAAGTGGTATTTTTAATTTGGACTGTAGAATGTGGATTTTGAAATTTGGAATTTGGAATTTGGACTGTGGAATTTGGAACGTAGAGTTTGGAATGTTGAATTTTGACTGTTGAGTTTAGAATGTGGAATGTGGAATTTGGACTGTAGAGTTTCAAATGTACAGTTTAGAAAGTGGAATTTGGAATGTAAAGTTTGGAGTGTGGAATGCGGAGTTTAGACTGTCGAATTTGAAATGTGGAATCCAGTATCTAAAAAGTGGAATGTGGAGTTTAGAATGTGGATTGAGGAGTTTGGAATGTAAAATTTGGAATGTGGAATCCGGTATGTAGAAATTTGAAAGACGAGTTTGGAATGGGTAATTTAAAACTTGAAATGTGGAATTTTGTATGTAGAATTTAAAATGTGAATTTTGGAATGTTGAATTTGGAATGTGGAATTTAGTATGTGGAGTTTGGGATGCTGAATTTGGACTGTGGAGTTTAAAGTGTGGACTGTGGAGTTTGGATTGTGAACTCGTGGAATTCGGTATGTAGAATTTAAAATGTAGAATTTGGAATTAGGACTGTGGAATTGGGAACGCAGAGTTTGGAATGTTGAGTTTAGAATTTGCAATGTGGAATTTGGACTTTTGAGTTTCAAATGTAGAGTTTGGAAAGAAGAATTTGGAATGTGAAGTTTGGAGTCTGCAATTTCAAATGTGGAGGTTAGAATAAGGAATGTAGATTTTAGAATGTTGAGTTTGGAATGTGAAGGTTAGAATGCGGAATGTAGAGTTTGGAAGAAGGAATATAAAATTGGGAAAGTGAAGTTTGGAATGAGAAATATGCAATTTGGAATGTGGAAAGTGGAATTTTGAATGTGGAGTTTAGAATGTGGAAATTTATGTGGTTATTCTGTATGTAGAAAGTCGAATGTGGAGTTTAGAATCTGGAATGTAAAATACGAATATGGAGTTTTAAATAGGGAATGTAGAGATTGGAATGTTGAGTTTGGAATGTTGATTTTGGAATATGCAATTTGGAATGTGGAGTTTAAAATGTGGATTGTAGAGTTTAGATTGTTGAGCTTGATATGTTGTGTTTGGAATGTGGACTTTTGAATGAGGTATATGGAATGTGGAATTTGAATGTGGAAAGTGGAATTTTGAGAGCGAAGTTGAAAATGTGGATAGAGGAGTTTGGAATGTGGAATTGTTGAATTTGCAATGTGGAGGTTGGAATGTGGAATTTTGAATGTTGTGTTTAGAATGTGGAATGTAGAGTTTAGAATGTTGAGCTTGGAATGTTGACTTTGAAATGTGGAGTTTAAAATGTTGTTTTTGGAATGTGGAGTTCGGAATGTGGAGTTTGGAATGTGAAGTTTGGAATGTGGAATTTGGAATGTGGAGTTTAGAATGTGGAAATTTATGTGGTTATTCTGTATGTAGAAAGTCGAATGTGGAGTTTAGAATCTGGAATGTAAAATACGAATATGGAGTTTTAAATAGGGAATGTAGAGATTGGAATGTTGAGTTTGGAATGTTGATTTTGGAATATGCAATTTGGAATGTGGAGTTTAAAATGTGGATTGTAGAGTTTAGATTGTTGAGCTTGATATGTTGTGTTTGGAATGTGGACTTTTGAATGAGGTATATGGAATGTGGAATTTGAATGTGGAAAGTGGAATTTTGAGAGCGAAGTTTAAAATGTGGATTGAGGAGTTTGGAATGTGGAATTGTTGAATTTGCAATGTGGAGGTTGGAATGTGGAATTTTGAATGTTGTGTTTAGAATGTGGAATGTAGAGTTTAGAATGTTGAGCTTGGAATGTTGACTTTGAAATGTGGAGTTTAAAATGTTGTTTTTGGAATGTGGAGTTCGGAATGTGAAATTTGGAATGTGAAGTTTGGAATGTGGAATTTGGAATGTGGAGTTTAGAATGTGGAATGTAGAGGTTAGAATGTTGAGCTTGGGATGTGGATTTTGAAATGTTGAATTTGGACTATGGAATTTGGAATGTGGAGTTTGGAATGGGCAATTTGAAATTTGAAATGTGAAATTCTGTATGTAGAATTTAAAATGTGGAGTTTAGAATGTGGAATTTTGATTTTGGAATATGGAGTTTGGAATGTGGAAATAAGAATGTGAAGTATAGAATGTGGAATCCGGTATCTAAAAAGTGGACTGTTTAGTTTAGAATGTGGAATGTGGAGTTTGGAATGTGAAATATGGAATTTGAAATGTTTAGTTTAGAATGTGGAAAGTGGTATTTTTAATTTGGACTGTAGAATGTGGATTTTGAAATTTGGAATTTGGAATTTGGACTGTGGAATTTGGAACGTAGAGTTTGGAATGTTGAATTTTGACTGTTGAGTTTAGAATGTGGAATGTGGAATTTGGACTGTAGAGTTTCAAATGTACAGTTTAGAAAGTGGAATTTGGAATGTAAAGTTTGGAGTGTGGAATGCGGAGTTTAGACTGTCGAATTTGAAATGTGGAATCCAGTATCTAAAAAGTGGAATGTGGAGTTTAGAATGTGGATTGAGGAGTTTGGAATGTAAAATTTGGAATGTGGAATCCGGTATGTAGAAATTTGAAAGACGAGTTTGGAATGGGTAATTTAAAACTTGAAATGTGGAATTTTGTATGTAGAATTTAAAATGTGAATTTTGGAATGTTGAATTTGGAATGTGGAATTTAGTATGTGGATTGTAGAGTTTAGATTGTTGAGCTTGATATGTTCTGTTTGGAATGTGGACTTTTGAATGAGGTATATGGAATGTGGAATTTGAATGTGGAAAGTGGAATTTTGAGAGCGAAGTTAAAAATGTGGATTGAGGATTTTATATTTGGAATTGTTGAATTTGCAATGTGGAGGTTGGAATGTGGAATTTTGAATGTTGTGTTTAGAATGTGGAATGTAGAGTTTAGAATGTTGAGCTTGGAATGCTGACTTTGAAATGTGGAGTTTAAAATGTTGTTTTTCGAATGTGGAGTTCGGAATGTGGAGTTTGGAATGTGAAGTTTGGAATGTGGAATTTGGAATGTGGAGTGTAGAATGTGGAATGTAGAGGTTAGAATGTTGAGCTTGGGATGTGGATTTTGAAATGTTGAATTTGGACTATGGAATTTGGAATGTGGAGTTTGGAATGGGCAATTTGAAATTTGAAATGTGAAATTCTGTATGTAGAATTTAAAATGTGGAATTTAGAATGTGGAATTTTGATTTTGGAATATGGAGATTGGAATTTGAAATATGGAATTTGGAATGTTTAGTTTAGAATGTGGAAAGTGGTATTTTTAATTTGGAGTTTAGAATGTGGAGTTTGGAATATGGAATCCGGAATTTGGAATGTTGAACTTGGAAATTTGAATTTTGACTGTTGAGTTTAGAATGTGGAATGTGGAATTTGGACTGTAGAGTTTCAAATGTATAGTTTAGAAAGTGGAAATTGGACTGTGGAGTTTAGAATGTGGACTGTGGAGTTTGGATTCGGAAATGTGTAATTCGTTATGTAGAATTTGGAATATGGACTGTGGAATTGGGAACGTAGAGTTTGGAATGTTGAATTTGGACTGTTGAGTTGAAAGTGTAGAATTTGGAATTTGGACTTTTGAGTTTTAAATGTAGACTTTGGAAAGAGGAATTTGGAATGTGAAGTTTGGAGTCTGGAATTTTAAATGTGGAGGTTAGAATAAGAAATGTAGACTTTAGAAAGTTGAGTTTGGAATGTGAAGGTTAGAATGCAGAATGTAGAGTTTGGAATGAGAAATATGAAATTGGGAATGTGGAGTTTGGAATATGGAATATGAAATTTGGAATGTGTAATCCTGTATGTCAAAAGTAGAATATAAAATGTGAAGTTTGGAATGAGGAATATGCAATTTGGAATGTGGAAAGTGGAATTTAAAATGTGAAGTTTAGAATGTGGATTGTGGAGTTTAAAATGTAGAATTTAGAATGTGGAATTCTGTATGTAGAAAGTCGAATTTGGAGTTTGCAATGTGGAGTTTAGAATTTGGAATTTAGAGTTTAGAATTTTGAGCTTGGAATATTGTGTTTGGAATGTGGACTTTCGATGAGGTATATGGAATATGGAATGTGGAATTTGAATGTGGAAAGTGGAATTTTGAGTGCGAAGTTTAAAATGTGGATTGAGCAGTTTGGACTGTTGAATTTGGAATGTGGATTTTGCAATGGGGAATATGGAATTTCGAATGTAAAATTTGGAATGTGGACTTTAGAATGTGGAATGTTGATTTTGGAATGTGAAGTTTGAAATGTGGAATTTAGAATGTGGAATTTGGAATTTAAAGTTTTGAATGTAGAATGTAGAGTTTGGAATGTTGAGTTTGGAATATGGATTTTGGAATGTTGAATTTGGACTGTGGAATTTGAAATGTGGAGTTTGGAATGGGCAATTTGAAATTTGAAATGTGAAATTCTGTATGTAGAATTAGGAATGTGGAATTTAGAATGTGGAATGCTGATTTTGGAATGTGGCGTTTGGAAAGTGGAATTTGGAATGTGGAGTTTAGAATGTGGAATGTAGAGTTTAGAATGTTAAGCTGGGTATTTTGAGTTTGGAATGTGGAGTATGGAATATGGAATTTGGAATGTGGATTTTAGAATGTGGAATTTAGAGTTTAAAATGTTGAGCTTGGAATGTGGTGTGTGGAATGTGGACTTTCGATGAGGTATATGGAATATGGAATGTGGAATTTGAATGTGGAAAGTGGAATTTTGAGTACGAAGTTTAAAATGTGGATTGAGGAGTTTGGAATGTTGAATTGGGAATGTGGATTTTGCAATGAGGAATATGGAATTTGGAATGTAAAATGTTGAGTTTGAAGTGTGGAGTTTAAAATGTTGATTTTGGAATGTGGAGTTTAAAATGTTGATTTTGGAATGTGGAGTTCGGAATGTGGAATTTGGAATGTGGAGTTTGGAATGTGAAGTTTAGAATGTTGATTTTGGAATATGCAATTTGGAATGTGGAGTTTAAAATGTGGATTGTAGAGTTTAGAATGTTGATCTTGGAATGTTGTGTTTGGAATGTGGACTTTTGAATGAGGTATATGGAATGTGGAATTTGAATGTGGAAAGTGGAATTTTGAGTACGTAGTTAAAAATGTGGATTGAGGAGTTTGGAATGTGGAATTGTTGAATTTGCAATGTGGAGGTTGGAATGTGGAATTTTGAATGTTTTGTTTAGAATGTGGAATGTAGAGTTTAGAATGTTGAGCTTGGAACGTTGACTTTGAAATGTGGAGTTTAAAATGTTGATTTTGGAATGTGGAGTTCGGAATGTGAAATTTGGAATGTGGAGTTTGGAATGTGGAGTTTAGAATGTGTAATGTAGAGGTTAGAATGTTGAGCTTGGGATGTGGATTTTGAAATGTTGAATTTGGACTTTGGAGTTTAGAATGTGGAATGTATAGTTTGGAATGTGGAATTTGGACTGTAGAGTTTGGAATATGGAGTTTGGAATATGGAATTAGGAATGTACAATTTGGAATGTGGTATTTGGAATATAGATCTGTAATTTTGAATATGTAATCAAATTCAAGGTATGCTACCCAACCCTAGTAATTTTGATACCTAAAATAAATAATAAATAGTATAAAATTTATGAAAATTAAAAAAAATCGATCTTATATCCATTTCTTTGCAATTACAACAGAATCGCACAAATTTTTTGACAGGAAAAGTACATTTTTAATAAGTTTCTCAAGTGCTTGCACTGAAATGAGTGTTGACTTACATTGTGAACATAATACACATGTTCAATATGTATCTTGTTTTTAGAACACTTAAACACCAATATTCCTTTTTATATTTAGTGTAAAGTGATATTTAAAATCAAATAAAAAGGCTTTATATTATAAATATATATATATATTAAATTTCGTATTTTAAAAAAGATTTGATAAATTGAGTTTTATTTCTTGGCACGTTAAATTGTAAGCTAAATTAAAATTTTTTAAATTCATTAACATCTTTTTTAACTTAAATAAATATTTATAATTTTTTAAAATTAAATTTCATTTAGAAAATTAAGTGTTTAACATTCAACTAATTAACTGTCAATTTTAATTTTAATTTTCAATAAAAGAATCGATGACAAAAGAAATATTTTTTATTTGCTAACGGCGTGCAGTATTTGTTAAAAAAACAACCTTGAGGCATCGGTAAAGAGTTTGGCAATATCCACCTATTAAATATTGGTTTCCGTACTAAAATTTATGAATGGCAAATGTTTACTGCCTTAGCTTTAGCGAAATAAGCGCAAGTATGTGCCAACGAGACTGCAAAAAAAATAAATTGAAACATTTTTTCAAAGTAGTTCAAACTTTCGTAATTAAACAAAAAACCCATTTTTTCCTTTGTTTATAAAATTTTAAAAATAGTAAACCAAATTTAATATTTAGTTCAAATACTAAAATTGTTTTAAATCAAATTTTAAAAAAACTTTATTCAACTGAATTTTTTATTACCTTAAATAACATAATATTTTCATTCACTTGCAAAAATATAATTTATTACAATAGAAAATAATCTAAAACAAATATTTTTGAGCAAAAATCTTTTTCTTATTTTTTATATCATATTTTGTATTCTATTTTACGAATCATGTTTAACATTTTTTCAATTCTTCGTAGAAGGCTGTATAAAAAGTTTTTATTACGAATTTGAGTGCCCAGCCTATAAAAATATTATAATTAGAAGAAAAAAATTTAACCACATTGAAAAAATGCATACTTTGACACAAATTGAAAATATAAAACAAAATTTAATTCTCAAGTTATAAACTTGAGAATTACGACTGAATAATAAATCGCTGGTTTAGTATAAAAAAGAGATATTTTTTTGCGTTGAAAATGAGGAATTGTTGTTTCAAAGTTAAAAAAGAGGATGTGTCGAAAGCAAATATTTCTCAACATAACGTTAATGTTTGACACTGATAATAATTAATTAATGAGGACATTTTTTGTTTTTAAAAATCAAATTATTAACCATATTTTTATTTGCTAACAATTAATACAATCGTAATTTGAACATTTTTTAAATTAAAATTTATCAAGCTGAATTTGTAATTGATAACGAAATATCGAAATGAAATCGAAACCGTAGTTTTTTTTCTATTATTGATCAAGAATTGCTGTAAGAAAAGCTTGACTTTTTGCGAAAGAAGTGTCACTTCTTCAAAAACTAGATCGGAAGTGTGAAACAACTTGAAAATTAAATATACACTCTTACAAAACAGAATAATAAATTAAGGATGGAAATTATACTTTAGCGAGAAATTATTTTGTCTTACAAAAGATAAAAAATCTTTGACTGTATATTATTGAATCAAAAATAATTATTTCATTGGACCAAGAACATATATTTTTGAATTTAGAGTATTTGTATACCTCAGATCAAGAATATTTATTCTAGGATATAGAATAATTATTTCAGGATCAATAATATTTATTTTAGGATCAAGAATATTGGTTCTAGGATCAGGAATATACTATATATTCTTGAAATAAAAATAATTGGCTTAAATCAGTAATTTATACTTAAAACAAAAAAAATTATTCTTGATTCATAAATGTACTATACTTGAATAAAAAATAGAATAGTTGATTGAAAAAAAAATTTTTTTTTTACAAAGTTAATAAAACACACTGGAAAGTACTCTTTGAGGTTAGGTTCGTCGTTTTCAGGATATTATAAATAAATTCTCGTTTCAATTCAACATTTAAAATTTTAAAAAAATTTTAGAAATTTTTTTTTCTTCATAAATGTTTATTATACTATAGCAAATAGTAATAATCGTAATTTATTATTATTATTATTATTATTATTTATATATAAATTTCCAAACTTGTTTTGAAAAAATATAAAAATAAACAATAATAATATTCGTCTCCTCTAAGCTTGATTTCTAAAAGTTTGAATAACTAAAAAATAACTAATTTACCAATTAGAGAAAAGGGGATCAGATGTTTGAAATTATTCAGATTCTCGATAAAAACAGAAACCAAATAAAGATAAAGATTTAATGTTCGAAATTCTGAAAGTGATACTGTCCAAATCTGCAAACTTTCATTTAAAATCTATCATCTAACATTGGCAACCGGTCTAATGAAATCGAGTTTACATTAAATCTGAATAATAACTACTGTTACACCTAGCGACGAATCTCATTAATGTTCGCTAGCGAAATTTTTTCGCTCTCTAACTTTCGATTAAACATAAACCTATATATATATAAATATATATACATATATATAAATTTATGTATTTGAAATTATTAAAAATAATAAAAAGATTTTATACAAATAAATTATATATATTATATTTTACTATTGTGTCTGATTACGAAATCGTACATGATTTTTGAAAATTCAAAATGGCGGATCCAAAATGGCGAATCAAAAATTAAGTAAGTTTACAAATTATTACGAAATTTTCTGCTCAGAGATTTTCCAAAGTCGCTGAATGCGAATCTAGTGTCAGATTTAAAAATTTAAAAATGGCGGATCTAATATGGCGGAACACAATTTTTTCGAATTAATTTACAAAATTAACAATTTTATAAAAATTGTTTTTCTGGATTTTTTGAATTTGAATCTAGTGTTTAGTATAAAATTAAAAATTACCGATTCTATATATATGACACCTAAAAAAATTAGTTTATGATTTTTAAAAATCAAAAATGGAGGATTAAATATGGCGGACGCTAAGGTACTTTTCCCAAAATTCAAGAATGTGGTATTTATTTGTTATTAAAGTCTTTGATTACAAATAAGTTGAAGATTTTTCAAAATCAAAAATGGCTGATCCAAGATGGCGGGTCAAGAATTAAAAAAGTTAACAAGTTTTCACGAAAATTTCTGCTTAGAAACACGGGATATTAATACGGCTGTTCCGAAATAAAAATAAAATAAAACATATTGGTCTAGTGTCCCGTCAAAAAAAATTTTGTTTTTTTTTCGGATTTTTGAGTAGTTTTTTGAGATTATCTCAAAAAGTAAAACCAAGCTAGTTATTTTAACTTCGGATTCGGATTCAGCAGAGAAATATACGTAGAAATACCCTGGCGTGTGTCCCTGCAAAAAAATTTTTGTTTTTGGTATTTTTTGGGTTTTTGAGCAGTTTTTTCAGATTATCTCAAGAAGTAAAATTAATCTGGTTATTTTGACTTTGGTTTTAGATTCATCCGAGATAAATACGTAGGAATACACTAACTTTGTGTCCCGCACAAAAAATGTTTGTTTTTGGTTTTTTCGGGTTTGTAAGCAGATTTTTGAGATTATCTACAAAATTTTAGCCAGGTTTTTGAGCAGTTTTTTGAGATTATCTCAAAAAGTAAAACCAATTAGGTTATTTTAACTTTAGATTCGGATTCACCAGTGAAAAATACGAAGGAACACACTAGCGTAGTGTCCCGGCAAAAAAAATGTTGTTTTTTGTTTTTTTGGGGTTTTTAAGCAGTTTTTTGAGATTATCACAAAAAATAGAACTAATCTTGCTATTTTGACTTCTGATTCGGACTCAGCAGGAAAAAATTTGTAGGAACGCACTGGCATAGTGTTCCGGCAAACAAATTTTTCTTTTTGGTTTTTGCCCGGTTTTTGAGCACTTTTTGAGATTATCTAATAAAGTAAAACTAATCTTGTTATTTTGACATTGATTTTGGATTCAACTGAAAAACAATTAAGAATACACTAGTGTAGTGGTCCAGCCAAAAAATTTTGTTTTTTTGTTTTTTTCGGGTTTTTGGGCAGTTTTTTGAGATAATCTCACAAAGTTGATCCAATCTAGCAGTTCTGATTCAAAATTCGGATTTAGCGGGGAAAAAGACGTAGGAACACACTAGCGTAGTGTCCCGGCAAAAAAATTTTGTTTTTTTGTTTTTTTGGGGTTTTTGAACAGTTTTTTGAAATTATCTCAAAAAGTGGAACCAATCTGGTTATTTTGACTATGGATCTGGAATCAGCAGAGCAATTTACGAAGAAATACACTATCACAGTGTCCCGGCAAAAAAATTTTGTTTTTGGGTGTTTTTCGGGTTTTTTTAAATTATCTTAAAAATTAAAAAATAAAAATTTTTTTGTCGGGACACTACACCATTGTATTTTTACGTATTCTCTGCTATTATGATTTCAATTATGATTGATTATGATTGCAATAATGATTTCGGATTTGGATTCAGCAGGGAAGATATACGTAGGAACACACTGTCGTAGTGTCCCGGCAAAAAAATTTTTGTATTGGTTTTTTTTTTTGGTTTTTGAGCATTTTTTTGTGATCATTTCTCAAATTTTAAACAATCTAGCAATTTTGACTTTGGGTTCGGATTTAGCAGGAAAATATACGTAGAAACACACTGGCATAGTGTTTCAGCAAAAAAATTTTTGTTTTTGGTTTTTTTCTGGTTTTTGAGTAGTTTTTTAAGATTATCTTATAAAGTAAAACTAATCTTGTGTTTTTGACTTTGATTTCGGATTCATCAGAGAAAAATACGGTGGAATGCACTGGTGTAGTGACCCGGGTCAAAAAATTTTTGTTTTTGGTTTTTTTCTGGTTTTTGAACAGTTTTTTGAGCTTATCTCAAAAAGTAAAATTAATCTTGTTATTTTGATTTCGGATTCGATTTCAGCAGAGAAAAATACGTAAAAATACACTGGCGTAGTGTTCCGGCAAAAAAATTTGTTTTTGGATTTTTTCGGGTTTTTTTTTAGCAGTTTTTTGAGATAATCACACAAAGTTGAACCAATCTAGCAATTCTGAATTCAGATTAGGATTTGTCAGGAAAAAAATACGTAGAAACACACCAGCGTAGTGTCCCGGCAAAAAAATTTTTGTTTTTGGTTTTTTTCCGGTTTTTGAATAGTTTGTTGAGATTATCTCAAAAAGTAAAATTAATCTTGTTATTTTGATTTCGCATTCAGATTCAACAGGAAAAAATACGTAGAAACACACTAGCGTAGTGTCCCGGCAAACATTTTTTTGGTTTTTCGATTTTTCCGGGTTTTTGAGCAGTTTTTTGAGATATTCACACAAAGTTGAACTAATCTAGCAATTCTGACTTCGGATTTGGATTTAGCAGGGAAAAATACGTAGAAACACACTAGTGTACTGTCCCGGCAAAAAAATTTTGTTTTTGGTTTTTTTCCGGTTTTTGAACAGTTTTTTGAGATTATCTCAAAAAGTAAAATTAATCTGGTTATTTTGATTTCGGATTCGAATTCAGCAGAGAAAAATAAGTAAAAATACACTGGCGTATTGTCCCGGCAAAAAAATTTTTGTTTTTGGATTTTTTCGGGTTTTTGAGCAGTTTTTTGAGATATTCACACAAAGTTAAACCAATCTAGCAATTCTGACTTTGGATTCAAATTCAGCAGGGAAAAATACGCAGTAACACACTAGCGTAGTGTCCCGGCAAAAAAAATTTTTTTTGTTGTCTTTTTCGTGTTTTTGAGCAGTTTTTTGTCATCATTTCTCAAAGTTTAACTAATCTAGGAATATTGACTTTGGATTCGGATTTTAGTAGTTTTTTGAGATTCTCTTAAAAATTTTATCTAATCAGGTCACTCTGACTTTTGATTCGGTTTCAGCGGAAAAAAATACAGAGGAATACACTGACACAGTGCCCGGGTATAAAAATTTATGTTTTTGGTTTTTTCAGGTTTTTGAACAGTTTTTTGAGATTATCTCAAAAAGTAAAATTAATCTTGTTATTTTGATTTCGAATTCGAATTTAGCAGAGAATACGTAAAAATACACTGGTAGTGTCCCGACCAAAAAATTTTTATTTTTTTCTGGTTTTTTTATATAATTTCACAAAGTTGAACCAATCTAGCAATTTTGACTTCGGATTCTTATTCATCAGGGGAAAATACCTAGAAACACACTAGCGTAGTATTTCGACAAAAAAATTTTTGTTTTTTGTTTTTTTCACGTTTTTTTACGTTTTTGAGCAGTTTTTTGAGATTATCTTAAAAAGTAGAACCAATCTGGTTATTGTAACTTCAGATTCGTATTCAGCCGAGAAAAATACGTAGGCACATTCTAGTATAGTGTTCCAAAAAAAAAAAAAAATTTTCCGCATGGCTTTAATCAAAATCAGTTCTTTTCACATTCTCTTATTCATTGATCACGAATCCGTTAATGATCCTATTTCAAAATTTAAATTGACCTTTTGAAAAATGTCTGCCAATAATACAGTTTCAAACAAATTTACCAAAAATCATCATTTTTCGATTATTTTTTTGCCCCTGATTACAATTCCGTTAATGTTTTTCAATCATCAACCCACAAAGCCCAGGTTTTACAAAGTTAAATTAATTTTTTTTCTCTTTTCTCCATATTAAATCCGTGTTCTAAAATCTGCAAATTCATCACCATTATCTTAATCCTCGACCCCAAAAACCCCCAATATTGTTAATAGTTTCAAAAAAAAAGTGTCTTAGCATTATTTTTTAAAAAAATTATGTTAACGTGCTCGAATGCAGGTTTTAACCGCATTTTCCCCATGACTCTCTTATGAGCCATACTTTTCTAATTTTTTCTCCTTCGTGGTATCCCCTTAGGCAGAAATATGAAATAGGAAAACGAGAATAATAATGACGAAATCATGTGGATGGAAGAAGTGAACGTATTGGTATAAAGAAGAGTATGTGATTTAATGTTTTTTTTTTCGGGGCAGCGACAAACACTGAGATAGAGAGAGGGGGCGATAGGTTTTGTCCGTTTGGTTTTACGGGGCGTTATGATCCTGTTAAGTGGGACATAGTCTCTTGCATCTCCGTATTCCAAAGTGAACTTACACTCAGATCGGAGCATCTCCTTTCTAGATCCGATAATAAGTGCCTTTTACTCGGTGTGACTAGTGACGTTTTCCATTCAAATTCGGGAGACTTTGCCACTGAGTCTTTAGTGATAACTGTAAGTTTCCAGCAGTGAGTTCCTTTTTTATAATTTTGGACAAATCTCAAAAATCACCGGAAATATCAACTTTTAAGACTCCCATTTTTCCTCAAGTGCTTTTTTACCTATTTTTCTAGTGCCTCTCTATAAAGTTTCTATAATTGTTATCATAAACTTTTCCACGAAAAAAAACTTTTTTTTTACATTAAAAAAACTTTTTTGTTTTACACTAAAAAACTTTTTTTTTTTATTTAAACTAAAGAGATATAATTTTTCAAAGTGTATACAATTTTGAAAAGTGAGAACTGTGAAAATCACTTTTTACTTGAAAAACAAGTGAAAATTCTACTAAATTTGTGAAATTTATCTAATAATAATAATGAGTGGAAAGTTAGCCTAAAATAAGTTAAAACTTTCTACTAATTAGAAAGATTCCTAATGACGAGTTTTTGAAAATTTGAAAGAATGATTAATTAATCCAATAATAGTTTGCTACTGGTCTAATAATTATCGAGATAAGAACAAATTGAAAAAGCATGTTTTTATACAAGGAAAAATCGAAAATATGAAACAAAGAAAAAGTAGAAAATAAAAAATACCGGAGGATATAATTATTTTATAAATCAGATTCCTCTCGTTTCTGTTCAACAGAATTCTGAGTACATTCTTGTATAATTTAAAAGTTATTTTTATTTTTAATCTTGAGTGAATTTCTTTGGATCAAGTGTTAAATAAAAAAAAAATGTGTTTTTTGTAATAATATTATTTATTGTTGTCAAGTAAAAAACAAAATTTAATCGACAGTTTTTGTGTAACAATTGTAAGAAAAGTAAATATTTGTTCTTGAGTCTAGAGCATATTCTTGAGAGTGGCTAAGTTTACAATTAACATTATCTACAAAATTAGTTTAATTGCAGTTGCATTGCAATTTTTCCAGTATCGTGACACTCGTGAAGAAGCGAAGGTCTTAAAAAATAAAATAGTAAAACAAAACACTAAATGTGTAGTAAAACTCTCTTTTATGAATTTTGAGTAAAAAAAAAAACTTTAATGATAAAAAATCGTCTAATTATTAATAATTGAATTTTAAAATTCGAATTAATAGCGGGAAAATCGTTTTAACTAATTTATCATCAGTGCAGTAACTAAATTTAAAAATAATAAAAAAACTTAAGAACAGTTTCCGGAGGTATGATCATTTTTGGTATTTAAACTCAATTTTAATTATTTTAGTTTTTTTTATCATTATTGTTGCAATTGTACGTACATTTTTTTGTGACCTACAATTTATGTTTTTTTTTTTTTTTAATTTTTGGGATTTTGTAGACCTACATTTCTATTTTTTTATTTTTGTCTATTTAGCAGTGAAAGTTTTTATATTTTGAACACTTTTTCAAATATTTTTATATTTTTTATTGTTTTCAATTCGTGAATTTTAATTCCAGAATAATTAATAATAAAATTACCCAATTAATAGTTTTTAATTATAAAAAATTACCTAAAATATTTCGATAATTATGTAGGTACTTAAAATTTTTAATCTACTTGAGTCAAGGTTTAAAATATTTTACTTAAAAATTCTACTTCATTCGTGAAGTTATATTCATCAAATTTCATCACTTTTTGCCAAATTATGATAAAATTATAACAGGATCCTTGAAATTAAGAGTAAAATGTTGTTTCGAAAAATAATTAGCTCAATAATAGTTTGTTTGGAACTTTTAAATGTTGAGAAATGTTCGCTAAAACATATTTAAATTTATTTAAAGTTTAATCTTGCAAGGTCGAAAATACTCGGGAAAATAAATGATCAATTTCACAAACTTTTTAACATTTTCAATCGAAAGTTAATATAGTTTTGATATAGTTGCAACAATTTTTGACAAATCTTGTTTTTTACTTCACTTAAAAAAAATAATTTTTCTTTTGCTACGTAAAATAATTTTTTCCCCTATATTTATAAATAAACAATGTAACTTTTACACATTCAAATAGTCAAATTTTAACTATTTTTTAGTTTTTTATTTTTTTTACTAATAATTAGTTATTTTTCACTAATTTCTGAAGCGAAACGTCAGCCACGATTTTACTAATAATTAGTCATTTTTTACTATTTTAGATTTAGACAGAAATAAGTCAAATAAAAATAATAAATATGGATAATAAAATAAAATATATTGATAATGTTATAAAAATTCAAATTTATCAATTATAAGAAACGGTTCGTGAACTTTAGACAAATTTCCGTTAATCATAATTCGATGAATAGTAGAAAGGATCCTAAAATACCACTAGAAAGTGCGATGAACCAATTTACAGGTTATGAGAACGGTTATGTGAATAATTTTGAATCTAAATTAGTTCTAAACCTTTCCGGTGATAAGACTGGAATGAAAAATAATTTAAATTTTAACTCAGATCATACTCTCTAAATCTGAATTAGTTAAAAATAACTAATTTGAAAGCAGAAAGTAATCCACTAATTCAAAAAATTATATTTCTACTAATCATTCGGTAAAAAAGAACGAATTATTAGTCAAATTCATTTTTAGGTTATGTCTAACTAATTCTATTTGATGTTATTGTTGTATAAATAGATCTATTTACTAATTCAATTAGTCAAGGTTGGACTATTTTTAGTTACATGTTTACTAATAATGAGTTATTTTTAACTAATTTAGAAGTTTTTTTTTTCGTATTTGGTAAAATATGTCAATTATTTAAATGATGTGTAGTGTATATATAATTTATATTTTTCAGTATTTACAATTTTAATATCCATTAGACTAGTTTTTATGTTAATTAATGTTAATTAGAAATAAATAGAAAACGAAAGTAGAAGAAATAAGTTTGTTATATTTTGCAATTTTTTATTTTAAATGTTATTATAAAGCAAAAAAAAATTTTGTTGTTGAAATATAATGCTGGAAATTAAAAGGTTATAAATGCGCAGAAAAATGTATAAAATTATAATTTTATTATATTTTATTAAATACGAACTTCATTTGCAAAAACTTTTAAAAAATACATTGAAGCAGTTTATTTTTCGCCATAGAAAAAATGGAAAGTTATTTTAAAACGTAAAAGATACGTTCTAAACAAAGCATGAATGAAATAATAAAAATGTTCCTAAATATGATTATCCTAATTAATTTATTTAAATAACACAATTAAAAAATTCTTTGAAACCCTATTAAAAATAAAATATCAATTAAATACAAATTTCCCGTAATTAAAATAATTATTAATCCAAAATATAATTTACTCTCAGGATAATTTTTTTTCCGAAAACAAGATTTTTTTTTTTTTTGGTGTCAATTACGAAATACTGTATTTCTCGAACGAAAGCTAGAAATGAATTTTCATTTGTCAAACGAAAGCTGCAACGACACAAAATGTTTTTACATTTATCAAATGAAAGTAAAGTCAAATTCTTCGAATTTTAGAAATCGTATTAGCATTTTTTTTAATTTCACTGCTTGAGACATTGTTATTAGATGGAGCTGGCAATGTTTTATTCATGATTGTGATTTTATTTATTTTGCATTAATTAGGAAGTACTAAAATTTGATTTTATGAAGATATAAGAATGGTCCGCACTGAGATTGGCATTGACCTCGAAGGCGCCACTGACCTCCTTTCGAAAGAACCCGTTTACATTTTCTAAGATCTTTCGTTGACCGCTTCTTTCTCTCTCTCCCACTTGCAGGCTCTCGCGTACGTGCGTATCAGGTACCGTTTATATCTGAATTTTCGCGCAGAATGGCACTTTTACTTGAAACAGCTTCCATGCAATCGTCGTTCTGTTTCAGTTCCTACTTTCGAGTATCGGGCAAGCTCATCTGCTCTCACGTGAACAATTTGAATCGCCGTATGGCTAAGTAGCGCGAACATTCGTGCGTCATAACCATCAAGTGAGATTGATTTCATAATAAGAAAAAAATGACATATTTCTCTCCACCTCCCATTCGTGTTTAAATTTTAAATAAGGACATTGGGAAAAAAGATTGACTGAAGCAACTTTTTTTGTTTGTAACGGTTAACTAATCTAAATTAGGTATTTAAAAAACGTTTTACAATATATTTTTTATACATTTATTACTTCTGCGCATGTCTAATTGCTGGAGATTACTACTGCGCATTCTTTACTATTATAGATTGCTTCTGCGCATATCTAACTGGTATAAATTTCTACTGCGCATGTCTAAAGAAAACTACAAGTTGTTACTGTGTGTACTGAACTACTAAAAATTACTACTGCGCATGTCTAGCTGCTACAGATTACTACTGCGCATGTCTGACACCTATAGGTAGCTACTGCACATGTCTGGCACCTATAGGTAGCTACTGCGCATGTCTGGCACCTATAGGTATCTACTGCGCATGTCTAGCACCTATAGGTAGCTACTGCGCATGTCTGGCACCTATAGGTAGCTACTGCGCATGTTTGGCACCTATAGGTTACTACTGCGCATCCTTCCTAATTTTAGATTCTTTCTGCGCATCTCTAACTACTCTAAATTGTTTTTACGCAAGTCCAAATGATAGAGACTATTGCTGCGCATGTTTAAAATTTTTAGATGACTACCGCGTATGTCTACCTGCTACATATTACTACTGCGCATGTCTGGCACCTATAGGTAGCTATTGCGCATCCTTCCTAACTCTAGATTCTATCTGCGCATCTCTAACTACTCTAAATTGTTTTTACGCATGTCTAGATGATAGAGACTTTTACTGTGCATGTTTAACGTTTTTAAACTACTACCGCGCATGTCTACCTGCTACAGATTACTACTGCGCATGTCTGGCACCTACAGATTACTACTGCGCATGTCTGGCACCTAAAGGTTACTACTGCGCAATTATAGCTATTGCTATTGCACATCCTTCCTAAATCTAGAATCTTTCTGTCCATCTGATACTGCTCTTAATTATTTTTAAACATGTCAAGATGATAAAGACTATTACTGCGCATATCTAGCTGTTACAGATTACTACTGCGCATGTCTGGCACCTATACGTTGCTACTGCGCAACTATAGCTATTGTTACTGCGCATCCTTCTTAACTCTAGATTCTTTCTGTGCATCTCTAACTACTGTAAATCGTTTTTACGCATGTCTGGATGATAGAAACTATTATTGCGCATGTTCAACATTTTTAGATTATTCCCGCGCATGTCTACCTGTTACAGATTACTACTGCGCATGTCTGGCACCTATAGGTTGCTACTGCGCTATTATAGCTAATGCTATTGCGCATCCTTTTGAATTCTAGATTATTTCTGCGCATCTCTAACTACTCTAAATTGATTCTGCGCATGTGTAACTGCTACACTTTAGCAGTGCACATGTGCAATAGTTGTTGATTGCTACTGCGCATGCGTAGCTAAGGCTGATTACTACTTCACATGTCTAAATACTTTGTACTACTATTGCGCATGTCTAGCCGCTGCTCATTATTAGTGCGCAAGCCTAACTATTGTGAATTGCTTCTGCGCATGTCTTACCAGTAAGACATGCGCAGTTGGAACCTGTAATAATCAGACATGCGCAGTAGCAATCTAAAAATATTAAACATGCATAGTAAAAGTTTCTATATCTATAAATGCGTAAAAACAATTTAGAGTAGTTAGAGATGCGCAGAAAGAATCTAGTGTTAGGAAGAATGCGCAGTAACTATTTATAGATTCCAGACATGCGCAGTAGTAATCTGTAGCAGGTAGACATGCGCAGTAGTCATCGAAAAATATTAAACATGCGCAGTAATAATCTCTATGATTTGGACATGCGTAAAAGCAATTTTAGAGTAATTAGAGATGCGCCTGAAAGAATCTAGAGTTAGGAAGAATGCGCAGTAGCTACCTATAGATTCCAGACATGCGCAGTAGTAATCTCTAGCAGCTAGACATGCGCAGTAGTAATTTTCAGTTGTTAAGTACACACAGCTGCAACCTGTAGTTTTGTTAGACATGCGCAGTAGAAATTTATAGTAGTTAGATATGCGCAGAAGCAATCTATAATAGGCAGGGGTGCGCAGTAGTAATCTATAGAAATTAGACATGCGCAATAGTAATCTCTGGTCTTAGAGACATGCATAGTAGCAATCTATAGGAGTCAGACATGCGCAGTAGTATTGTGTATTAGTTAGGCATGCGCAGTAAGAATCTGTAGTAATTAGACATGCGCAGAAGCAATCTATAGAAATTAGACATGCGCAATAGTCATCTCTGGTTTAAAGACATGCGTAGTAACAATATATAGGAGTCGGACTTGCGCAGTAGTATTGTGTATAAGTTAGGCATGCGCAGTAAAAATGTGTAGTAGTAAGACATGCGCAGTAGGAATCTGCAGTTATTAGACTTGCGCAGTAGCAGTCCATAATAGTTAAACAGCTTCAAAAACTGATATAAACAAATAATAAACCTTAAAATCTCTTATTTTTCTATTTTTTTTACGATTTTTGCAATTAAATAAGTTAAATTTGAAATAATGCTCGTCCCAGGAATTTTTATCTTGGATACTATAGTCCAAGCAGAAAAAGCTATTTATACAAAGTTGTAGAAAATATGTCAATGTTTTATAAAAAGTTAAAAAAATATTGAACTAATAAT
This sequence comes from Ganaspis brasiliensis, assembly GCA_037103525.1. Taxonomy (NCBI): domain Eukaryota; kingdom Metazoa; phylum Arthropoda; class Insecta; order Hymenoptera; family Figitidae; genus Ganaspis; species Ganaspis brasiliensis. Next base: position 620,676 of record JAZKLR010000078.1, read on the forward strand.
AATCCATGATGTTTTTGGCATTTTTTATTAATTATGATTTACTGCTTAAACGAATTGATTAAAAATTCATTTTTTTCCTTTCCTAAATGCTTCATTATTTTTTTAAATAATTATTTGAAATTTTTTTCCTACTTTGCGTATAAACGACTTTTTTCTTGTAGAAAAAAAAATTATTTCCTGAAAACGGCATTTTTTCAATTTTTAATTGCTCAATGGCGAATATTTTGAAAGTTAAGTGAAAATTTTTCAAAATTATTTGATTCACTCATTTAGCATCTTAAACATACATTTAAACCAAATTCAAACTTTTACAGCAGATTAAAAATTAGAAATAGTAAAAATTGAGAATTCAAACAATTAAAAAAAATACGTCGATCATACAATTTATTGAAATTACGTTATCAAAATTTTAACACTCTTGCTTTAAATCCACTAAAGTTTGAATTAATAAAAATGTAGATTAATTTTTTTATATTAAGAAATTCCAATCTGCAAAAAAATTTCGGTTTCATTAATTTTCAACACAATTAAGTTTTCCGAGTAATTAAGTTTTAGATTTCTTTGTTTCGAGTTTCAGCTTCCTGAAGCCAAAAATAGAAACAATAATTTCTTAATTTATTTCTTAAAGTTTAAGTTAGAAAATAATATTTACCAATCATCCTTAGAGAAAGTCTAATTTTTATTTCGACAAGAACGAAAAATAATAGACAAAAAAAAAACAACAATTTAGTAATAAAGGTGGAAATTTTTTTTGTTAATTTAATTTAAATAAAACCTATTTATACAATTATATTAAAAAATAAATTATAATACTTCTTGGAATTTTTTTTTTTAATATTTAATTTATATTTAAATTAAAAAAATATTTTAATCTAATTTGTGGTCAGGTAAAATAGTTGAATTTTAAAAATAAATTATAAATCTTCTCCGTAAAGTGTCATAAAAAAATAACTAGCAAATGTAGAAATTTAATTATAATATTTTTAAATGCAAATTTTTTACATAGCTGAGTAATTTTGTCACACTGTCGTTTCGTAAAATGAATACATCTAAATTTTTGTTATCTGATGAAACTTCTTGTACCGACTCAAATTTATTGCACCAAGAACTCAAAAACCAATTCCATATTTTACGATCCATATAATTACCCACTTTGAGCATTTTTAAGAACTAACAGAACTTTTGTTCTGTTCAAAAAGAAAAGAAAATAAACTTAAACTAGATCAGGAAAACGATAAAATTGTCAGGCTTGACTGTGTTTTTAAATTTTTCTTTTTAAATAATCGACAAATTAGAATACTAAAAATAAAATTGGTCCACGTTAGAAAAGCCAGAAGTAGAATTATCGAAACCTGATTTTTTAAATTTATCAATTTTCAAATATTTCTCTTTAAATGAGAGTAAACCAATAAAACTTGCTTTTCAAGTGTTTTTAAATGTGAAAGAAACATTCTATTGAAACAAACAATTATTATCGCGTGTCTAAATTGTAATTGTTTCATGTCGTTCTTCTTTTAAATGATCAAAAGACAAAAAAAAGAAAAACGAAAATTTCTTTTGTCCGGTATGAAGAAGTTTTCTAGAAGAGAAGCGATTAGAAATCTAGAACACATAATTCGATCAATAACGATTGAAAACTTGCTTGAGAGAAATTGATAATTGACATCCTTAATTTCGTTAGGTTGAAATTTTCACTTTTTATTATAATTACAGATGAAAACAGAATTATATCGTTTTAATAGTTTTGTAAAATGCTAGTTAAAGAATATGTAACAAGACAATAAAAAATTGTATTATACAGCATATTATCTTAATATTATTATTATTATTATAAAAATTATGGATTTATATTAATAATTACTAGATATTTTTTTCTTATAAATTTTAAATCATTTACCACTTACGTTAAATTTTGTCAAGTTTATAACTTATAACTATTTTAGTTTCTTCGAAGTTCAATTATATTATGACCGTATATTATGACAAATAAAAACAAAATTAATTTTGAAATTTCATTTATTAAAAATGTAATTACTCCACGCATTGAGAATAGTAAATTTTAAATGATTTAAAAATTTCTTCAATTTTTAACAATTCTTTTCTATTGTGATTTTAATTATTTACTACAATTTTACACTATTTTTATAAATTTTAAAAACTTTTTTTAATTTCTAATTATTTTCAATATTTTTCAATTTTTCTCCTAAATTGTAAATTCAATTTCTGCAAGTTTCCATTATTTTCTTTATTTTTTTTAAATAAAACTTTTTCAGTTTAAATTATTTCCTTCAATATCAAATTAGTTTCATTATTCATTAATTAATTCTCAATTTCTTTCGTAATTTTTTAATTATTTTTACAAAATATGATTTTTGTTTTTCAAATTGTAATTTTTTTCATCAAATTACAATTAATTTCTTCAATATCGAAATATTATTATTTTATATATCGAATTTCATTATTTTCAACGTTTTCTATAATTCTTTTCCAAATATTTTTCAAATATTCAATATTAAAAAACCTGTTTCATGCTTCGTCAATTTTTATTTTAAAAAACTGAATAATTAAATTTTTATTTATTGTTTTTAAATTTTAGTTGTATTTTACAAGTATTTAAATGTTGTTCGATTTTCAATCACTTTCTTTTATATGAAATAAATTCTGCAATTTTCTTAATTTTTTTTTCCATAAATATCTTTAATTTAAATTTTTTTTATCATTTTTCAAGCTTTCATGTTTTATTCAATACATGTTGTAATTTTTCCAATTATTTTACTATTCATCGACTAAATTTCAAGAATTTCAATTATTTTTTTTTAAGCACTTTTAAATTATTTTTCTCAACTTTCAATTACGTTTGTTAATTTTTTTTTTTTTTTTAATTTACAATGATTCTCACAAATTTTGCATTATTTTGATTATTTGTTGATTAATTCCTAAAATTTCCATTATTTTCTTCAATTTTGGATTATTTCTATATATAAGATTTTAATTATTTTCCTCCATTTAAAATTCTTAAAATCATTTTGTAATTATAGGTACCATCTTTTACTGCAAATATATTCTGTATTTTTTTCAATTATTTTCCTAAAATTGCAATAATTACCTATCTTGAATTTTCTATTATTTTTATCATTTTTCAATTATTTCACCCAATTTTAATTATTCTCATTTTTATCCAACCAATTTCTAAAAATATTAAGTATTTTTTATCAAATTTTAATTTTATTTAAAAAATTTTTTTAATTCCAAAATTTTATAAATTTTGTCATGTACAAATAAATCTATTTTTACTTGCCTTTAATTTCTAATTATTTTTATTAAAATAATTCTTTTTATCGTTTTTCAAGTAGTCTTGTTTATCTCAAATATATTCTGTTCTTTCAATTTTTTTTTACAAATTTTTATTATTTTCTTTAATTTTAAATTATTTCTATCATTTTTTCAATTATTTTTCGTAAATTAACATTTTCTTCACTTTTTAATTATTATTATTACTTTGCAAATATTTTCTCGAATTTTTTATTATATTCTTTATTCTTTAATTAAGTTTCTAGATTTTTAAGTATTTTTCTCAAATTTTAATAACTTTCTTCAATTTTGAATTATTATTGTTATCATTGTGCAATCAATTTCTTCAATTTTTAATCATTCTTACTATTCCTCAATTAAATTTCTAAATTTTCAATTATTTTTTCCAATTTTCATTTTCTTTTAACTTATTGCAATTATTTTTTAAAATTTCATTTATTATCTCAAATCTCAGTTATTGTGCCCACTTTTCAATGTTTTTAATCACTTTTCAATAATTTTCCTCAAATTTCAATTATATTCGTTAATTTTTAATTCTTTTTCTTTAATTTAGAATGATTTTTACTAATCTTATATTTTTATTATTATTTGTTGATCAATTAAAAAAAACAATAATTTATCTCAAATAATCATTATTGTCTTCAATTTTCTTCAATTTATCTTCATTTTTTAGTTATTTTTATCATTTTTTACTTATTTCACCCAATTTTAATTATTCTCATTTTTATCTAATCAATTTCTAAAAATTTGAGGCATTTTTTTCTCAAATTTCAATTATTTTTTAAACATTTTTTCAATTCCAAAATTTTATAAATCTTGTCCTATACAAATAAATCTTATTTTATTTATCTTTAATTTTCAATTACTTTTTGTCACTTTCATTTCTTTTTTAATTAGTTTTCTAATTTTTGTTTTTTTTTATCTGAAATTTCAGTTATTTTTTCAATTTACTATTATTTTTACCATTCTGCATTATTTTCTTCAATTTTTAATTATTTTTATTACTTTGTCCATATTTTCTCGATTTTTATTATTATTTTCATTATTCTTTAATTAATTTCCTAGATTTTAAAATATTTATTTCAAGTTTTAATAATTTTCTTTAATTTTCAATCATTTTTACTAATTCTCAATTAAATTCCTAAATTTAAAATTGTTTATCTCAATTTTCAATTACTTTCTTCAATTTTTAATTATTTTTAGCATTTTTCAATTACTTTTTGTCTTTTTCAATTATTTTTTGATTATTTTTAAATTTTTTTTTATTATTCACCTCAAATTCTAGTTAATTTTACAATTTACAATTATTTTCACTATTCTGCAATAATTTTCTTTTATTACAAATATATTGTTGTAATTTTTTCAATTATTTTTGACAAATAAAAATTATTTTTTTCAAATTTTATTATTTTTATTACTTTGCAAATGTTTTCTCGAATTTTTTTTAACTATATTCAATATTCTTCAATTAATTTCCTAGATTTTAAAATATTTTTCTCAAATGTTAATAATTTTCTTCAATTTTCAATTATTATTATAATTTTGCAATAAATTTCTTCAATTTTTAGTTATTTCAACTATTTCTCAATTTAATTCCTATCACGTTTCAATTATTCTTCTTAATTTTAATTTTCTTTTATCTTTTTGCAATTATTTTTTCTGCCCTTTAGATAGATATACTAATTATTTTTTCATTTAATTTCCTAAATTTTTATTTCTTGCCTCAAATCAAAGTTCTTGTATCCACTTTTCAATGTTTTAATCATTCTACAATTATTTTTCTTAAATTTTAATTACGTTTGTCAATTTTTAATTATTTTTTTTAATTTGCAATGATTTTCACAAATTTTACATTATTTTGGTTATTTGTTGATTAATTCCGAAAATTTCAATTATTTATCTCAAATTTCCATTATTTTCTTTAATTATTGATTATTTCTATAATGTTTTAATTATTTTCCCTAATTTAAAATTCGTCAAATCATTTTGTAACTTAGGTACTTTCTTTTACTTCACATGTATTCTGTATTTTTTTCAATAATTTTTCTAAAATTGCAGCAATTATCTTCAACTTTCTATTATTTTTACCATTTATCAATTATTTCACCCAATTTTAATTATTTTCATTTTTATCCAAACAATTTCTAAAAATTTTAGTCATTCTTTCTCAAATTTTAATTATTTTAAAAAAAAATTTTCTACTTCAAAATTTTATAAATTTTTGTCCTATACAAATAAATTTTGTTTTATTTATTTTTAATTTCCAATTACTACTATCATTTTTCAATTACTTTTGTCAATTTCAATTATTTTTTTCAATTTTCATTATTTTTTTTGCAATTATTTTCTCTATCTTTTAATTAGATTTATTAATTATTTTTCAATTAATTTCCTAAATTTTCATTTATTATCTCAAATCTAAGTTATTATATCCACTTTTCAATGTTTTAATCATTATTTATAATTATTATTTGTCTCAAATTTTAATTACTTTCCTTCAATTTTTAATTTTTTTTTATTTTGCAATGATTTTCACAAATTTTTGTATTATTCTTATTATTTGTTGATTAATTCCGAAAATTTCAATTATTTATCTCAAATTTTCATTATTTTCTTCAAGTTTCGATTATTTCTATAATATTTTATTTATTTTCCTCAATTTAAAATTCTTGAAATCATTTTACAATAAAGTGCCTTCTTTTACTTCCCATATATTCTGTTTTTTTAAATTATTTTTCTCAAATTACTATACCTAATTATCTTCAATTTTTTTTTATTCTTATTATTCTTCATTGATTGAAAAATAATTTATTTTTGTTTTATTTCTTCTCCTTGCTCCCCTGACGGTCAACATTACTCTCTAAATCTGAATTAGTTAAAAATAACTAATTTGAAAGCAAAAACTCAGTCACTAATTGAAATAGTTATATTTCAACTAACCATTTAGTAAAAAATAACTATTAGTCAAATTCATTTTTAGGTTATGTCAAAATTACTAATATTTTAGTAAAACTCTGTTTACTAATTTAATTAGTCCAATTTTAACTATTTTTTAGTTATATTTTTACTAATAATTAGTCATATTTTAACTATTTTTCAGTTATTTTTAACTAAATAGAGAAACAAAAACTCAGCCACGATTTTACTAATAATTAGTTATTTTTAATTAATTCAAATTTAGAGAGTAAGTATGCAGATTTCAAAAATGTACAAGTCGACGCCCCAGAAAATATACAATTACTTTCTTCTTTGAAAAGCCACAGAATCATGTTTTAATAAAATTTATAAAATTCGACCCTTATCATTTTAAAATTGACATTTATTATTGATTGTCTGATTGGGACAACAAAAACCGTGAGGGAAAGTTCTAGAATGATTTAACCTACGACCTTGACTTTCTATACTAAACATGAAAACTTGAAGAGCACCTTCTGCACATTTTAAAGTGGGACATTTGAGAACCCTTTCACGTTTCCAACCACAACCATTAGCCATCACCTCTCGTGGTTTCTTTCATGCATTACAGCATCTTTCCAAGTCTAGAATAACAATAATTGACCTTATTTTTAGAGTTATTGTTTCATTACTGCTAACGAAGACTTTTTTTTTGTCACTTATTGAAATGATAAATCAAATTCTACAAAATATATATATACATACATGCACATACAACCTTAACGTCTGAGATAGTATAAATTATTAGAAGAAAAAACGATAGCTTCAGACAACAATTTTTATTCAGATGTTCATCGTGTCAACGTTTCGAAGTCTAAATGACCTCCTCTTTAGGACAATTAATATTTCATTTTCATTTTAACAAATTTCATCTTTCAGATGAATATGGTCAAATCTACAATAAATTTATAAATTATATAAGTATTAGACAAAAAAAATATTTTAACAAAGTAAAAAATTAGGACTATCTACTCACATTCATATCATCGTCATTTTTTTTCCAATAAAAAGAAAAAGAAACATAATCCAATTTCAAATTCCAAATAAGAACAAGTCATATTATTGTCGTCATTATATAAACTTTCTTCCAATTCCACTCTAAAATAAATTCATCACTTTTAATTCACCATTTAAATAAAATAAAAGTAAATTAAAATTCTATCATTAAACCAATGAAATGATAAAATTGAATGTTTTTTTTTAATCTAGGTCTTCCTCAAGAAAAATGGCACCGAATTTATTTGGCAGTTCGGCCACTCTTCTTCTTGAGGCTTCTCAGCAGGGCATTTCTCAAGAAAAAAGTGTCACAAAACCGGAGCCCTCGTTATTAAAAATCAAAAGCAATAAGCCAAAATACAAATGGCACATAGTCTGGAGAAATGTGATAGCTTTTGTTTATATTCACGCTGCTGCTGTTTATGGACTTTACCTTGTATTCACCAAAGCCAAATTCGCCACTTTTGTACTCGGTGAGTTATTACAGATAATAAAATATGGTAGTTTAAATTTACAAAATGCCCCTATCGGTTATTTTAGGAACTATCCAATATGACCGCCGACAGAGAGAAAATTGACGTATGAAAATTCGATATTTATTTTAAAAACAAAATTTTAAAGTGTTTGTGAAAGTGAATTATAATTTTATAATTTAGTGAGAGAGATTTATTTTGTGAATAAACATTGGAATTCTCGATTTTTTCTGTAGTTTTATTGCTAGCTCTGACCTACCAGAATTGATAACATTTTTGACTCTATGTCATATTTCTAGAAGACGCGGAGTAGCTTTAGTGAATGAAAATAAACTGTTTAAGCTTAAAGCTTACATACTTTTTATCGTAACAACACTTCCGAAACAAACTTTTATTGTAAAACCAAATTTGACTCCACTTGTTTACATTGCACTGTCTTTGAATAAACTTTCTGTCAGCGGCCATATTTGTTTTGAACAGGTGGCGCCTCATTGACCTATCATAAATAAAGCTTTTTCATAATAGTTTAAAGCCAATTTCCATTGCAGTTTATATCGAGAAATTTTTAATGATATTGAACTCGATTCAAAAGATGTGAATATTAAAAGATATAATATTTATGTAATTTATATAGAAAAGAATTACAAGAATGTAATTCTTTTTTAATTTAAGAAAAAAATAAATAGAGACAAATTTACCTGTAAATGAAAAATAACAGGAAATTGCAGAAAATAGATGGAAACTTATGAGAAGTAAATAGAAATATTAAAAATAATTCGATATTAATGAAAAAGCCTGAAAAGTTTGTGAACAATTGCAATTAAATAAAAGCAACTAGAAATTTAAGAAAATAAATAAAAATTGAGAAAAAATAAGCAGTAACTTTGAGAAAATAATTGTCGAGTAAAAAACACTTCATATTAAAAGAAGATAACTCAAAAGTATAAACAAAACGATTACCAGAAAGTGGAAAAGTAACTAGACACGTTTTTACTAAAAATGGAAAGATACAAGAAAAAAAATTCCAAAATAAGAAAAAATTTATTAGATACTGAAAAAATACTTAAAATTAAAGAAATATGACTAAAATTTAATTTTAAATTGCTAGTAAGTTAGAAACATAACTATAAAATGAAAATAATTAAAAAAATTGAAAAAATTACTGGAATCTTAGAAAAGAATCAGAACTTATAAATAAATTGAAGAAAATTAATAATTTAAAAGAGTTACTAAAAAAATCACTAGCAGGTTAATAAATAACTAGGATCATAGTTGAATAACTAGATATAAAATAAAAATTACTAGCCAGTAAAAAATAAAGTAAATAAGATAGAACTAGAATTTTTAAAAAAATACTAGAAAACAAAAATAAAACTGTACAAGAAAATTATATCTCAAATGTGAAAAATATACTAGAAAATTACAAAGTAACTAGAAAATGGTCAAAATCACAATAAATAGATTAAAAAACTGGAAGTTTAATTTAATTTTAAGTCGGTAAGTAACTAGGATTAGAGATAAAGAAAAAAAGCTATTATGTAAAAAGAAATAACTAGACAGTGTATAATATTTCAAGACTAGAGAAAAATAACTAGAGAAGAAAAAAATTACCAGAAATTTTTTAAAAAATCTAAATAATGGGAATAAATTGCTGTAAAGTAATAACATAATTAAAAAGTTAAACTTAAAACTTTCTAAAAAATTAGAAACTTAAAGGGAAATATAAAGAAAATGTATAAAAAGGAACTAATAAATAAGAAAAAATTACTAATATAATTAAAAAATATCTAGAAAACGAGATATAATTTTTTTTTGTATAGTTAAAAAATAACTGTAAAGTGAAAATAATAACTAGACAGTAAAAAATTACTAGTATATTACAAAATAACTAGAAAGTTAATAAAATAAAAAATAAAGAAAAATAACTAAATTATAAAGAAGAATGGCAAGTAAGTTCAAGGATTGAACATTTTAGAAAATATCAAAAAAAAAAAAGAAGGAAAGATAATAAAAATTTTACAAAATATCGGGAAATGGAAAAATTACAATAAATTACTAGAATATTTCAAAATAACTAGAAATCGAACAAAGTAAAAAGAAACTTATTAAATATAAATATAGAAAGGTTAAAAAGAAACTTGAAAATTATAAATGAACATAACAAAAAAAAATTGATAATAAAAAATAATTTAAAATTCGAGAGAAAAAACTAGACAAGGTAAAAATTACTATAAAATAAGAAATTTCATCAATGAAGAAAAAAGTTACTGTAAAGTAAAAATATAATAAAAAATTCAGAGAGGTAACTACATTTTTTTTAAAGATATGAAAAGTTGACAAAAATGAAGAGCAAATTGAAGAGCAAATGAAAGAAAGAACAAATAAATAAAGAAAAATTACTAGAGAAAAGTGAAAAAATAAGTAGAAAATAATCAAATTTTTTGTTGTTTATATTTTTGTAAATAAGAAAATAACTGTAAAAAAAATATAATAACCAAAAAGTGAAAAAGATAATTAGAAAAGTAGAAAAAAAGTAGAAATTAAAATAAATCATTAAGAAGTAAAAGAATCACTAGATGTTAAAAAAACGAAAGAATATGATAGAAAAATAACTAGAAAAGTAAAAGTTTAAAATGACATAAAATGACAAAATAATTGAAAAAATAGAGAATTAACTAAAAAATTTAGAAAATAATAGAAAATTAAAAAAATAAGAAGCCAATGAAAGAAATACTACAAAAATAAAACAAACAGAAAACAAACAAAATGCAAACAAAAAAAATAGGAAAAATTACTTAAAAGTATAAAAATATGCTTTGAGGAGAAATATAAAATGAAAAACGTGACTAAAAAGTGAAAAAAATTACTAGAAAACTTTTAAAATAACTAGAAATTGAAGAAAATAATTATAATTTCAGTTTAAAAATGAGAATATTAAATTAATTAATGAGAAGTAAAAAGTTATTTGTAAGTGAATAAATAATTAAATTTGAATAACTTTTTAGAAATTAATAAAAAGAATTTTGGAAAATGAACAAAAATTCTATAACAGATTAAAATTAGAAAAAGTACATAACTAAACTTTGGAATTAGAAACTAGGAGATGTTAAAAAAGTTCAAGAAATAAACAAAAGAATAAAGTAAAAGAACTTGAAAATGAAGAATTACAAAAAAGCTTTTAAAAATGAAAAGATATTAAAAGAGCGGCATAAATAATAGAATGATGACTAGAAATAAAACTAAAGAACAATAAATTAAAGAAAATAAATAGAAATTTCTAAAAAGTCACTAAAAATTGAAAAAAAATAACTTGGAACTAAAAGAGACTCTAAAAAGTGAATAATTAACTAAAGATTAAAGAAAGAAAAAAAACTAAAATAATTTAAAAAAATTAAATAGGGTAGAAAAAAATACTTCCACTTTAAAGGGAGATTAGATGAAAAATTGTGTTAAAAAAATTGGTACCCCTGAAAAAAAAGTTGATATTTCATGTTGGAGTTTCTTTATTAATCTGAATTAGTTATAAATAATAAAATAGTGGCTGAATTTTTGTTTCAACAATTAGTTAAAAAATAATTAATTATTAGCGAAATATGACTATAATTATTATTAAAAACAATAGTTAAAATTTGACTCATTGAATTAGTAAACAGATTTTTAAAAAAATATTACAAAAATTTGACACAATCTAACTGGATGAAAATTATGTTAATTTCATTGACATTTCGCTTTCACGTAAGCAATAAATTTATTTACAAAATAAAAGTAATAAATAAAAAATATACTAATAATATAAAAAAATTTTAAATAATATTTATTATTAAAAATTGTTATTTATTATTAAAGGTATACTAACTTTTAATAATTATATTCAGTTTTGAAAGAAAAATAATTTTTAATCATGATTTTTTGTTTAAAAATTGACGTTTTAAAACATTAAAAAATTACTATATTATTATTATATATTAATATAAAATCATAATTAATTAAATAAATTTAATATAAAAAGTGTACTTTATATAGACTAGCAGGTTGGTTTTTCAATCTAGAATATTTTTTCCGTAAGATCTATGGTTAAAAAATCAAAGTTAAAGAAGTTATAGACGGAAATGTTTTTTAAATATCAAAAATAAAGAACAGAACAATTATGAATTATTATGCAAATTTTTGGTTAATTATATAGTTTGTTGATTTGTTTTGAGACAAGAAATATGATTTTTATATTCTTTAAGTTGTATTTTTAGCTAAGAAAAAAATGTTGGCTAAAAACAATTTTTCTCGACGAAAAAAGGTGCTCCAAAAAATTTGTTTGGGTATTTTCAAAAATCCCTGTGTCCAAATTTAGATGTTTATAAGCTTTATAAGATATCTAAATTTTATTTAAATCCGTTAAAGCGTTCTTGAGATATCCTGTAGACAAAAAATTAAACACACACACACATATAAAACCTTAAATTTACACAAATAAATGGATTAAATATTCACAAACACACACATACACACACAAACACACATATGTCTGGATGTTTGTTAAAAAATAAAAATTTACACTTTTTAGATGAAAATGAGTCGATTTAGACTATTTTTGAAAAATTGAAAATTTCTTTCAAATTTACAAATTTTTTAAAATGCTTCAAATTAACTTTCTTGTATCTAGAAATGTGTAATATTATATAATTCCTGATCAAATGACCGGAAGTATGTATGTGTGTATGTGTGTGTGGGTGTGTGTGTATGTGTGTGTATGTATATGTGTGTAAGTATACGTGTGTGTATGGATGTACTTTTTTTTGTGAGCACGATAACTTGAAAACGATTTAACGGAAAAAAATAAAATTCAGTATGGTTAGTTTTACAACTAAAATCTGGAATCTGACACAAGGATTTTTAAAATTGACCATTAAAAAAATTTTTATTGAACTTTGGTTTTTTAGAAAATTCAGTTTTACCAAAAAAATATTTTTTAACCTATAAATTCACCTTTAAGTATTAAAAAATCGTGCTCTTTGCTTCAAAACAAAGCGACTGACACGTAATTTATATTATGTCATAATTTTAAAAAATAATTTGCAGTTTTCAAATTCTTCAAAAATTAAAATTTTCAATTTTTTACAAATTAACATTTTCTTCCTCCATGAGGATGCAAATCTTTTTGCTGACGTGAAAACAAAATGTTTATAAAATGAACATAATTTTTGGCTTTTTATTAAATCATTAAAATAGAAATATAACTATTTGGATTATAGTTGCTGAAGATTTTCTTACTTTCAAATTAATCATTTTTAATTAATTCAGATTAAGAGAGCATTTTAATTAATAAATTTCGTTCTTATTTGAAATTTCATAAATTAATTAAATTAAATTAATTAAATTCATAATTTTTCAGCTATTTCAATTGGCATCTTATCAGGAGTCGGAGTAACGGCAGGTGCTCATAGACTTTGGGCACATAAATGTTACAAAGCAAAATGGCCAATGCGGTTAATTCTAATGATTCTTCAAACTGTTGCGTTTCAGGTATTTTTCCTGCAATTCTCAATACTCTGTGGTTGTTTTTAAATTGATCATTAAAATAAAATACGCACGATAATTAAAATTTGTGCCAGCGAAAGTTATCTTCACAAAAAGAAAACTAATAAATATTAAATTGTTAAAATAACCATTTATTTTTCACTTTATTATAGATGTTTTTTTTAAAAAATATTTTTCTTATATATATTATTAAATATTAGCGACTAAAAATTTAGAATAGGTAATGTGTATATATAAAATAATATCAAATATTGTAATTTATTTCAGAATCATATTTACGAGTGGGTAAGAGACCACAGAGTACACCACAAATTCACGGATACCGATGCTGATCCTCATAATGCAAATAGAGGTTTCTTCTTTTCTCACATAGGATGGCTTATGCTTCGAAAGCATCCTGACGTCTTAACGAAAGGTGTAAAGGTCGACATGAGTGACATTGAAAATGACCCCATTATAGTTTGGCAGAGAAGGTAAAGAAAATTTCTAAAGCTTCACTTATTTTAACCCGCTCGACGCAAATTCATGAGAAAAGTCGCACTTATTTTAACTACTTCCACGTAGTTATAGAGAACTTCTCTGATTGGCTGGTCCAATTCGCAGAAACCAATGAAAATGTTAGTTAGTTTTGATTGGTTGAAAAGTTAAAATAAGTGAGACTTCGAATTGTTAAAATAAATGCGACTTCAAATAAGCGATACTTAAAATAAGTGAAGTTTCAATGTACTTTCGAATCGTACCCCTAAACGAGTTTTTTGAAACTTGGTCTACTTACGTATTTTTATGCGCTGATAACAAAATGCCTGCATATAAATATGTAAAAAATAATTTTAAAAATATTTTATTAATTGTAAATAAGGTGATTTTGATATTTAATTGCAAAAATAAATATTGTTTATTACAGTATTATTATTTAAAATAATTACGAAACAATTAAAATATTGGACGCAGGCGAGAAGAATCGAACCCGGGACATAGGGCATATTAAATCTTGTACATAACCAACTGAGCTATCGATACAATTCTTGATATTTACAAGAATATCGTTCCTATGAACGACACTTAGAATTTCATTAAAAATATCTTTTTTAGAACTAATTACTAATTTATCATTAATAAATCGAAAATTTTGAACATTCTTATGTTTATTGTATAAAAAATACATTATAAAACGCACGCAGACGCGCGATTAGTTTCTACATCTTGCGTTTTCAATAATTATAAATATTTCAAATATAATATTTAAAAATAAATAGGACAAAATTTATAAAATTTTATAATTAAAAAAAAGCAGAAAATAATTGAAATTTAAAAAAATAATTGCAGATTTTGTAAATAGTTTTAAACAATTGAAAGAAAAATAACAATGAATAATCAATATTAAAAATTTAGTACAATAATTAAAAAGTTCTAAAAATGTTTTTGAAATTAAAGAAAATAATTGAAAATTTTTAAAATTAATTCAGAAGTAATAAGACTTATTAAAAATTGAAACAAATAATTAAAAAATAATATAAATAATTAAAAATTGAATAAAATGATAGAAGTTTAAAAAAAATTGAAAAAATTACAGAAATATGAAAAAAAAATGGAAATATGTTTAAAAATTGTAATCTCTTTATCTAGTTTAATCTTTCTTTCTATTCATTCCAAATCTCAATAACAACTAATCTTTTTCAGTCTTCTCGTTTTATATAAAAAAATTCATTTGAATTAAAAAATTAGTTAAGTGGATTTAAACGGATAGAAAAATATAAAAATTTCAAATTTTTACATGGATTAAAATAGATAGAAAATTTTTATCAATTCGTATCCATGACGAATAAAAAAAGTTAGACTTTGTGGATAGGCATGGATAGAAAAAGTTAGAAAAAAATTGTTTAAATTTTACACTTGGGAGGGATGGAAAATTTCTATCTAAGAATTCTATCTATTTCTATACTTTTACTTCCAGCAAGGTATTTATATATCATTAATTTTGAATTACATTTCATTACTAAAATTAAATTTAAAATAAACTTAAAATTCTATTAATAATTTAATTTTATCTCAATTAATTTCAAAAATTTTATTTAATAAATAAATATTTTTAATCAAACCTGATACAAAAGGTACATAAAATAAATAGTTCTTTAATAATATCAATCATATTTAGTTATTTCTTTTTCAATACATTTATTTATAATATAAAATTTTTTTTCTAAACATTTACTAAAAATTTATTTGTTCCATTATTAGTTTAATTAAAATTAAAAAATTGATAAAATTAAATATTTTTGTAAAATTATAATTTTATACCTATTAATAATTTTATATTTAAACATTTTTTTAAAACAAAAATATATAAATCTTAATTAAAATAAGTTTATTTTATTGTGGAAAATCAATCACCCAACAAATGACCCTGAATAATATTAAATACCGTCAAATTTATTAATAATAAAATAAAAATTTAAATTATAGGGTATTAATCCTAATTCAATTATTAAATCTTTTAAAATATCTTTAATTATTATTTTTTAAAATTTAATTATTTTAATTAACATTTATTATTTTACTAATTAATTTTAATTTTTATAAATGTTTATTTTAATACAATTTTAAATATATTTTTATTAAATTAATTAATTTTCAGATTATACGTTCTCTTGATGCCAATCTTTTGCTTCCTGATTCCTACTTGGATTCCTTGCTACTTATTTGGAGAAAAACCAATAATTGCCTGGTACTTAACATTACTTAGATACACTCTAACTCTAAATGGAACATGGCTGGTGAATTCGGCTGCTCATATTTGGGGAACCAAACCTTATGACAAGTAAGAATAATATTTTAATTAAAACTATAATACATTTTTTAGGTTAAATACAACTTAATAAATAAAAAATTCATATTCCTTGTTTCAAAACGTATCGGTTGACCTATATAAAGTTTATAATCCACTTTTTCACAAAATGGCAACTTCTAAAAAAAAGCCCTTTTATGAAAAAAAAATCTTCCTAACACAAAAGGATTTAGGTAACTAAATGCTCATTTTGTTCACATGTAGATTTCAAATTGCGCGCTCTTTTAAGCTCATAACGTTAGGTTAGGTATATAGCAGAAAGGACAAATGCCAATTTCTTGTTCACGGACAGTCGACAAAAAATGTCAAATAAATCTCAATTCGAATAATATATTGTTTAAATATGATATATTACAGTGCGTTTTCTTAACGAATCGATTATATTTGCAAGAATACTTATTGTGAACAAATGTGATTACGAATATAAATACTTGTTTTCGGGCTTATAGGCAAATCGTACGATTTCATATATCATGACTTTAACCTTAACAATAATATATATTATAATTTATAAATAGTTCTAAAGTATCAGTATCTGCATAAAATTACATTTAACTGAAATAGCTAATTGAATCCTAATATTTATAATTTTTCAAGTGCAATAAAAAATCATATATAAACGTCAATAATCAAGATTCGCGGTATTTTTTTTACTTGTATATGAGTATAATTTTTTCACTAGAAGACGAAATCGTTTAAACCTTATGCCAAAAGATAGTTTTAAACTCTAAAAAATCTATTAACGTTTAAAAAAAATATGTGCTCTAAAATTAAATATGTAACTAAATGTCAATTATCTAAAAAGTGTTAATCCCATTTTTCAATAAATGAAAATAACGATTATTTTCTTTTTCACGTTAAGAAATTATTGTTTCTAAATATATTTCTAACACATATATATATATATCTAGAAATAAAATATTTTTTTACTTCATTTTATTATTTTGTAATTATTTTATCCATCTTTTAATATTTTTATTATTTTTCAATTAATTTCCTAAATCTTCAGTTATTATCTCAAATTCAGATTATATTGTCATCAATTTTTCATAATTTAACGATTATTCAATTATTTTCTTTTGTTTAAGGTATTTTACAGGATGTTATACTTGAAAAAATCGATTTTCTTAGGATTTTTTTTTATTGTGAGAAAACACTATTTTATGTGTCCCTTATATCTGGTTAAATTTTCAGTTCCCCTTACCTTGCTAAAAATTGAGAATATTTGAATTCAAGTTCAAATCTTCAATTTTTCACCATTTTCCATGTAAAATTGAAATTTTAAACTTCAATATCTCAATTTTTAGCAAGGTAAGGGATACTAAAATTTTCACCAGGTAGAAGGCACATAAAAAAAAACGTTTTCTCACAATTTAAATAAAATCCTAAGAAAATCGATTTTTTCAAGTATAACAGCCGGAGAAATACTTTAAAAATAAATTCTGCAATTCTTCTATTATTTTCTTCAATTTATAATTATTTTCATCATTTTGACATTATTTTTAAAAATTTCAATTACTTTCATCAATTTTCGGTATTTCTGTGTTTTTTTAATTAGTCTCGTTTATTGAAATTTTAAACATGTATTCTATGATTTTTTCAATTATTTCTCTCAAATTTTATTTACAGTCTTTAATTTTTCATATTTGAATTCTTTTCATCATATTTCAATTTTTTTCTCAATATTAAATTATTTTTTGCATATTTCAATTATTTTTTTTAATTTTGAATTAATTTTATCATTTTACAATTATTTTCCACGGTTGTTAATTATTATTCTCATTTTCTAAAATTATTCTTTTAAAATTTCACTTATTTTCTTCAAGTTTCAAAATTTAAAATCATTTTTCAATAATTTTCCAACATGTGTTTCTTTTAATTTTCAATTCTTTACATTATTTGTTTTATAATTTCCAAAATTTTAAACTATTTATCTGACATTTCATTCCATTTTTAATTATTTTTTTCAATTTTCAATTATTTTCGTTCTTTTTTGTAATTTGCAAAAAGTTTTTACCTATTTCTCTTTAATTAAAGCTCGTTCTCTTTAATTTTAAATTATGTTTATCTTTTTTTATTTATTTTCACTTATTTCTAATTATTTTCTTTTATTTCAGTAAAGTTCTAAAAGTTTTAAGTATTTTTCTGAAATTTTCTTTATAACTTTCTTTTATTTAAAATATTTTATGTAATTTTTTCAATTAATTTTTGAAATTTAAATAATTTTTTCAATTTTAATGTTGTTTATTTTAATTAACAATCATTTTTTTTTAATTTTCAATTATATTCATTTTTTAGTTATTTTTTTTCAATTTATTTCTAAGAACTTCATGTATTTTTCTCAAAA
Organism: Ganaspis brasiliensis; assembly: GCA_037103525.1. Taxonomy (NCBI): domain Eukaryota; kingdom Metazoa; phylum Arthropoda; class Insecta; order Hymenoptera; family Figitidae; genus Ganaspis; species Ganaspis brasiliensis. The sequence continues at coordinate 639,136 of JAZKLR010000078.1, forward strand.
TAAAATTATTTTTTCTTTATTAAAAAAAACTTTTGTAACTTTTTCAATTATCTCACTTAAATGTAATTTCTTTTTTACAACTTCTCAATGTTTGTATCATATTTCAATTATTTTCTTTAAGATTCAAGATTTAAAATCACTTTTCAATTATTTTTCAAAATTTATTTTCTTTAATTTTCAATTCTTTACCTTTGTTTTATAATTTCCAAAATATTAAACTATTTATCCGACATTATTTCAATTATTTAATTCAATTTCCAATTTTTTATATTATTTTCTTTAATTTTTAATTATTTTCGTTCTTTTTCATGATTTCCAAAAAAGTTTTAAATAATTTCTCTTAAATTAAAACTTGTTCTCTTCAATTTTAAATTATGTTTATCTTTTTTCATTCATTTTTTCTTATTATTAATTATTTTCTTTTATTTCAGTGAAGTTCTGACAGTTTTAAGTATTTTTCTAAAATTTTCTTTATAACTTTCTTTTATTTAAAATATTTTATGTAATTTTTTCAATTAATTTCTCAAATTTTAATAATTTTTTTCAATTTTAATTTTGTTTATTTTAATTTACAATCATTTTTTTTCAATTTTCAATTCTTTTCATTTTTTAGTTTTTTTTCTAATTACAGGGTGGCCGCAGGTCAGGGAAAACCTGAAAATCAGGGAAAAGTCAGGGATTTTCAAAAAAAAAAAAATTTAAAAGTCAGGGAATTTTTTCTTAAAGAAAGCATAATTAAAAATTCATGATTTTATTATTTAAAATTCCTAATAAACAAACAGAAAGGCCGGGAAATTTATTTATAAACCGAAAATTTATAATTATTCTTTAATTTTTTAAAATTATTTTGTTCTGTTGTCTATTATTATCGCCAGTTTTCGAATTTTGCATTCATTGTAAATTATTTTCCTCATTTCTCAATTATTTTCTTACTAATTAATTATTTTAGTCATTTTGCAACTTTTCTTTCAATGATTAATTATTTTCTTCACATTTAAATTTAAGTCTTTAATCTTCAATTTTTTTTGTTTAAGTTTTAATTATTTTATTCAATTCTTAATTATTTTCTTAAATTTTAAATTGCATTCTTCGTTTTTCAATTATTTTCTTGAAATTTTAATACAATTCTTCAATTTTAATTTGTTTTCTACAATTTTTTCTAAAATTTTTATCAATTATTAATTGACAATTTATTATTCTTCTTCAATTTAATGATTCTTAATTAATTTCAGAACATTTTTTGTTCAAATGCCGATTTTTCTTACCATTTTTCGAATTTTTTTTCAATTGTTTAATTTTTCTCATTAATAATTGATTATTTTCTTCAAATTTCCATTTAATTCTTTAATTTCCAATTAATTTCTTCAATTTTTAATTATCTTCTTCAATTCTCAAATATTTTCTTTAATTTTCAATTATTTCTATTGATTCTATTGATTCTATTTCTTCAATTTTTAATTATCTTCTTCAGTTCTCAAATATTTTCTTTAATTTTTAATTATTTCTATTGATTTTCAATTAATTCCTCAATACTCAATAATTTTTAGATTTTTTCAATTATTTTTTTCACTCATAAAAATTGTTTTAAATTTTTAATTGAATTATTTAATTCTAGAACAATTCAATTCTCTTCAATTGTCATTTAGTTTCTTCAAATTTAAATTCCGTTTTTAAATTTTTCAATTATTTTCTTTCAATATTTAAAAATTATCGCCTTTTTCTAATATTTTTTTCGCCTATCATTAAGTTTTTTTTTTATTTTAAATACAATTGTTCAAATACCATAATTTTTAATTCCATTTTTCAGTTTTCAATTGTCTTCTTAGATACTCATTAAATCTCTGCTTTTGTCAATTTTTAAATATGTTTCTTAAATTTTAATTTCATTCTTCCATTTAATCGATTTCCTCAATTTTTAATTATTTTTTTCGATTTTTAATCCAGTTGTTAAATGTGCAGTTATTTCCAACAATTATTCCAGTAATTTTCTTAATTTTTCAATTTGCAATTATTTTCTTTAAATTTAATATTTCTTGTTTAATTTTTTCAATTCTTTTTTCAGTTTATTAATCTAGTCATTTTTCGAATTTCTTTTAAATTCTCAATTATTTTCTTTATTTTGTAATTTTTTTTTCAATTTTTAATTATTTTTGCTTTCTTATAAAGGAAGCTTTGTGATCGTTATGATTTTCAATTTTCCAAAAATAGTCTAAATCGACTTATTTCATCTAAAAAGCGTAAATTTTCAATTTTAAGCAAATGTCCAGATGTATGTGTGTGTGTATAGTATTTTTTGTTGCCAAGATATCTCGAGAACTCTTTAACGGATTTCAATAAAATTTGGATGACTTATTAAGCTAATGAATATCTAAATTTGGACACAGGGATTTTCGAAAACACCCAATCAAATTTTTTTGAGCACCCTTTTTCATCGAAAAAAATCGTTTTTTGCCAAAAATGTTTTCCATGCTAAAAATTGAACTTAATGGATACTAAAATCATACTCCTTATCTCAAAACAAATCGATTCATCTATAAAAAGTTTATAATTGATTAAAAATTCATAAAATAATACATGTTTTTTTCTTTTGTTTTGCTTTTAAAATTCCTTTTTTTTTATATCTTCTCCAATTCTAATTTTAATTTTTAAATTACTTTCACCAATTTTTCGTTAATTCCATTATTTTTTTCAATTATTTTGCATAATTTCAATTATTTTTTGCAATTCGTTTTAATTTAAAAATATTATAAATTTTGTCCTGAATAAATATCTATTTATATAAATTGATTTTTAAATCTTATATTTAAAATATTTATAATTGATTATAAACCCAGAATGTAGAAACTATAAATTACTACAAATTACTAGTAAGGGTTTTTGAATTTTTTTTTTAAAAGGGTCTATTAGGGGTCGGACCTTTGGTTTAGGTTTAGGGTCAACCTTTCTCAAATAGGTTTTTCTTTTCTTTTAATTAATATTTAATTAATGAATTTCTGTTTTTAATTTTTAGGTCAATTAGTCCGACGGACAGTCTTCAAATTGGAATTGGAGCTTTTGGAGAAGGATGGCACAATTATCACCACGTTTTTCCCTGGGATTACAAAGCAGCCGAACTTGGAAATTACAAAGCCAATATAACAACTGCCTTTATTGATTTCTTTGCTTGGATCGGCTGGGCCTATGATCTAAAAACAGTTTCCGTAGATTTGATAAATAAAAGAGCTGCCAGATCAGGTGATGGTACTCGATTGCCAGTTCCTACTGGAAAAGAAGAATCGACAGATGACAAAAATCAAACTGAAAATCATCACGATCATTCTCACGATAACGCTGTTTGGGGATGGGACGACAATGATATGCTTGAAGAGGACAAAATGGACGTTCAGATTTTCAACAAAAGTGATTGAATTCCAAATTGTTTCCCAGAAAACTAGCTTTTATGACATTGAAAGAGTGATTCTATTTATTAAAAAAGATGCTAGCGATTAGAATATAAACACCACTTGTAAATATTTGCAAAATAATGGAAAGAATGATACCATTCGAAAATCAGAGTCGATTATATGTTTAAAAAAGAAACACGCACACTTTGGAAAAAACTTCTTTAAAGAACGAAACTTTTTCTCAATTTTTGAAATTTGATAATAAGATTCGCAATTATTTTTCCGTTAAGTTTCAAATTACCAGTTAATTAAATTATTGTCTATTTAATGTATATTATTAAATTCAACATTCTTACATTCTCTTCATATTTGATTTGTAAAGAATTGAAAAAAGTTCATGTCATTAATTAACGTTCAAAGAAATTTTTTCCTTTATTTCAAATTCGGCTAAACTGTGTGTGAGATTTGAATTTCAAATCTTTAAATAGTTTTTAAATGCGACTGACATCCAAATTTTTTAGAGTTTCTAATGTGTTGTAGAAAATTTACTAAAAACATACATGTATTATATTTATTTTTTTAAATTAACAATTTATTAAAGAGCTAACTTCGTAATTTGAAGGTTATGTTATTTATTAGGCACACAATATTTTATGATATATTTATTATTCGCTCAATCCTATTTATTATTTATGAGCTTACAAAGCTCATTTATATACTTTTACTATTTTATGATGATCTATACTGATTATTGCAAAAATGCACAATTGGAAACTTTGAATTATTGTTTAATTATTAACTTATATAGAAATTGACTAGAATTTGACAATTTTAATAATTATTATACATTTATTTAATAGAGATAAAGTAAACGTATTTAATCTCAAATTGAAAATTTTCCGATTTATTGAAATTCACATTAAATTATTATGAGTGAATGTAAATTAAAAATGAATTAATGAAAGTTTGTCAATATTGTCTCGAACTTGTAAGTTGGTAATTTAATTTTTATTCTAAACTTGATTCATCGAAATTTTTAATTTTATCTCTCGTAATAAATCGTTGTTTATAAAGACCGATAAATATAATTATAGCAAAATGTATATTATAATATAGATTATATAAAAAAATATCATATTTATAAAGAATGTCAAAATTCACACAGTAGGAGCTTTTGAATCGCACCTTGCTCTCTAAAAATCGAAATCTTTTTTTCTATCTTTTCTGTATTATTAAATATTTCAAAACATTTAATACGAATAATCGTTTGTAAAAAGATGTTAATTAAATTAAAAGATAACGATTTCATGTTAAATTTAGCATTCGATTCTAAAGATCTTACTGAGTTTATAAGATTATTACATTTTTGTATATACAACAATTTACAAAAATCTTGTTAAATTTCTATTAAACTATATAAAAGTATTGTGAATTAAACAATTTTTTATCAGAAAACTAATTTAACGTCGCAGAAAGATCATCTTGTCTAGTATTAGCCTCTTTACAGAGAAAAATTCTTAAAACTAATTGTATCGACTTGATAAGATAGATTTTCCGAGGGAGAGATAAATATATAGGAGATAACTAATTTTGCGTTCAAGTTTCAAGACAGAAAGAGAATGTAGAAATAGCATTTTGTACAGTAGTGTTTTACAGAATCCTTATTTGTATTTAAGAACAAACGTAATATCGTTAAATTTTTACATACAATCAAGGAAGATTTTTAGGAGCAAAACAATGTTTGAATCTATATACTACGAAAAGTTACATTTGTATATTTATGAATAAATTGTATTCGTTATAAGGGTTTGCTTTTTGTTATTAAAATTATATTTTATTTATTGTTTATAAAATCGAATCCATTGTAATCTAATCTTACAGTTTTTACAGTTGTAGCGTCAAAAATATAGACATTATTCACGAATTTTTTTCTCGTGAACCATTAAATTTGTTTAAAATATCAATTTATTGTCTAAAATTACATAATTTAAACTTGAATTTAAAACAAAAAAAGGTTAAAAATATAAAGTAGTTTCAAAGTTATGTGCAGTCAAAGTGACGTCCTTCCGAAAAATATGGTTGCATTGAAATCATGATTTAAATAAAAAAAAACTTTACAATTCTCCGGTTGTCTAATACTGCATGTAAAAAATCTCAAACCATAACAAAACCCACAAATTTGTGGATAAATCTTAAAAATTTCAATTTTAATATTTTAATCTTAATAACATTTACAAAATTTTGCTTATTTGTTAGAAAATAAAAAATATTATAAAAATACAGTTTTAATACAATTTTAAAAGTTTTTGAAAAATGTAAACTAAAAGTTTCATAAGAATTTTAAATCATATAAATCTTATGAGCCAAATAAATAATCGCGAAGAACATCGTTTTTTAATAAAAATAAAAAATAATGAAAAATAAAAAATATTTTTAAAAACTGCATTTTAAAATCGGTTTAATAAAAGTCGAGAAAAAAAATCAGGGTGTCTACTAACCGGGAAAACCGGAAAAAACCGGGAATTTTTTTTCTGGGCTAATAAATTTGACTAATATATCAATTTGTTTTATAAATAAAGATGGTGACTTTATGCATTTTGAACGAATCTGATAATGCGTTTAAATTTTGTGTAATTATGCAATTGAAACATAAAAAATATACATTAAAAATTAAAAATAATATGATATTTTCTCATGAAATATAGATGTTTGTCTACTATCTTTCTCCTTAACGCTAACAATACCGCAGAAACAATGCACGACATTAAACATGAAAAAGTCAAATTATTATGAAAAAATGTAGATAGAACTTCAGTTTTTTTATTAGACCGTACATTGCATAATAGTTTACATAATTTTGGGCAATTCTATTGTGTGCCTTCAATTATCAATTATTTTCATCATATTTCAATTATTTTTTACGATATTCAATAATTCTCGGATTTTTTCAATCTTTTTTTTTTTTTTTTTTAATTATCGATTACGTTCTTGAAGCTTCAATTCAATTTTTCAATTATTCAACTATTTTCAGAAATTCACAATTATTTTCTTCAATTGGCAATTATTCTTTTCAATTTTCAATTATTTTCTTCAACTTTCAATTATTTTCATCAGTTTCCAATTATTTTCTACAATTCTCAATTATTTTCTTTCATTTTGAATTATTTTCATTAATTTCAAATTATTTCTTCATTTCTTAATTATTTTCTTCGATTTTCTACTATTTTCTTCAATTGCCAAATATTTCCTTCAATATTTAATTATTTAATTCAATATCAATAATTCTTGACTTTTTTCAACTATTTTTTTCAATTATCATTTGTTTATTTCACATCTCAATAACTCCTCCAATTTTCAATTATTTTCTTCTATAATCAATAATTCTCGGCTTTTTTCAATATTTTTTTTCAATTATCAATTATGTTTTTGAAACTTCAATTCAGTTCATCAATTCAATTCATCAATTATTATTCAACAATTTTCATAAAATTACATTTTCTTTAATTTCAAATTATTTTCTACAATTTTTAATTAATTTCTTCAAATGACAATTACATTCTTCATTTTTTATTGATTTCTTCAAATTCTAAATAATTTTTAATTTTGAATAATTTTCATTAATTTCAAATTATTTTTTTATTTCTCAATTATTTTCTTAGATTTTCTACTATTATCTTCGATTGCCAATTATTTTATTCAATTTTTAATTATTTTAATCGATTTCTAACTAATTTCTTTTTTTCTGAAATATTTTCTACGATTTTCATTTATTTTAATCAATTTTCAATTATTTTCTTCAACTCTAAATTATTTTTTTTACTTGCCAATTACTTGATTGAATTTTTAATTAACTTCATCAATTTTTAATTATTTTCTTCAGATCTCAATTATTTCTTTCAATTTTTAATTGTTTAATTCAATCCTCAATAATTCTGGACTTTTTTCAACTATTTTTTTAATTATCATTTATTTATTTCACATCTCAATAACTCCTCCAATTTTTAATTATTTTCTTTTATATTTAATTATTCTCAGCTTTTTTCAATATTTTTTTTCAATTGTCAATTATGTTTTTGAAATTTTAATTCAATTCATCAATTATTATTTTACAATTTTCATAAAATTAAATTGTCTTCAATTTCAAATTATTTTCTACAATTTTTAATTAATTTCTGCAAATTACAATTACATTCCTCATTTTTTATTGTTTTCTTCAAATTCTATATAATTCCTGGGTTGTTCAATTTATTTTTTCTTCAATTATCACTTATTTTCTTCTACTTTCAATCCAATTGTTCAATTCTTTAATCAGGGTGTCTACTAATTTGGTCCCACAAAATTCCCGGTCATTTCCCGGTTTTTGTTCCTATTTTTCCCGGTTTTTTCTCTTGTTAACTTAAGATTTATTTTAAGTATAAATAGACCTACAAATGGCTACAAAAATTGAAGATAACAGTTGATAATTGAAGCAAATAATTGAAATTCAAAGAAAATAATTGAGAATTGATGAATTAAATATTAAACATTTCAAAAAATAATAATTAAGAATTAAAAGAAACAATTAATAATGAAAAGAAATAATTAATAATGGAAAGAAATAATTGAACAATGACAATGATATTTGACAATTAGAAACAAAATTAAAAAAAAAAGTAAATATTAATCTACAATTAAACAATAATTGAAAAAATTCAACAATGGTTATTAAATTCAATGAATATAATTGAAAATTGGTGAACTAGATAGAAAATCCAAAAACAATAATTTAAATTTTAAGTTAATAATTTAAAATTAAAGAAATAAATTGGAAATTAAATAATCAAATTGAAATCAGAAAAACACAGAATTATTGATTATTAAAAAAAAAAAAACAATTGAAATTCGAATACAATAATTGAGAATTAAAGAAAATTACTGAATAATTGGACTGAAAAAAGAAGAAAATAATTTAAAATTAAAAAAAAAAAAATGGAAAATGACAGGAATTATTTAATATTGAAGAATAGAATTGTTATTAAAAGAAATTAATAGAGAATTGAAAAAAATAATTAACCAATTAAATTGAAAATTATTGAAAATTGATGTAGGTTTGGAAACATGAAATAAACAACTGATAATTGAAAAAAAATAATTGAAAAAAGTCGAGATTAGGTACTGAATATTGAAATAAACAATTGAAAATTGAAGAAAATTATTAAAAATTAAAGAAAATAATTGAAAATTGAAGAAAAAAATTAAAATTTGAAGAAAGTACTTAAAAATTAAATACAATATTTGGAAACAGCAGAAAAATTTAGAAATCGACAGAAATAATTGCGAATTGATGAAAATGATTTAAAAATTCTCAATATAAATAAAAATTAAAATAAAAACATAATTTAAAAAAGCTGAGAATTGTTAAATATTGAAGAAAATTGAGAAGAAATTGAAAATTGAAAGAAATTGAGAAACTGAAAGAAATATGAAAGAATAATTCGAAATTCAAGAAAGTAATTGAAATTTAAGAAAAAAATTTGAATTTTAAGAAAATAATTGAGAATTTAAAAAAAGCATTGTAAAAAGCCTAGAGTTATTGAATATTAAAAAAAAAAGAAAATTGAAAATTAAAGAATGGAATTGAATGTCGAAAATTATAATTGAGAATTAAATAAAATAATTCAAGAATTGAACAATGGGATTGAAAGTAGAAGAAAGTAAGTGATAATTGAAGAAAAAATAAATTGAACAACCCAAAAATTATTGAATTTGGAAAAAAAACAATAAAAAATGAAGAATGTAATTCTAATTTGAAGAAATTAATTAAAAATTGTAGAATATAATTTGCCATTGAAGAAAATAAGATTTTATGAAAATTGTTAAATAATAATTGATGAATTAAATTGAAGTTTCAAAAACATAATTGATAATTAAAAAAAATATTGAAAAAAGCCGAGAAATATTGATTATAGAAGAAAATAAATGAAAATTGAATCAAATAATTGGCAATTCAAAAAAAATAAATTATAGTAGAAGAAAATAATTAAAAATTGATTAAAATAATAGAAAATCGTAGAAAATATTTCAGAATTAAATAATTTAATTAGAAATTGATGATGATAATTGAAAATTGAAGAAAAAAATTGTCAATTGAAGAAAATAGTAGAAAATCAAAAAAAATAATTGAGAAATGAAGAAATAATTTTAAATTAATGAAAATAATTCCAAATGGAAGAAAATAATTGAGAATTGTAGATAATAATTTGATTATCCCGGTTGAATAATTCCCGGTTATTTCCCGGTTTTCCCGGTTTTTCCGGTTAGTAGACACCCTTTTGAATTATTTTCTACAATTCTCAATTATTTTTTTCCATGTTTAATTATTTCATTAAATTTCAAATTATTTCTTCATTCCTCATTTATTTTCTTCGATTTTCTACTATTTTCTTCAACTGCCAATTATTTACTTCAATTTCCGATTATTTCTATAAATTTCTAATTAGATTTCTTTAATTCTGCAAAATTTTCTAAGATTTTCATTTTTTTAAATAAATTTTTAATTATTGTCTTTACCTCTAAATTACTTTTTTCAATTGCCAATTATTATTATTAATATTATTATTATTAATTCAATATCAATAATTCTTGACTTTTTTCAACTATTTTTTTCAATTTTCATTTATTTACTACTAATTTTCAATTATTTTCTTTTATAATCAATAATTCTCGGCTTTTTTCAATATTTTTTTTTCTAATATCAATTATGTTTTTGAAACTTCAATTCAATTCACCAATTCAATTCATCAATTATTATTCAACAATTTTCATAAAATCACATTTTCTTCAATTTCAATTTATTTTCTACAATTTTTAATTAATTTCTTCAAATGACAATTACATTCTTCATTTTTTATTGTTTTCTTCAAATTCTATAATTCTTGGGTTGTTCAATTTGATTATATTTCTTCAATTATCGCTTATCTTCTACTTTCAATCCAATTGTTCATTTTTTGAATTATTTTCTTTTATTCTCAATTATAATTTTCGACATTTAATTCCATTTTTTAGCTTTCAAGTGTTTTCTTCAATTTCCAATTATTTTTTCATATTTCTTTCAATTTTCAATTTTTTCTTAATTTTTTTCAATATTCAACAATTCTCAGCTTTTTTAAATTATGTTTTTCTTTAAATTTTAATTTAAATTGATAATTTTTAAATTATTTTCATCAATTCGCAATTATTTCCGTCGATTTCTAAATTTTTCTGCTGTTTTTAATATTGTCTTCAATTTTTAAGTAGATACTTTCTTCAAATTCCAATCATTTTCTTTAATTTTTGATTATTTTGTTCAATTTCCAATTTTTTGATTCAATATTCAGTAATCTCGACTTTTTTTAATTATTTTTTTTCAATTATCAGTTATTTATTTCATGTTTCGAAACCTCCTTCAATTTTCAATAATTTTCTTCTATTTTCAATTGAATTATTCAACTGTTTAATTATTTTTTTTAATTCTCAATTAATAATTTCTTCAAATAGTAAGGGGCCATACTTAAATTACGTAACGCTCTATAGGGGGGGGGGGGGGGGGGGTTCTGAAAAGTTGTTACACCTATGTAAACTGTCAAATGTTTACATTATAAAATCTGTTACAAGGGGGAGGGGGGGTCTAAAAATTCCTGAAAAAAGCGTTACGTAATTTAAGTATGGCCCCTAATTCTATTCTTCATTTTTTAATGTTTTCTTTAATGTTAAATAATTCCTGTCATTTTCCATTTTTTTTTAATTATAAATTATTTTCTTTTTTGTTCAATCAAATTGTTCAGTAATTTTCTTTAATTCTCAATTATTGTATTCGAATTTCAATTTTATATCTCAATTTTCAATTGTTTCTTTTTATTATTCAATAATTCTGTGTTTTTCCGATTTCAATTTCATTATTTAATTTTCAATTTATTTCTTCAATTTTGAATTATTAACTTAAATTTTAAATTATTTTTTTTGATTTTCTATCTAGTTGACCAATTTTCAATTATATTCTTTGAATTTAATAACCATTGTTCAATTTTTTCAATTATTGTTCAATTGTAGGTTAATATTTACTTTTTTTTTTTAATTTTGTTTCTATAATTGTCAAAATCTTTGTTATTTTTCAATTATTTCTTTCCATTATTAATTATTTCTTTTCATTTTCAATTGTTTCTTTTAATTCTTAATTATTATTTTTGTAAAGTTTAATATTTAATTCTTCAATAATTCTTAATTATTTTCTTTGAATTTCAATTATTTTCTTCAATTATTAACTGTTATCTTCAATTATTGTATCTCCGAGTCAATTAAATTAAATTTTTAGTTTTTTCATAATTTACTCAATAAATTTAATTAATTTATTTTTTATAAGAGAATAACTCTGTGGCTGAAAGGCAGAATAACATAACTGCATTTTCATAGTTTTGAGAAAAACCTGTTTTTGTTTATTTTCTTGGTTTTGTAAAATCGAAAAATCAACCAATATTTTTGGTGTTTGGCATTGTATCCTATTTTCTAGTGTAGTTTTTACATCTGTTTATCAATTTTAATAAAATATAAACGCTTTAAAAAAGAATATCAATTCTTTTTTTCGATTTGAATGCAGTTATGCTGTTGTGTTATTAATTATTTTCTACGTAAATAAACATTTAAATCACTTTACTGTTATGAAACTTTAAAAAGCATTACTAAATTAACTCAAATCTGATGTTATCTCAAATTCGATAAAATGTTAGTTATGATGTTATGCCTTTCAGCCACAGAACTATTCTCTTCACTTTCTTGTTATTTTTAAGTTTCTTTTATTTTTTTTTACATTTTAGTTATCATTTTTGTTTTATAGTTATTTAAACAATTTTTTACTTATATCTCTGAAAGTTTGTTGTATTTTTTACTTTATACTAATTTTTCTTTATTTTTTAATACCTATTTGTTGTCTCTAGGGATTCTTAATATTTTTTACTTTTTAGTATAATTAACCCATTGACATAACCTCAAACTAGAAAATGGTTTTCCTCATAAAATTGTATTTATTAATTTATTTATATTTAAAAATATTTATTACTTTCTAGTAATTTTACTTTATTCTACTTTTTTTTCTTTTTTCTAGTCTTTCCCTATAACTTATAATTCTACATTTATTTTTTAGTGCATTCTTCTATACATTTTTTTACTATCTGAAATTCTGTTATTTTTATTATATCAAACTATATAAAAAAAACTATAAGTTTCGAATTTATATCTGATAAAGATTTACCTTCAATTATCGAGTAACACGCTTTGTGATAGTTATGTTCGAGATAATAATCATAGTTGTGTCCATTTTTCTTTATGTAATCCACTTAAAATTTCAATTTCCATTTGAACATAAACTCAGCTTTTAATTGGTTAAACAGACGGAAAATCATACACATCCTAGTTCTCGATTAATTTTCCTTCTATAAAAACAAATATAAAACAATCAGTGTGAAATTTGATACGTTTAATTTTTTCGTCTGGGTAATAATAAACGTAATAGAAAATTAAAAAATAAAAAAGAAATAAATAAAATTAATTCTTCACAGCGATCCAATTAGAAAGGAATTTCGTTCTGTGCGCATCGTGCGGTATTAGGCGATGTGTCCATCTGCCTACTTCTGTCGTTCTACACTAAATATTCAATTAATTACGATTTTAGGCGACACAGTTCATCAATTTTAATTCTATTAGATCTGCAATTTTAAATTTTAAATATGAGGTCGATCGTGTCTAAATAATTGAAATTTATATTTTATACACTAAAAGCCAAAATTGTGGGACCATTTACAAAAATGGGATTAAAAACATGACAGTCTTAAAATATTGTTAACTCTGACAGATATTAGCAAAATACAATTTTTTATACACCATTGGAAAGCTTATAAAATTTGCCGTTAAATGGTACTATTTTAAAGCTTTTTTGATTAATAGAAACGGAGATTCAATGTGATAAAGACAGGTGAATTTTTCGTTTTTTGTAAATTTTCATTGTTCAAGTTCAGTGAGCTGCATTTTCTAGAAAAGTAATTGGAAAAATGTGAAATCAAGCTGAATTAGACCTTGAACTATTAGCTTTCAAACAAGCCAAAGAAAACTAAAATATCTTGACTGGTTCAAAAGTTATAAGTAAATGTATGATACGAAAAAACGCAACGATTCTAGTGCTCGCTCCGCAAACAGGCAAAGAGGGGAGGAAACAACGGAATGTTGCGTTTCGTTCTTTATACAAATTTACTTATAACTTTTGAACCAGTCAAGATATTTTAATTTTCTTTGGCTTGTTTGAAAGCTAATAGTTCAAGGTCTAATTCAGCTTGATTTCACATTTTTCCAATTACTTTTCTAGAAAATGCAGACGACCAAACTTGAACAATGAAAATTTACAAAAAACGAAAAATTTACCTGTCTTTATCACATTGAATCTCCGTTTCTATTAATCAAAAAAGCTTTAAAATAGAACCATTTAACGGCAAATTTTATAAGCTTTCCAATGGTGTATAACAAATTTTATTTTGCTAATATCTATCAGAGTTATCAACATTTTAAGACTCTTATGTTTTTAACCCCATTTTTCTAAGTGGTCCCACAATTTTGGCCGGTAGTGTATTATAAAATATTTTTTGCACTGAGTAATAAAATCAGGCACACAATTGTTTATAAAAAAAACTATATAATTACAAAGATAAAATAAAAATAAAATTGTAGTGTCGCAAAAATTATACCAAACGCTTTTAAAATATTATTCTTTCCTTTTTAACAAAAAAAAAACAGCAAAAATGAAAGATAAGGAAGTAAACGAACAAAACGATAAATTCAACTTTGAAAATATATTCAGTTCCGTAGAGTCGTAATTTGCTTCAATTACATGCTGTATATTTGAATGCAAGTCAGGTTACCCATTGTTCTACTAATTAAGAACAATCATTATTCTCACTGCAATTTTATGTCACAGGAGAAAGAATCTTGTTGAAAAATATTCTAATCCGAAATTACGTCAAGTGTCGTTATTTTTAAACAATCATTATTAAACTTCTTATTTACATTTAGGTATGCATTATTATTTCAATATATTTTACTTTCTTCCTAAATCTTGTGAACATCTTTTATGAAAAACAAATAAATAAAAAAAAATTAATAAACTTCTTATTCTGTGAATGTGATGAAAGAACTTTTTATATCTATACAGAAAGTTAACAAAGTATACAATTTTACATAAATAATGTTATAAAAAATGTTGAGTAATATAAAGTAAGTAATAATAAACGGAAAGTAAAAAAAATTTTTACTAAAATAATAATAATAATAATATGATGGTGATTATGAATGGAAATATTTTATTATAGAAAACACATTTTTGGGGTGTTTTTCAGTTTATCTAAAGAGGAAGAATAAATATTGTCAGAAGTGGGGAACAATGACTTATTCACGCGATCGGATGTTCCTTATTCATTACTAGTTCTCTTGAAACGTTTGGACATGTAGTTGATAGTTCTAAAAATATTTTAAGTAGCGTAAAAGTGCGATTTGGAAAGGCAGTTCAGGTTCTAAAATTTCAACAGGTCTGTGAAAAATTAGTCAATTCGGAGTCGATGCAAAAGTGAGAGTGCGATTTATAAATTTACATTTTGCCGCGGTTTCAGAGTAAGTGAATTTGAAAGTTGTTTTAAAAAAAATGGAATTTTTAAAATTAAATATACACTGTTTTGTGGATCAAAAAACTAAAAAAAAATACAATTTGAGTCATATAAATCTAAAATAATAACATTGATTATAGAAAAATAAATAAAAGTTAATAAGATTTTCTTTGAATAGGTTTTTATGATAAAAAATTCGTTATAGGAAATACGAAATCAGTGTATCATTAATAAATTTCAATTTTAGATAATTAAATAAATGGATATTTTTAATTTTAAGATTTATTTTTCATTGTTAATACAGTGTATAATATCACATTTTATCTTATCTTTTGAATTCTTTCTTATTATTCCAAGTTCAGAGAAAATAAAGTCTTTCTTTTTTCTTTTTGGACAAAAATGTTTTTGTTCCTGCAAAGTCAAGATTTTTATAATCTAAACAATTTTTGAAACTAAAAAATGTTAATATTTTGTAATTCCGATTATTTAAAACAAATTATTTTTTTCATTACATGTAATTTTCTTTTAGCAGAATTTTTATTTTGCAGAATTTGTTTTCTCTGAAATTTAAATTAATCCGAATTCGTATTTAATATAATTTTCATATGACAGAATTCCTTTTTAATCGAATTTTTGATGAAAAAAATTCCAATCTCACCAAATGTTAATTTATAATACAAAATCCTTAACTGAATTGTAAATGAGTAACATTTTTAAATAAATACAGAATATACATTTCATCAAATCAACAATTATAATTATTTTAAATATAATATTTAAAAATCAATTTATATAAATAAAATATATATTTATTTAGGGCAAACATTATAATATTTTAGAATTATAAAGAATTGCAAAAAATAATTGGAATTATATAAAATAATTGAAAAAATTGCAAATTAATTTAAGAAAAATAATTAAATTAATTAAAAATTGGAGAAAGTAATTTAAGTAAACAATCAATAGAAATGTTTTAAACATAAAGAAAATAATTTCAATTTGAGAAAAATACTTGAAAATTTTAGTAATAAATTAAAAAAAATTAAATAATGAAAAATTAGAGAAAATAATTGAAAATTGAAAAAAATAATTAAAGAAAATATTACATAAAACTTTTTACATAAAGGAAAGTTATAAAGAAAATTTCAGATAAATACTTAAAACTTCAGAACTTCACTGAAATAAAAGAAAATAATTCAAAATAAGAGAAAATAAGAAATTTTTTTTGGAAATTATGAAAATGATCGAAAATAATTGAAAATTAAATAAAATAATATAAAAAATAATATAAATAATTGAAAATTAAAAAAAATAATTGAAATGTCAAATAAATAGTTTAAAAATTTGGAAATTATAATATAAAACAAATGTAAAGAAATAAAAATTGAAGGAAATCAGTTTCGAAAAATAATTGAAAAATGTTTTTAAATTTTGAAATTTGAAGAAAATAATTAAAATATGATACAAACAATGATAATTTGTAAAAAAATAAATGACAGTTAAGTGAGATAATTGAAAAAATTACAGAATTTTTTTTAAATAAGGAAAAAATAATTGAAATCTGAGAAATATACTTGAAGATCTTAGAAATCAATTGAAAAAAATGAGAATGACTAAAAAATCGGAAAATTGAATTGAATAAAGCAAAAAATAATTGAAATTCACGATAATTCATAAAAAATTTGGAAATTATTAAGAAAAATGATAATTATTAAAAATTAAAGAAAATAATTAAAATTTGAAAAAAAAATACTTAAAAATCTTTGGAAATAATTTTGAAAAATGAAAATAATAATTAAAAAATGAGGAAAATAATTGAAAAAATGATAAAATTAATTTAAAATTGAAAAAAATAATTGAAATATGCTGAAAATAATTTAAGATTCAGAAAAAAAATTGAAATAAGTACCTACGATGAAAATAATTTAAACATGAGAAATTGAAAACAGTAAATAAAATTTGAGAGAAATAATTGAAACTTTGAGAAGTTCTTTAAAAAAAAAAAAAATTATAATAATAATTAAAAATTAGAAAAAATAAATGAAACATGATAAACATAATTTAAAATTGAAGTGAATAAGGTTTAATTAAAGAGAAATAATTGAAAACTTTTTGGAAACTATTAATAAAAACAAAAGTAATTGAAAATTAAAGAAACTAATATAAATAAGTGAAAATTGAATTAAATAATTGAAATGTCAGATAAATAGTTTAAAATATTTGAAATTATAAAACGAATGAAAAAAAATTTAAATTAAAGAAAATAAATTTTGAAAAATAATAGAAAACTTTTTTAAAATTTGAAATTTGAAGAAAATAATTGAAATATGATACAAACAATGATAAGATGTAAAAAATAAATGGCATTTGATTTAAGAAAAATACTTAAAAATCTTAAAAAATAATTTTAGAACATGAGAATAAAAATTAACAATCGAGGAAAATAATTAAAAAATTATAAAATTAATTCAAAATTGAAAAAAATAATTAAAATATGCTGAAAATAATTTAAGATTGAGAAGAAAATTAAAATATGATGAAAATAACTTAAATATGAAAAATTGAAAACAGTAAATAAACTTTGAAATAATTGAAACTTTTAGAAGTTCATTAAAAAAAAAAGAAGAAAATAATTAAAACTTAGAAAAAATAAAGGAAAAAAAAATAAACATAATTTAAAATTGAGGAGAATAATTTTTAATTAAAAAGAAATAAATAAGAACTTTTTGGAAATTATTAATAAAAACGAAAGTGATTGAAAATTGAATAAAATAATAAAAATAATTGAAAATTGCTTAAAATTATTGAAATGTCAGATAAATATTTAACATTTTTTTAAATTATAAAACAAATGAAAATAATTGAAAATTGCTTTAAATTATTTAAATGTCAGATAAATAGTTAAATTTTTTTTAAATTATAAAACAAATGAAAATAATTAAAAATTGAAGCAAATAAATTGTGGAAAATAAATGAAAAATGTTTTTTAATTTTGAAACTTGAAGAAACTAATTGAAATATGAAATAATGATAAGTTGTAAAAAATAAATTACATTTAAGTAAGATAATTGAAAAAATTACTGATTTTTTTTTTTAATAAGGAAAAAATAATTGAAATTTGAGTAAAATACATGAAGATCTTAGAAATCAGTTGACAAAAAAGAGAATAACTAAAAATTGGAGAAAAGAATTGAAGAAAGCTAAAAATAATTGAAATTTACGATAATTAATAAAAAGAATTTGGAATTTAAGAAAACAAATAAAAATAATTAAAAATTGAAGAAATTGAGTGTAATTTTAAAAAAATACTTAAAAATCTTAGAAAATAATTTTGGAAAACGAAAATAATAATTAACAATCGAGGAAAATAATTAAAAAATGATAAAATTAATTCAAAATTGAAATATGCAGAAAATAATTTAATATTGAGAAAAAAAATTAAAATATGATACAAATAAATTAAAAATGAAAAATCGAAACAATAAATAAAATTTGAAAGAAATAATTGAAAAAACCGTAGAATATTTGTTAAAAAAAAAAAATTACAAAATTACTTAAAAATTTTTAAATAAAGAGAATAATTAAAAAATCGCAAAAATAACGAAAATTGATGAAAATAATTGAAGTTTCTGATAAATAATTGAAACTTTGGATAAGTAATTGAAATTTTAAGAAATAATGCCAAAATAATGAAAATAATTATAAATTGAAGAAAACAATAGAAGAATTGCAAAATTTATTTTTAAGCAAAAGAAAATAATAGAAAAATCGTTATATTATGGAAAATTGATGATAATAATCTAAATTTGAAATAATAACTGAAGATTTAGAAAACTATTTGCAAAATAATAAAAGTATTAAAAGATGGAGAAAATAATTACAAAATAATAAAAAGAAATAAAAAGTGAACAAAATAATTGAAAATGGAAATATATATTTGGTAGTTCAGGAAATTAGTTAAGATATTATAACAATGATTAAAAATTGAAAATAATAATTGCAAAATTACAAAAATAATGGTAAATTAAAAAAATTAATTTAAATTTCCGATGAATAATATAATATTCAGGAATAAATATTTAAATTGATTGAATGTCAAGGGAAAAATAATTAAAATTGAAAAAGTGCTTGAAAAAACTAAACAAAATAATTGAAATTTAAAGAAGTTAAATTTGAGATTTAGGGAAACAATTTAAAAATAATTAAAAATTGCAGAAAATAATTAAAAAGTGATAAAAAATAGTACAAAATGCAGTTTAAGTAATTGAAATCTTAATAGAAAAGAATTATTAAAAGTTAGAGAAATTTTTTAAATCACTTCAAATTTAGTATATTTCAAAACTTCGATTATTTGAACTTTCAATCAATGCAAGTTCACATTAACTGAAATTAGAAGAAATTAAAATTAAATAAAAAATTTGAGAACATTTTAAAAAGGTGAAATATGATTTAAAATTTAAAAAAAAACATCTAGTGACAAAAGTCAGGTGTGGACAGAATAAATGAATTAATTAAACTGGTAAATTATTATTTTTTGCCCCAGGGCCCTTGCCTCCCCAGTTACGCCACTGTTCATTAGTCCAAATTTTGAATTGACGAATTAAATAATTAAATCAAATAATAATATAAAATAAAAATTATGTTAAATACGAAATCGGTGACCTAAAAAATCTGTTACGTCAAAATTCCGATTAATTCACTTTTCAATTGAAAACAAATTTCGCAAAAGAAAAATTCAAGTTAAAGAAAATTCGGTAAAATAAAAATTTTGAGCAAAGAATTTTAAAACTTATTATACTTATACATCTCAAAATAATTCTTATCTTTTTAGGTTAAAAATTATAATATTTGGTAAACTTATTTTTATTATAGTTTTAGAATTTGTTAAAAGTCGCTTTTTAGTTGAAGGTTATGTCAAGGGTTGATTTATTACTCCTTTTACTAATTATTGTTTTCAGAGTGTAAAAAAAATCTAAAGAAATACAGAATGAGTGATAAAGTAGGTAATGGCGACATCTATAGGGCAAGACACACATGTTACCGACGGAGAGGAGCCGGTTCTGTTTTGCTGGGATTTATTTGTGGACTTTGTGTTTTTCTCAGTCTTCTGTGTTCCTGTCTGACGGCACTTGTCGTTGTTATGAGCGATAAAGCTCAATCTGCTAGTTTACTTTCAGGTAAATTTAATTTTACAAAATAATTCGTATTAATTATTAAAAAAAAAGTGCATTTTCACTGACTAAACTTAATTTATCGGAGCAGTGTTTAACATTGGAATGTATATTATATACAAAAGTGAATTTTCATTGCTTCATGCATTAAAGAAAACTAAACTCTTTAAAATACTGCCCTCTACAACTTTGTGGTTATAAATAGTAGAAATCTACATTTCCATCAATTGATCTAAAAATTTCAAAAAAAGTAGTTTTTACAAACTTTACGTTGTTTAGTCTTTCAGGGAAAAAAATTAGTTTATTGTTTGTTTTCATAATTTTTTTTTAAAACAATTAACAAGAAAAACAATTGTTTTATGGAAATATTAACACTTTTGACACAATTGGTATAATTTAGTAAATTTTCAAATCTGAAGTAAAGTTAGTTCTTTTTTAATTGATTTCGATTCGTTTTATCGGGAAATTTAAAAACTGTTTAAAAATAAATTGTTGTTTGTAATAATAAAAAAAACAATTACTTTTAAGTACCTAATAAATAATAAATGAATTAAAATTTTTTTTAAAAATGTTAGTTCCAAAGTTTTTAATGTTTTTAACTTAAATTTGAATAAATATCTGAAAACATACTGAAATTTTGAAATATTTCAAAAAGCAGAATTTAAAACAACTAGTATTGTATAGTTTTTAATAAACTTAAGACTTCTTTTTATGAATTTTATGAATAAAGATCTTGAGAACTATATTTAATTAAAAAATTTTTATTAATTATTTGACTAAAAATTTTTTTTTAGAATTAACCTTATACAAATTTTTTAGACAGTGAGTTTAAAAGTTTCTTTCGATTTTAATTCACAAATTTAAATCAATTTTTTTAATTGACAATTATAATTTTCATTTTGCAATTATAATCTTAATTTTTAATTATTTTCATTATTTCTGAATTAATGTCCTAAACTTTCAAATATGTATCTCAATTTTCAATTATTTTGTTCAATATTCATTTCTTTTTTTTCATTCTGCAATTATTTTCTCTATAAATATTCTAATTATTTTAATTATTTATAAATTAATTTCTTAAATTTTCAGTTATTATTTTAAATCTAGATTATTGTCTTCAATTTTCAAAAATTTTAAACATTTTTTCAATTATTTTCTTTTGCTTAAAAGTAAATTCTGTACTTTTTCTATTATTTTCTCCAATTTTTAATTGTGTTCATTCTTTTGGCATAATATTCAGAAATTTCAATTTTTTTTTAATTAAAAGAAAAAATTCTGCAATTCTTTCAATTATTTATTTCAAATTTCATTTATTTTTTTAACTTACCATTATTTTTATCATATTTCAATTATTTTCTTCAAGTTTCAAATTTTATAATCATTTTTCAATTATTTTCCCAATTTTTAATCATTCTCATTCTTGAAAATTATTATTTTCTAAGATTTTAAAACATTTTTCTTCAGTTTTTAATTATTTTTAATTGTTTTTATAATTTTCAAAATTTAAACTATTATATTTTAAAAATATTATAAAGACATAAATATATTCCACTAATTATTTAAAATCTCTTTTTTGCCTCTTTCAATAAATATTTTTTTAACTCGAATTTATCTTATATTTTAATTATTTTATTTATTTTGAAATTATTTCTATTATTTTTTTTTATTATTACTTTCAATTCTCAATTATTTACGTTATTTTTCATAATTTCCAAAAAGTTTTTAATTATTTATCTGAAATTTCCATTATTTTATTCAATTTTCAATTTAATCTTTGATTTTCTTGTATTTTATGTATATTCTGTATTTTTTGCAATTATTTCTCTTAAATTGAAAATTGTTCTCTTAAATTTTAAATTATGTTCATCTTTTTTCATTTATTTTCACTAATTTTTAATTATTTTTTTTTTTCACAGAACTTCTAAAAGTTTGAAGTATTTTCCTGAAATTGTCTTAAACTTTTCTTTATTTAAAATATATTCAGGCATCAAAGACAGTCACCTTTTCACCTTTTTTCAATTTTGTCACCTTTTTCACCTTATTTGATGATTTGTCACCTTTTTCACCTTTTTTGATGACTTGTCACCATTTTACATCTTTTTTCACCTTTTTTGGGATCAAAAATATATAATTTTTTGTAAATATTTCGAAGTATGTTCATAAAATTCAGGTTTAATGTTTGAATTTAGTTTTATTGATGATTGTTACAACAACAAAAAATCCGATTTCCTAATAAAAAAAAGCCATAAAAAAGAATAGAGTCAAATAAACAGTTTACTAATCTTTTCTATGTTCCTGCTATTTATGTAAATAGAATTAACATTACCATAAAATACCATTCTCGTCATTTTGTAATTTTTCTTTCAAATCTTCATTTATATTTTATTTGTATTTCAATTTTATTCTTAAATTTGCAATTTACTTTCTCCATTTTTAATTATTTTCTTTAATTCTCAATTATTTTTCTTCAATTTTCACTTATTTTCTTCAATGCTCAATAATCCTCGTCTTTTTTCAATTGTTAATTATTTTTTTTTGAACTTTCAATATAATTCTTTAATTATCTTCTTCAATTTTCAATTGATTTCATATATTTTCATTTATTTCCTAAAATTTTTACTATAAAATTTTCTTCAGTTTTTAACCTAATTATCCTTTAAATTTTTTTTAATTATTTTAGTCTGTTGTCGATTATTCTCGACAGCTTTCGAATTTTTTGTAATTTTCTTGAATTTTTAAGTATTTTTCTTAATATTTAATTAATTTAGTAATTTTTATTTTAATTACCAATTATTTTCTTACAAATTGAATTTAATTCTTTAATCTTCAATTTATTTCTTCAATTTTTAATATTTTCTCCAATTATAATTCTCGACAGTTTTCAATTATTTCTTTCAATTATTAATTATTTTACACAATTTATAATTATTTCCTACAATTTTTTCAATTTACAATTATTCTTAAAGTTTATAATTATACTTTAATATTTTGTTCTCTTGACAATTATTCTCGACATGTTTTTTAATTTTTTTTCAATTGTCAATTAATTTTAAAAATTTTTAATTTATTTCCTTCATCTGTAATTTATTTCTTCAATTCTTAATTATTTTCTTTTTTCAATTATTATTTTGAATTTGAAATCCCAGTCTTCAATTTTTAATTATTTTATTCAATATTCAGTAATTCTTACCTTTCCTCAATTATCAATTATTTTTTTTAAATTTGTGTTTAACTCTTAAATTTTGAATTTATTTCTTAATTTTTTTATTATTTTCTTCAAATTTTAATTTTTTAGTTTTCAATTATTTTTTTCTATATTCTACAGTTTTTACCTTTTTCAATTACTTTTTTCAATTTTTGATTATATTCTTTAAATTTCAATTCCATTTTTCAATTTTTTTCGATTTTCAATCCAGTTGCTCAATTTGTAATTATTTCCAACAATTATTCCTATAAATAATTTTTTAATTTTTTTAATTTCTTAATTTAATATTTCTTGCTTAATTTTTTCAATTATTTCTTTTAGTTGTCCATTAATCTAATCATTTTTTGAATTTTGTTTTTAATTGTCAATTTTTTTGGTCATATTTCAGACATTTTCTTCAATTTTTCAATTATTCTCGTCATTTTTCAATTATTTCTTTCAATTATTAATTTTTTCTGCAACTTTCAATTATTTTCTACAAGTTTATCAATTTACAATTATTCTTGAAGTTTATAATTATACTTTAACATTTTGTTCTCCTGACAATTATTCTCGACAGTTTTTTAAAATTTTTTTTCAATTGTCAATTGCTTTTTTAAAATTTTAATTTAATTCCTTAATCTTTAATTTATTTCTTTAATTCTTAATTATTTTCTTTTCTCAATTATTATTTTTAATTTGAAATACCAGTCTTCAATTTTCAATTATTTTATTCAATATTCAGTAAGTTCGTATCTTTCTTCAATTATTATCAATTATTTTTTTTAAATTTGAATTTAATTCTTAAATTTTCAATTTATTTCTTATTTTTTTATTATTTTCTTCAAATTTTAATTTTATAGTTTTTAATTATTTTCCTCTATATTCTACAGTTTTCAGCTTTTTTAATTACTTTTTTTCAATTTTTAATTATATTCTTTAAATTTCAATTCCATTTTTCAATTTTCAATTTTTTTTGATTTTCAATCCAGTTGTTTAATTTGTAATTATTGCTAACAATTATTCCTATAATTTTCTTAATTTTTCTATTTTATTAATTGTTTCTACTTCAGCAGAATAATTAAATATTTTAATTTTCCATTTTTACCATTTTTGTAAGGATTTACCAGTAATTACTGGAAATTACCAGTCAGTTAATTACTTACCACTTTCGTAATTTACACAAGCCCAACACTAGTCCATACCAAAATTAAATAAAAATCCTTATCGTCCAAATTAGTTTTCAATTTATTCTTAACAGATGTTAATCCTTCGATTTCGTGCTTTCACTTTTCTTAAGAAGCATCAGACGAAACCAAGAAATATTATTGCAACTCGTTATAGTTACTCAAGTAAGAGGAGTTTAATTACCATTTTTGATAATATATAAAATTATCAAGTTTATAGTGTTTGCAATAAATAATGGTTTGGACCCAAATTATTTTGTCCTTTATTATTTTTATATAAATAGGTGCTTAAATTGTATTTAAACAGATCAAAACAAGCCTAATATTTACGCAGCAATGACTACGGAAAAGGCACCATCCGACTTGCCATTCCGATTACCAAAAGAAGTGAAACCAATCCATTATGATTTGCTGATGCATCCTGACCTGGAAGATGGAACATTCAAGGGAAAAGTAACAATTTCAATTGAAGTTTTGGACAAAAGGGGTTACATTGCTCTTCATCAAAAGGAATTGAACATAACGAAGACAAAGTTAACTCACGAGAAGGAAGATGTGTTTGAAATTCCAATCAAGGAAACTTACTCTTTAGAAAAACAGGAGATTTTTATTGTTTCAACGCAAGAAAATCTCAAGCCTAGTCATTATCATTTGCATTTAGAATTTAATGGACTTCTGAGACCTGACAAAATTGTTGGTTTTTACTCTAGCAAGTACAAAGACTCTGAAGATAAGGAGAGGTAAAAGATTTATTTGTTAAATTCGTTTCTGATAAGAAGTTTTTATTACTTATAAATTTATTCTTGCAGATATATAGCTACTACTAAATTTGAACCAACCTATGCAAGAAGAGCTTTCCCGTGTTTTGATGAGCCTAGCTTTAAAGCAGAATTCACTATGAAAATTATTCATCCCTCCACTGATTGCTATAATGCAATTTCCAATATGAATATTGAGGTAGGAAATTTGGGTTTTTCCCCCAACATTACTTTAAATTTATTTTATCATTAGGTTTTGACTCTTAATCTTCATATTTTTAACCCCCACAATTAATAAATATTTATTAATATTTATTAATAAAAAATTATTATTTATTTTTAAAGATAAATGTATACTAACTTTTAATTAAACGATTAATTTTTAAACGTGATTCTTTGTTAAAAAATTGACGATTTTAAACTTTATTAAGACATTATTATATTATTACAGGGTGTCTACTCACCGGGAATTCCGGGAAAACCGGGGAATTTGCCGGGATTTTAGCTCGACCGGGAAAAAAAATTATATCCGGGAATTTCTAAAAATTTCAGCTAATTCGTTTTCATAATTCTTTAAATTATCAATTTTTCAAAATTCAAAATGGCGGGTCCAATATGGCAGACATATTTTGCAAAATTCCTCAAATTCACTTCAAACTTGTTACTCGGTGGTAATCCATGTTCCTGGTTACTAATCTGAAGTTAGATTTTCAAAATAGTAAAAGTGTAACAAGTTTCAAGCGAATTTGAGCATTTTCAGGGCTGCCAGTGACTTACTTTTCTCATTTTTATTCATATTTTTTTAAAATCACTCACTATTACTCACTTTAGAAAAAAATCACTTTTCTCACTTTCTTAGTATATATACAATTATATTCTTCAAATATCAATAATATTGAAATTAATATTGAAATATTTTTCAATTTTTTAATTAATGTCTACAAGTTTTTAATTTTTAAACCAGTATTGTTAATTACTTTCGTCATCTTTCAATTTTTCCATCAAATTTCAATTATTTTGATAATTTTTTAAGTATTTTCTGCATATTTCTATTAGTTTTAACATTTAAAAATTATTTTCATCAAATTTCAGCAATTTTCTTAAATAATTTTATTATTATGTATCAATGATTTTTAAATACTTTACACCAATTGCCAATTATTTTTTACAAGTTTCATTTTTTTTTAAATATCAATTATTTTTTTTCAATCTTACATTCTTTTAATTATTTACACCAGTTATCAATTATTCATGTCATTATTCAATTATTTATCTCAAATTTTTATTATTTTTGGT
Organism: Ganaspis brasiliensis; assembly: GCA_037103525.1. NCBI lineage: Eukaryota > Metazoa > Arthropoda > Insecta > Hymenoptera > Figitidae > Ganaspis > Ganaspis brasiliensis. Next base: position 665,772 of record JAZKLR010000078.1, read on the forward strand.
ATTTTTCATGTATTACCTTCAAATTTAAATTTTTTGTGATTTCTCAATTTATTTTCTTCAAATTTCAATTATTTTTGTCATTTCTCGACTATTTTTTCCTATTTTTAATTATTTTTGTCATTTTCTAATGGTTTTTTAAAATTTTCAATTAATTTAGTAATTTCTCAATTATTGTCAATATATTCGACATTGTTTTATTACTTTCTCCAAATTTTATACTTATTTTCTTATATATCTTTAAATTATTGTTATATATTTTTTAATTTATTATTGTCAATTCTCAATTTTTTTTCAAATTTTAATTATTTTTATCATTTTTAAAGTCTTTTCTTCAAATTTTTTATTTTTTAATTAATTTTTAATTAGTTTTCTCACTTTTCAATTATTTGTCTCAAATTTTTATTATGTTTGTTATTTTTCACATAATATTACCTTAAAATTTAAATTTTTTGTGATTTATCAATTATTTTCTTCAAATTTTTGTTACTTTTGTTATTGTCATTTGTCAATTGCTTTTTATTTTTAATTTAAATTATTTTTATCATTTTTCAAGTATTTTCTTCAAATTTCAAATTTTTTGGGATTTTGCAATTATTTTGTCATTATTTAATTATTTTCTTTAAGCGTGAATTTTTATCTCCAATTTTTCAACTATTTATTTCTAATTTTTATTTTGTTCCTCCATTTTTCAATTATTTATACCATTTCTTACGTTTTTTTTTCAAATCATAATTTTTTTTACATAATTTTAAATTAGTTTTATCATCTTTTATTTTTTTTCAAGGTACAATTATTTTTGTCATTTTTCAATTGTTTTTTTTCTTAATTTTAATTATTTTTATGATTTTTCAAGTATTTTTTTCAAATTTCTATCAATTTTATGATTTTTCAATTATTTTATTATTTTCTTTAATGGTCAATTTTTTCTCCAATTTTTTAATTATGTATTGATATGAAATTTTTATTTTGTTTTCCCATTTTTTAGATATTTTTGTCATTTTCCAATTATTTTCTTCAAATTTCTATTATTTTTGCCATTTTGGAATTATTTTTTTTCAAAGATCAATTTTACCTTAAAAACTTATGTATGACGCACTTACTTTTTTCACTATTTTAATATTATAGCTATTAATCATACATAAAAGAAATCCGGGAAAAATGTGATTTTAGATCAGGGAAAACCGGGAATTTGCCAGGAATTTAAAAATCATGTTTCGGTAGACACCCTGATTATTATCATATATCATTATAAAATCATAATTAATTATATAAATTTAATATAAAATATGTACTTTATATAGACCAGTAGATTGGTTTTTCAATCTAGAATATTTTTTCCGTAGGACCTATGGTTAAAAAATAAAATTTAGAGAAGTTGTAGAAGGAAAACATTTTTAAATGTCAAAAAACAGATAAATTGTGCGATTTTTTCGTGAATATTATATACTTTTTATAGGTGAAGTCAATCGTTCGTTTTGGGGCAGGAAATATGATTTTTTCATTTATTAGTTGTATTTTTAAAATGGAAAAAAATTTTTTCAAAAAATGATTTTTTGCGATGACAAAAGTTGCTTAAAACTGAAAATTTACGCATTTTTTAAAGAAAATGAGTCGATTTAGACTATTTTTAAATTCAGGCTTAATCTTAACTATTGAATTAAATATTTAATAAAATCCAATTAATGAAATTGTATATAGAATGTTTCAAAGGTCAAAATAAGCTATTATTTTTCAAAATTCGATGAAAATTACAAATGTTTACTAGATTTGAAGGAAAAACAGAAAATGTTAAATAATAATTATATAAACAAATTTTTGTGTATTCCAATTTTTTCTGAAAAGTGGTTTTTTTAAAATTATTTTAAAAACTGAAATTTAAACATTTTTCTGAATATTTTGAATAAATAATGTAGTTTCATTAAAAAGGTTGAGATTATTCAAAATTCCTAGATTTGAAATTCCGAAAGTTAAAATAAATGAGATAGGTACTTATTTTATAATTTATTAAATTCAATGTTATCCTACCATTACATATGTATGTATAATTTTCAACAGTTTTTAACATACAATTCTCTTTAAATTTTATAATTATTCTTTAATTTTTTTAAATTATTTTGTTCTGTTGTCGATTATCCAATTGTCAATTATTTTCCTCATTTCTAAATTATTATTTTCATTAATATTTAATTATTTCAGCCATTTTATAACTTTTCTTTCAATTATCAACTTTTTAAATTTTTTTTTATTTAATTCTTTAATTTTTCATTATTTTCTTGAATTTTCAATTGCATTTTTCGTTTTTTAATTATTTTATTCAAAATTTAATAATACTCGCATTTTGTCAATTATCAAATATTTTCTTGAAATTTCAATACAATTCTTGAATTTCCAATTGATTTATTTAGTTTCAATTTATTTTCAACAATTTTTTCCATTATTTTCATCAGTTTTCAAATGTCAATTTCCATGTTATTTCTTCAGTTTTTAATAATTATTTCCTTCAATTCTCAAATATTTTCTTTAATTTTAAATTATTTTTATCGATTTTCAATTAATTCCTGAATATTCAATAATTCTCGTATTTTTTCAATTATTTTTTTCACTCATAAAAATTGTTTAATAATTTCAATTTAATTATCCAATTTATTTTTCTCAGCTTTTTATTATTTTCTTCAATTTCAATAATTTTTTTCGATTTTTAATTAATTCCTCAACATTCAATAATTCTTGGATTTTTTCAATTAATTTTTTACTCATAAAAATTGTTTTAAAATTTCAATTCAATTATTCAATTTTAGAACTATTCTGTTTAATACTTAGTTATTTTCTTTAGATTTAAATTCCACTTTTCAATTATCAATTATTTTCTTTAATATTATAAAATTATCGTCTTTTTTCAATTACATTTTTTTAATTTTTAAGTATATTCTTTTAATTTTAATTCAATTCATCAACCTTTAATTACTTTCTTCAATTTCAAATATATTTTTCCGTTTTTTAGTCTAGTTGTTAAATGTGCAATTCTTTCCAACAATTATTCTTTTAATTTTCTTAATTTTTTAATTGGCAATTACTTTCTTTAAATTTAATATTGTTTAATTTTTTCAATTTTTTTTCAGTTGTCTATTAATCTAGTCATTTCTCGAATTTTGATTTCAATTGACAATCATTTTTGTTATTTTTCACATATTTTCTATTATTTGTTTCGATTGTCATGATTCTTCAATTTTAAATACAATTGTTCAATTATTTTCTTCAATTTTTAATTCCACTCTTCAATTTTTATTTCCATTCTTCAGTTTTCAATTGTTTTATTCTTTATTCATTAATTGTCGGCTGTTTTCAATTCCTTTTTTTTCAATTTTTAAGTATATTCTTTAAATTTCAATTCCATTCTTCAATTTTTAATTGCTTTCTTCAATTTTCAATTATTTTTTTCAATTTTAATTATTTTCTTCGATTTTCAATTCATTTGTTAAATGTGCAATTATTTCCACCGATTATTCCTATAATTTTTTTTATTTTTCAATTTGCAATTATTTTCTTAAAATTTAATATTCATTGTTTAATTTTTTCAATTATTTTTTTAAGTTGTCTATTAATCTAGTCATTTTTCGAATTTTTTTTAATTTTTTAATTATTCTCGTCATTTTTCAACTATTTCCTTAAATTATTAATTATTTTCCGCTATTTTCAATTATTTTCTCCAATTTTTTCAAATATTTCTTATAATATTTTTAATTTCGAAATTATCTTAAAATTATATAATTCTATTCCTTGATTGTTTAAATTATTTTGTTCGATTGTGTATTATATTAGCCATTTTTTGAATTTTGTTTTTAATTAGCAATTATTTTCGTAATTTTTCACATATTCTCTTCAATTTTTCAATTATTCTCGTAATTTTGCACTTATTTTCTTCAATTCTTAATTATTTTCCACAGTTTTCAATTATTTTCTAAAATTTTTTTCATTTTCAATTATTAACTTAAAATTTGATAACTATTCTTGGGTTTTTTAAATTATTTTGTTCGGTTGAGTAATATAGCCATTTATTTAATTTTGTTTTAAATTGTCAATTATTTTCGTCATTTTGTAATTTATTTTAAATGATCAATTGATTTTTCAAATTTTAATTCAATTCTTAAATTGTTAATTTATTTCCTCAGTTTTTTAAAATTATTTTCTTCAATTTTAATTATTTTTCTCGATTTTCAATCCAGTTGTTCAATTTGCAATTATTTCCAACAGTTATTCCTATAATTATTCAACTTTTATGTGTAAATTTAATTGTTATTGTTTAATTTTTTTAATTATTTTACATTGTGTAATTATATAGCCATTTTTCGAATTTTGTTTTCAACTGTTAATTATTTTCGTCATTTTTTTAGATATATTCTTCAATTTCGTAATTTTCATTATTTGAATTTGCAAAAATTTATAGTGCAACAACAATACAAAGTTTGTCGCTCGCTTAAGCGCGAGTTAACGTTGCTAGTTCTTATATAAAACAATGAATTTTAATGTTTAAAAATCTTAATTATCAATTTCTGTTTTTAAACTACAATAGAAAACAGATGTAAATGCACCTTCATCGGGATTGACAACAGTGACTTTTGCCAGAAGTGTACCAATGTCGACGTACTTGTCTGCCTTCATAGTTAGTGATTTTGTAGCACTTTCTAGAAATGCAAAAAGACTAGATGGTACATCTTTTCCTGTCAGTGTTTATACCACAAAGGCGAACAAGGAAAAGGGAATATTTGCGCTTGATATCGGAGTACAAGTTATTGAATATTATATCAATCTTTTCAAAATTGATTATCCGTTACCAAAAATGGGTAAATATGACAAAAGAAGCAACTATTTTGTCTGACTTTATGTTTATTGATTCCTCTTACTTTGACTTAATAAAAAAACATTTTTAATAATATTGAGAATAATAATAATAATATTTTATTGCAGATATGGCAGCTATTCCTGATTTTGTGTCAGGTGCTATGGAAAATTGGGGTCTAGTAACTTACAGAGAAGCTAGACTTTTAGTAGATGATAAAATAAGTTCTTCGGCAAACAAGGAAGACGTTGTGAACGTAATTGCCCATGAATTTGCTCATATGTGGTTTGGAAATCTGGGTAAGACCTATTATTTTAATTATTTTTGTTAAATTTCGTAATATTTTTAAAAACATATTAAGATTTGATCTAGGGTGACTACCAATCAAGGAAAATAGGGAAAATCTGTACAAAAACCTGAATGTTTGTAAAAAATTCCGGGAATTCATAGAAAAATCTCGAAAATTTCAATTGTTGGGAAGACCGGGGCTGGTTGTGTCATTTTGCACTCTTTGTTGTTTAACTTCGTTAATATCTAATTTATAAAAACCTTATCGTACAGGAAACTTTCTCGAATATTTTAGCTTTAATTTAATATTTAAAAATAGAAATTAAATAGATGAGCTGATCTGATAATTTTTGGATGAATGAAAATCATTTAATTCATATATTTCTTATTAAGGAAGCATATAATAAATTGTATAAGAGACAAGCTCCGATTGGAAAAATGTTATTGGATAATTGTCTGGAGTTCTGCATTTAACACTTAAACAAGCTTGAAGTTAAATATCTTTAAAATTACCGAATAAACTGGCAAAAGCATAAAGTTTCTGCAGATTAACTTGCATAAAAAATAAGAAGGCCCAAGGCTTCTTGATGTAGACGGTCAGGGATGAAGGGATCGATATTTCGATCGGCAGTGAACAGAATAGAAGAACCGATTCCTTTCTCTGGTTTTAAGACACATCAGGGAGGGCAATCATTCAGGTCTGCAATCCAGAGTTAAGTGTATGCAAGTTTCTGGAGACAAGCAGTGGATTTGTTGGAGTAGAAATGTCAGCTATACGAATGTACAACTGTTATTTCTCACCTAACGACCGGCTGACAGCCTTCGAAGCTGAGATAGACGAACTCAAGTCGAGCAACTGCGAGCAACCCAATATCTACACTCTTTCATCCCCTCTTCCATCCTAAATCTTAACAGTCTATTCCACTTTCTCCCTTTCTTCCAAGCATTCAAATACCTCGGAACACCTTCATTCTTCACCATCTAAAACCAACTGTTATATCTAGACTCCTTAATTCTCGCCCATCTCTCCTTCTGATCCTTTTCTCTCAGATGCTTTTCCGATTTCTTTCAACTTCTCACCCTTTTTCCTTTTTTTTTCTTTCCTCTTTTTTAACAACCATCTGTCCTTCTCCCATCCAATTCTACCCTTTATCCATTTCTCTTCTCGTTCCATTACCACTTTTCTATTCACACTATCTCCTTCTTTCCTTAACTTCTCAAATCCTCAAACCCTTTTTCTTTGCCTCACTATTATTTTATCCCTACTCAACTCTTCTCAGATCATATACCCTGGGCAGCTTTCACTCACCCCCATCACCCACCTCAGAAATCTTTCATACAATCTTTGAACCATCGCTCTCTCTCTCCATCCCCATATTTCCACACCATAACTTACGATCGACCACACAAACGTTTCAAACAACAACACTCTTATTTTCCAAGCATCCTTATACTTTCTTTTCCCTTACCCCATCTTTGTCCCATTACTTTATTACCCTTTTCCTCTTACTTGCATTCAAATCAGTCTCACCACTTTAGTCTTATCCACATTCATCCACAGGTCATCCTCACACGCATACTTCTCAAACTTATTCAATAACAGCCTCATTCCACTAACATGCTTCGCAAGCAACACCACATTATCTGCGTACGCCAGGGTATATATCCTCGATCTCTCTAGCACTACCCCTCCTTTCCGTCTCCTCCATAACCTTTCCTCTAAATCCGCTATCAGCAGATTAAAAAGCAAGGGGTTAGCGGGCAATCCTGCATTAATCTCCCCCCCCCCAACCAGAATTTCTTTCTATACTTCCCTCTCACTCTGACCTTTACTCTTGACATTAAATTGAAATTAACCTCTTGAAATTGATCTTTACTCTTCGCAAATCTCCTAAATCCTCTATCGTGCTTTCCTTTAATCCTCTATCCCTCAATACCCTCAATACAAGACTTTACCGTCACCACTTTTCCTCTTTTCTTCTCCAATTCCTTACTCACTGAGAAATTCAAAATATATATGTTGTCCATCGTTCCTATTCCTCTTCTAAATCCTGTTTGATTATATGGGATGCAGCCAAACCCTTCCACCTTCTTTTCTAACCTACTCCTGATTTCTTCAGCATAGACCATATACACCACTGGCATCAATGTAATATACCTATATTGTCCTACGTTTCTTCGTTCCCCTTTCTTCACTACAGGAACTATCACCCCTATCTTCTACTCCTTCGGCCATCCTTTCCCTTCCCATATATCAATGACCACTCTCCATATCTCTTCCTTTATTCCTTCCCCCCATACTTCAATTCTTCATTTTCTATTCCTTCCATCCCAGCTGCCTTATCCCTCTTCAGTTTATTTAATGCCCTTCTGACCAACTCCTACTAACTTCTTCCTCTTCATCCAACATCCCACCAACTTCCCTCATAGCTTTCAGCCCTCTATCCTCTCACTCTCATCCCTTCCCCTCCGCACATCTTCTTAAAGTATCTCGTCAATTTCTCTAAGCTAATTTCTTGATTTATTTTCTGTCTTTTTCTCCTTTCTCAATTTATTACTTCCCATTCCTTGCTCGCCCTTACCGCTTTTTCACGCTCTCCACATACTTCCTTATATCTAATTATCTTTTCATCTCGGAAAGCCTTCCATGCACACTGTATCTCCTATTATATTCTCCCTTCTCTAAGCTTCCTTTTCTCCAATTCCTGTTATCCTCTCTTAGTCTCCTTACTCTTTTCACATTCCTCATCCCACTATCCACCGTATCCCAAAACTTCTTCCTCTAACTTCCTTCCGACCTCCTCCTTAGCCTCGTCTATTCTCTCTTTTAAAGATTATTTTAAAGATTTTTTTCTCTTTTTTATTCTCTTCCTATTCTAATATCTCTTTAGGTATCTTCCTTACATTTTCCCATCCTCTTTACCCTCCTTTCTCCTTTCCGCACTACCCCAAAACTTCTTCCTCTAACTCTCTTTCTACCTCCTCCTTAGCCTCACATATTCTCTCTTTTAAAGAATATTTTAAATATTATTTTCTCTCTTTTATTCTCTTCCTCTAACTTCCTTCCTACCTTCTTCTTAGCCTCACCTATTCTCTCTTTTATTTTAGAGATTATTTTCTCTCTTTTATTCTCTTCCTATTCTGATACTTCTTTAGATTGCCTTTTTTACATTTTCTCAACCTTTTTACCCTTATTTCTTCTTTCCACACTATTCCAAAACTTCTTCCTCTAACTCTCTTCTTACCTCCTCCTTAGCCTCACCTGTTCTCTTCTTTAAAGATTATTTTAATTATTATTTTCTCTCTTTTATTCTCTTCTTCTAACTCCATTCCTACCTCCTTCTTAGCCTCTTCTATTCTCTCTTTTAAAGATTATTTTCTCTCTTTTATTCTCTACCTCTAACTTCCTTCCGACCTCCTCCTTCGCCTCGTCTATTCTCTCTTTTATTTTAGAGATTATATTCTCTCTTCTATTCTCTTCTTATTCTGATATCTCTTTTGACTGTCTTCCTTCCATCTTCCCATCCTCTTTACCCTCCTTTCTTCTTTCTGCACTATCCCAAATCTTCTTTCTCTAACTCCCTTTCTTCCTCCTCCTTAGCCTCACCTATTTTCTCTTCTAAAGATCTTTAGATTCTAAAGATCTTTAGATTCTAAAGATCTAGTTTAAAGATTATTTTCTCTCTTTTATTCTCTTCTTCTAACGCCTTTCCTACCTCCTCTTTAGCCTCGTCTATTCTCTCTTTTAAAGATTATTTTAGAGATTATTTTTTCTCTTTTACTCTTTTCCTACTCTGATATCTCTTTTAACTGTCTTCCTTCCATTTCCCATCCTCTTTCTCCTCCTTTCTCCTTTCTTCACTACCTTCTTTTTCGTATTTCCTTTATTGACCCTAAACTCTATCACAACTGGAAAGTGATCCGACCCCACCTCAAAACAATTTATAATTAAAATATTATTTTACCTTAAATATATATATAAAAACTTACCAGAAATATAAATCCCATTATTTTAATCCTAGAAATAATGACATTTATATTAAAATATTATTTCTTTAAGATTGTAATATAATTTGAAAATTTTCTACTTGTAAAAAAAATTTTCATCCAGTTTAAAACATTTTAATATTTCTTATTCAGTTTGGATACTACAGGGTTAAACCGAAGCTATGTCCAACTTGGGGCCCTCTCCCCTAATATAAAATTAGCGTAATTTTGATTAATAATACCGCCAAAGGAAATAAAATGTACTCCAGAATATTATGTTTACCGAATTCAAAAAATTTGGAAGCGTTACATTTCCTAAAACTTCTTTATTAAAAAAATATGTTCGTGGCTGTTCTCACACGAAATAATAAAAATAAATTCTGAAAAAGTGATTTTCAAAATTTTTAATCGCTTTCATTCAAAAAATTCACTGAACATCTGAATAATTAATGAAATCTCGAAATATTTAAGAAAAGCAAGACTTAAAAAACTAGTTTTCTACAATTAAAAAAAAAACAACATTTTTAGGGACTTTTTTTAAAAATTTATAAATTGAAATTTAGAGAATATTTTTAATTCAAAATTTTTAAACCCCTTTTCGACTTAACAATTTTGTCAAAATTAACCTTGAATACGTTTTTCATGCTGTGATCTTAAAAGTTTTTGCTGATTTTAATTTAAAAATTTTACTAAACTTGAACTAGAAACCTTTTCATAAAGATAACTTCAAAAGTTAAAGGAACAACAACTTTAGCATTTTTTGAAAAATCAAAAGTATTGAAAATGTTCCTCAAAGTAAAATTTAATAGTTTTTAACGATTTAAACTGAAAAATGTTACTGGAACTTCTAAATTTTGATTATTTACATAAACCAGACATTAATAATTTTTAAAAAAAACTTGCGATTTTTTTTATTTGCAAACCATTACGAAAACAAATCCGGGAATTTTTAAAAATGGTAATTTGCTAGACATAAAAATGCAATGTTTAGTTGTGTTTATTTTTTTTATGTTTTATTTTACTTGTCGAACCTTGTTAACTCTTAATTTTTCTACCTTATCGTAAAAAACAATATTTACAAAATGAGGGAATTTTAAATCAAAGATACGGTAGGCACCCTAATTGATTTTATTTTAAAAGGCGAAAAATAATAATTTTTTTTTATCATTTAGTAACGATGTTTTGGTGGAACGATCTGTGGTTAAATGAGGGATTCGCAACTTACATGAGTTACAAGTGTTCCGATGCTCTTCTTCCAGATTGGGGATTGGTTTGTGACTTTTGTATTTTGTTTATTATTTTAATTATATTAAGCAATATATTTTCAAGCCCTTTTACATTTTTATCAAAACTATTTTCTAGATGGAGAATTTTCTTACGTCAAAATTGCATTCTGCATTCCAAACTGACGCGAAACTCAGTTCTCATCCGATAGTCCAACCCGTTTCAAATTCTGATGAAATAACTGCAATTTTCGACGTTATCTCCTATGATAAGGTAATTTATGTTCTATTGATATTTATTCTTTCACTTGGTATATTACTTTTTTGTATTTTAGTTTTAAGCTTCAAGACTATAACGAAAATAATAATAATAATAATAATAATAATAATAATTTTAGGGTGCATCTGTTCTAAGGATGCTGAACGAATTTATTGGGTCAGATATATTTTATCAGGGTGTGACGACCTATTTGAAAAGAAACGCTTATCGCAATGCAAAAACTGCCGATCTTTTTTCAATTTTACAAGAATCGGTAGGCGATCGTTTAAATATTAACGCAGTTATGGACACCTGGACTCGTCAAATGGGCTTCCCTGTTGTAAATGTTGCCGTCAAATCAAAAACTTCCTACACTTTAACTCAAAAACGATTCCTTGCTGATCCAGAAGCGCAATATAATGTTTCCGAATCTGATTATGGGTAAGATTGTTTTATTCAGAGTGTCTACTAACCGGGAAAACCGGGAAATAACCGGGAATTTAAATTGACCGGGAAAAACCGGGAATTAACCGGGAATTTTCCTTCAAACCGGGAATTTTCTTTCTAAGCTAATAAATTTAACTAATATATCAATTTTTTTTATAAATAAAGATAATAACTTTATGCATTTTGAATTAATCTGATTATGCGTTTAAGTTTTGTGTAATTATGCGACAATTATGCAATTGAAAAATAAAAAATATACATTTAAAATTAAAATATAATATAATATATTTTCATGAAATATAGATGTTTGTCTACCATCTTTTTTTCTTAACGCTAAAAATACCTCAGAAACAATGAAAGACATAAAACATGAAAAAGTCAAATTATTATGAAAAAATGTAGATAGAACTTCAGTTTTTTTATCAGACCGTACATTGCATAATAGTTTATATAGTTATGGGCAATTCTGTTGTGTGCTTTCAATTATCAATTATTTTCATCATATTTCAATTATTTTCTTCGATATTCAATAATTCTTGGCTTTTTTCAATATTTTTCTTTCAATTACCAATTATGTTTTTGAAGCTTCAATTCAATTATTCAACTATTTTCAGAAAATCACAATTATTTATTTCAACTGCCAATTATTCTTTTCAATTTTCAATTATTTTCTTCAATTTTCAATTATTTTCTACAATTTTCAATTATTTTCTACAATTCTCAATTATTTTCATCCATTTTGAATTATTTTAATTAATTTCAAATTATTTCTTCATTTCTCAATTATTTTCTTCGATTTTCTAATATTTTCTTCAATTGACAATTATTTTCATCAATTTCTGATTAATTCCTTTAATTTTGAAATATTTTCTACTATTTTCAATTATTTTAATCAATTTTTAATTATTTTCTACAACTCTAAATTAATTTTTTCAATTGCCAATTATTTGATTCAATTTTCAAATTTTTTTCTTCAATTTTCAATTATTTTCATCGATTCTTAATTATTTAAATTAATATTCAATATAATTCTCGACTTTTTTCAAGACTTTTTTTTCAATTATCGATTACGTTCTTGAAACTTCAATTCAATTCTTCAATTATTCAACTATTTTCAGAAATTCACAATTATTTTCTTCCATTGACAATTATTCTTTTCAATTTTCAATTATTTTCTTCAATTTCCAATTATTTTCTACAATTCTGAAATAATTTTTTTCCATTTTGAATTATTTTCATTAATTTCAAATTATTTCTTCATTTCTCAATTATTTTCTTCAATTTTCTACTATTTTCTTCTATTGCCAATTATTTTCTTAAATTTCTAATTAATTTCTTTAATTCTGAAATATGTTCTACCTTTTTCAATTATTTTAATCAATTTTTAATTATTTATTTCAACTCTAAATAATTTTTTTAATTGCCAGTTATTTGCTTCAATTGCTAATTATTTTATTCAATTTTCAATTATTTTAATCAATTTTTAATTATTTTTTTCAGCTCTAAATTATTTTTTTCAAATTTCAATTATTTTCTTCAATTTCCTTCAATTTTCATCAATTTTTAATTATTTTCTTCAGATCTCAATTATTTCCATCAATTTCTAATTATTTAATTTAATATTCAATAATTCTCGACTTTTTTCAACTATTTTTTTCAATTATCATTTATTTATTTCACATCTCAATAACTTCTCAAATCTTCAATTATTTTCTTCTATAATCAATCATTCTCGGCTTTTTTCAATATTTTTTTTCAATTATCAATTATGTTTTTGAAACTTCAATTCAGTTCATCAATTATTATTCAAAATTTTTCATACAGTCTTATTTTCTTCAATTTCAAATTATTTTCTACAATTTTTAATTAATTTTTTCAAATTACAATTACATTCTTCATTTTTTATTGTTTTCTTCAAATTCTATAATTCCTGGGTTGTTTAATTTCTTTTTTCTTCAATTATCAGTTATTTTCTTCTACTTTCAATCCCGTTGTTCAATTCTTGAATTATTTTCTTTAATTCTCAATTATAATTTTCGACATTCAATTCCATTCTTTTATTTTCAATTGTTTTTTTCAATATTCAATAATTCTAGTCTTTTTACAATGATTTTTTTTAAATTCTCAATTATTGTCTTCAATTTCCAATTTTTCTCTTAAATTTCAATTATTTTCTTCAATTTCCAATTATTTTTTCATATTTCTTTCAGGTTCTCAATTTCTTTCAATTTTCGATTTCTTCTCAATTTTCTTTAATATTGAACAATTCTCAGCTTTTTTAAATTATGTTTTTCTTTCAATTTTTATTTAAATTGATAATTTTTAAATTATTTCCATTAATTCGCAATTATTTCTGTCGATTTATAAATTTTTCTGATGTTTTCAAATATTGTCTTTAATTTTTAAGTACCTTCTTCAATTTTCAATTATTTTCTTTAATTTTTAATTATTTTGTTTAATTTTCAATTGTTGTTTCAATATTCAGTAATCTCGACTTATCTCAATTATGTTTTTTCAATTATCAGATATTTATTTCATGTTTCTAAACCTCCTTCAATTTTTAATAATTTTCTTCTATTTTCAATTTAATTGTTCAATTAATGAATTATTTTTTTTAGTTCTCAATTAATTTCTTTAAATAACAATTCTATTCTTCAATTTTTAATGTTTTCTTCAATATTAAATAATTCCTGGCATTTTCCATTTTTTTTTAATTATAAATTATTTATTCTTTTTTCAATATAATTGTTCAGTAATTTTCTTTAATTCTCAATTATTGTATTCGAATTTCAATTTTAATTCTCAATTTTCAATTGTTTTTTTTTTAATATTCAATAATTCAGTGTTTTTCTGATTTCAATTTCATTATTTAATTTTCAATTTATTTCTTCAATTTTGAATTATTAACTTAAAATTTAAATTATGTTTTTTGATTTTCTATCTAGTTAACCAATTTTCAATTATATTCTTTGAATTTAATAACCATTGTTCAATTTTTTCAATTATTGTTCAATTGCAGATTAATATTTACTTTTTTATTTAATTTTGTTTCTAATTGTCAAATATCTTTGTCATTGTTCAATTATTTCTTTCCATTATTAATTATTTCTTTTCATTATTAATTGTTTCTTTTAATTCATAATTATTATTTTTTGTAAAGTTTAATATTTAGTTCTTCAATTCTCAATTATTTTCTTCAATTATCAACTGTTATCTTCAATTTTTGTAGCCATTTGTAGGTCTATTTCACACTTTAAATAAATGTTAAGTTAACAAGAGTAAAAACCGGGAAAAATAGGAACAAAAACCGGGAAAAACCGGGAAATGACCTGGAATTTTGTGGGACGAAATTAGTAGACACATTATATTTAATCATTTTATAATTTGTGTTACAGAACTAATTAAAAATAAACCAACTTTTTTTTCCTAGTAAGATTAAAAAGTATTTTTTACTTTAGAATATTTTTGGAACTTTTACATATTTTTTCTCCAAATTTTTTTTCTCGATCAGCTCCAGTTATTTTTTTATTATTTGATAAAGAATCTTCAAAATGACGGATCCAATGAGGTGGAACAATTTTGATTAAAAAATTGGTCCGACATATTGGATCCGCCATTTTGAATTTTAAAAATCTGATGACAATTATGAGCAAGATCTTAAATTTTTTGAATTTAGTGAATCTTTTTAATTTGGAAACTAATCTGAATCATTAATAATTTACAGTTATAAATGGACGATTCCAATCACTTATATTACCAGTGCCAATTCGACTCCAACTTTGGTGTGGTTCGACAAGGATTCAAAGAATTGTAATCATTTTTCTTTCAAATAACAATAATAACAGAATTATTTGTGTTTATTAAAAAATATAGATTGTGTGTTTTTATTTCTTTACAGTGGTAGTGAAATTAGATGAGCCAGTTGAGTGGATAAAATTCAATTGTGATCAGATTGGGTACTATCGTGTCAATTACGAAATACCTGAATGGCATAAACTTGCCGAAGTTCTTCGATGGAATCACAAGGTATTTTTGGCTTTTTAGAATTTTAATTTTTAAAGTTTTACTGACTTGATTGTTATTTTTTCTTTTTCCAGAGATTTTCCGCCTCAGATAGAACCCACATTTTAGAAGACGCCTTCAGTTTAGCCAATGCTGCTGAACTTGACTACAATATAACCATGGAAATGACTCAATATCTTTCTTCAGAACTTCATTCAGTGCCATGGGACATGGCAGCCAGAAAATTTTTGTCAATCAACAGTCTGCTCGCTTCGTCGAGTGCATCTACGAAATTCCAGGTAATCATTTAAATCCGGACGTATGATTAAGTTCTAAAATTCATTATTTAGAATATTTATTTCACAGAATTTCATTAGGATGAATCTTCTTTTAGTCGAAATTTCACATTTTCGAGTATGTTTTCACTCTAACATAAATTGATCTGAATTTTGACATAACTGACATTTAAACAATGGATAAAATTTTCAAAGAATCTTAACAAAATGTAAAAAAATAAAATTTTACATAAATTACAAAAATTACAAAATTTGATTAAAACCAGTTTTATGAATGAACAGATAAGAAAGTTAAGGATAATTTACATTGAAATGGGAAAATTAAAGTAAAAAGATGTAAAAAATGTACTAATTGAAAAACCTGCAAAGAATAAATAAATTCTTCAAAAATAAAAAAGTTTGAAAAATCATTGAAAGTAAAAGAAGAACATTAAGAAATATGGTAATAATGCGTTATGATATATTAAACAGTTTAAGGAAGATTGATTAAATTGATTTTTTAAAATCAAAATACTACGCAATAAACAGTAAAAGTTTTTAAAACAAAAAATTGAAATTACAAAAGAGAGAAAAAATGATTTTCAAAAAGTTAAAATACTTGCGGACATGTTTTTTTAAATTAAGAAAACAAAAAATAAGATAATCAGTAAAAAAACGGAAAAATGTTACTAAAGATAAAAAAAATACTTTAAAAACTTGTTTTGAAAATCAAGCAAAAAGCAATAATTTCTTTTAAATGAAGAATTAAGTAAACACAATTAAACAATTTTAGGAAAAAAACCAATATTTCTATGAAATAGAGAAATTCTGATCAAATGAGAAAATTTATTATAAGATCAAATTTACGAAAAATTAAACAAAAGAAGAAAAGTTTTGAAAAATTATAAAAATTAATAAGTTATGACAAATGACAAAAAACCAAATAAATATTTTAAAAATTATATTTTACAACTTCTCAATTATAATAATAAATAAAATTAATCACTGGAAAAGTAAATAAATTTTTCTAAATATTGTTAAAATAAAACTGTATAAAATTAACTGAAGTAATTTTTGTAAAAAGAATAAAATTAAAAAAAAATCTAAAAAATAAAAAAGTATTATTAAACGCCTAAAAAAAGAAAAATTTTTAAAAAGAAATGAAAGTTACCTAACTGATTTTCTAAAAATACAGAAAAGCAATATAAAACATAACCTACCAAAAAAATTGTTTGAAAAAGAAACAATTGCAAGAAAGAATAATTAAATATTTCAAGAAAGTGATATAAATTAGTGTGTAAATAAGTCTACAATTTTTTCTATAATTTTCAACCGTTTTCAATTTACAATTATTCTCCTTAAACTTTATAATTATTCTTTAACTTTTTTAATTATTTTGCTCTCTTGTAGATTATTCTCGACAGTTTTCGAATTTTTTTTTTAATTGTCAATTATTTTGCGCATTTCTCAATTATTTTCTTTAATATTAAATTATTATCGTCAATTTGTAATTTTCTTTAAATTATTAATTATTTCCTAAAGTCAATTCCATTCTACAATTTTCAATTATTTTTTCGAATATCAATATGCTTTTTTAATTTTAAGTACAATTGATCAATTATTCTCTTCAGTTCTTAATTATGTTTTAAAATTTAATTTCCATTCTTCAATTTAAAATTTATTTCTCAATTTCAATTATTTTGTTCGATTCAATTTTTTTCAATCTAGTTGTTCAATTAGCAATTATTTCCAACAATTATTTCTATAATTTTCTTAATTTTTCAATTTTTAATTATTTTTTATATTAAGTATTTATAGTTTGATTTTTTAAATTATTTTTTCTAGTTGTGTATTAATCTAGCCAGTTTTCGAATTTTGTTAACAGTTGTCAATTATTTACGTCATTTTTCAGAAATTAGTTTCAATTTTGCTATTATTCTTGTTATTTTTAAATTATTTTTTTTTCATTTATCAATTATTTTCTTTGATTTTTAGTTATTTCTTACAATATTTGTTTTCAATTATTTCTTTCAGCTGTGCATTATTCTATTCATTTTTTGATTTTTTTTCAATTGTCAATTACTTTTTTTTAATATTTTAAAATCCTCGCCTTTCGCCAATTATTTTTCTCCATTATCAATAAGATTCGTTAATTTCAAATTTTTATTTTCTTCAATTCTCAATTTTTTCTTTAAATTCCAATTCCATTTTTAAGTTTTTAATTGTTTTCTTCCATATTTAATAACTTTTGCCTTTTTTCAATTTTTAATTATATTCTTTAAATTTGAATTTAAATTTTCAATTTTCAATTATTTTATTCAATTTTAATTATTATGACGATTTTCAATCCATTCGTTCAATGCGCAACTATTTCCAACAATTATTCCTATAATTTTCTTCATTTTTCAATTTTTAATTATTTTCTTTAAATTTAAAGTTTTTGCTATATTTTATCAATTTTTCTACATTAGTCTATTAATCTAGTCATTTTGTATATATTTTCTTTATTTTTTTATTTATTCTTATTTTTTAATTATTTCTTTTAATTATTAACTATTTTTCGCAATTTGAAATTATTTCCAACAATTTTTTCAATTTGCAATTAGTCTCTTAAAGTTTTATAATGATTCTTTGAGTTTTTCAATTTTTTTTGTTTGTGTATTAATCTAGCCATTTTTCGAATCTTGTTTACAATTGTGAATTATTTTCACGTTTTGTAATTTTTCTCCATTATTATCAATTTTTTTTTAATTTCAGTTTAATTTTTAAATTATGAATTTTGGCGTGAATTTTGAAATTGACCAATTGCAATTTTCTTCTTATTTTCTGATTGGTCAAATTTAAAATTCGCGCTAAAATATTTCCGTCCGATACTTTTTCGGACATTTGCAATTTCGGACAAATAAACATTCTGCATTTTAAGTTTTCTATCAAATGTCAATTCGTACTAATACAATTTCCGACAAATGAAGTTTCTGTGAATTGAATATTCTGGTATTTAAAAATTCGATTAACCTAAAATTCTACAAAATAAACATTTATTAAAATTAAAATTCGTTTAAATTGGCGTTCTCTTGAACGAAAAGTTGGTAAAAAGAATTTCTGTAAAATAAAAAATCTGTTAAAACCTAGAAATTCTGCTAGGTCAAAATTCGGATTAATATATGTTCGATTGAAAATATATTCAAAAATGTGAAATTTCGAATAAAAGAAGATTCTTCTTAATGAAATTCTATGAAATACATATTCTAAATAATTAATTTTAGAACTTAATCATACTTCCTTTTAAATCGAATCAATTTTTAATTCGATTAATTCTGTTCGAAATCCATTGCAGCTTTAATCGATAAAAACTTTATACAATAAAAGTTTTCCTATGTTTAAACGTCAAGCAATCCTAATTTAAATCTATTCAAATTTTAATAAATTAAATTTCAGCTAGATACAATTGTCAGTTATTTTCCATGTTAATTTAATGTTAATTAATTAAACTCTTTTTCTTATTTTAGTTGAACAGAATTATAATAGACAAAAATACAAATGACTTTAAAACATTATATTTTTTTATTACCTCTATTTTTAAAAATAGTTTACTTGTTTTTAACGACAGTAGATACAGTCATTCTTACTTTTCTCTTTTATAGGAATATATCAGAAACTTGGTCGATCCGATTTATCATGAAGTTCTTTGGAAAGTTGAAAATGTTGATAATCATGTTACTTTGTAAGTATTTTCTTAGAGTAAACTTTTTTATTTTAATTTTATCGACATTTCAATTTAAAAATTTCTTTAGAACTTTTTCATAAATTAAATATTTTTTCCTGAATTTTTTCAAAATTTGTTAATTTCTCTTATGCATGGAAAATTTGCATCTTTTATCAAGATCTCCTTAAATTAGAATAGGCATCACAGATTATCACTTATTCAACTTTTTTATCTATTTAAAATTTAGTCATGTTCTTAGAAATTTATAAAAAAAAAATGTAAATTATTCAAAAGTTCATTAAATTCGAACTTGCTAGGTATATCTACATAAAAATTAAATTAACATTCAATTTTTTTTTATTTTAAAATTTCTTCAATTTGCAATAATTCTTTTAAAATTAAAATTATTGCCTATTATGATTTCAATCAAGTACTTTAATTTTCAATTATTTTTATTATTTAAATAATAATAAATTAAAAAATAATCAATACTTATTGAAATTATTAATTATTATTAATTAATTATTATTAGGTAATTATTATATTATTATCAATAATAATTTTAAAATAATAAATTATTTTCTTCAATTCTAAATATATTTCTTCCAGAGCTATTAATTTAAATCATTGGAGCATTTGCATTACAATCATGATTTAAATAAAAAAAACTTCATAATTCTCCAGATGAATGCATGTAAAAATTTCTTATTTTTACAAAAATTTAAGATTTTTTTCTTTCTTTTACTTTTGATATTTTTTTTGTATTTGTCTTTTTATTTTAAGATTTTCTTTAACTTTCTTCTTCTTATGCAAATTATTTAATATTATTTTACACAATTTTGTTATTATAACATTCACTAAATTTTTTATTTAGTTGACTTTCTTAATTATTATTTCTATATTTTTAGAAATAAATACCTTCGCTCATTTTTTTGTAAATTCATTCAATTTGTTTTCACATCTTGTCTATTTTTTGCAAAATAATTCTTTCATACAATTTTTAGATTTTCTTTATTTTTCTAAATTTATTATTGGACTTGTTTAAGGTATAATATTATAAAAATATATTTGACTTAATTTTCCTAAACTGTTTTATTTTTAATGGATTTTTGATTTTCTTTTGTGAACTTTTTACTTATTTTTATTTACATTTTTTGTTTTATTTTTATTATTTCTAATTTTTACTAGATTCTTACCAATTTTTTTTTATGTTTTGTAAGTACTTTTTACATTTTCTTACATTTTCTTACAGTTTGTTAGATTAAAAAAAAAACATTTCTTCATTTTCTTCCTATTTATTTAAATTTCTTGTTTCATATTTTTTTTAGTTCTTGAATTTTAATTAATTCTTTAATTATTGTGATCCTTTTTCTAATTCTTAAAAAATTTTTTTCTTCTTTTGAATTGTTTGGTTTTTTATCTTGTAATTACGAATTTATGAAAATATTTATTCAATGCTTTTATCTACATTTTTTAAATTTCTCAATTTTCTACTTTTTTAAAGACTTTTATTCTTTTATTTTATATTATGTAAATTTAATCTTGTACTAAATATTCCCATTTTGACATCATCCTTCTATTTCATACAATTTATTTTCTTTTAAAATTTTTAAAAACTTTTTCAAAATTTTATCTATTTTTTTTTCAATTTGTAAAATAATTCTCTAATTTTTGTAATTTAAAACTCTTTTCCTCTTTAGTAATATATTTAAATGTTTTTTTAATTGTCTTCTCATTTATTTTTATAATTTAAAAAAGTATTTTTTTATGTTACTTCTTCATTCTTGTATTGTTTTTTCAATTTTTCTTTATTTCTTTAATAATGTCCATGACTTTTTTTTATTTTTTTGATTTTGATTAAATGTTTTATTCGTTATTATTTCTTATTAATATACTGATTTTTATTTTGGATATTTAGGAAAAAATTAATTTTTGATTTATGTCATGATTTTTATCAGCCCTGATTTCTTCATTTGTCAATTATTGTCTTACATTTTCACTTTCTTTCTTCATTTATCAATTACTTTCATTAATTTTAAATTATTTTTTTTAAATTACAATTAGATTTTTTAATTTTTCAATTATTTTCTTCCTTTTTTTTCTTTTTGTTAATTTCTTCAATTTCCAATTATATTTCTCAATTTTTTGTGATTTTTTATTAATTTTTTTAATAAACAAATTTTTGCACAAATCTTTGAAAATAGATTTTCTTGCTTCTTATAAGTTTCTTTTTTTATTTTCATCTTGAGCAAAATCTTTTCATTTTGTTTGACTAAAAAATTTATTAATTTCATTTTGATTTTTAATGAACTGAATTCCATATTTCCTAATTTTAATTAACCTCAACTTCAGTAGACTCAAATTTTAATTTCTTTCAATTTTAATTCATTTAAATTGTCCACATTTTAGTTGATTTAATTTTTTAACCAATTCTAATTTTAAATGGATTAAATTTCTCCAGAAATCTCAGGTCTGTGATACTTCAGTTAGCTTGTGAAATGGGTCACACAGAATGTTTAGAGGATGGAAGTGAAATTTTCACAAAATGGATAAATGATCCAAAAGATGAACGACCTCATCCTGATGTTAGATCTAGTGTCTATTATTACGGTAATTTTTAAAATTTATTTTTTTTTAAATTCCACACATCAAAATCAACAACAGAAAAATAATTTTCCAATAATTATTCATAGGAATGAGTCATGTTGGCGGAGAGGCAGAATGGAATAAAATGTTTGAAAAGTTTACAAAGGAAACGAATTCTCTTGAAAAATTGAAATTGATGCGAGGATTGGCTGGTGTACGATCAGCTTCTTTGCTCAAAAGGTCAGTTAAAAATTAAAATACGTGTAATTTTTTTTTTTTGAAAAAAATTTCTATAATGTGATTTTAGCTTTAAATGATTTTCTTTAAAATTCCATTTGTTTTTATTTCTTTTACCAAATTTAATTTAAATCCTGCAGTAAACAATTTTTTTTCTTCAAATTCTTTATTTTTTTTAAAGTTTCGAATTCCTCGATTTTATTGTTTTTGCATTCATAAGATTTTTACTTTTATTTTTCAAGTTTGCATTTATTTAACATTTGTTTGAATTCGATTTAAGTTCTTCTGTATTTTTCAGGTTTATTTCATACGCAATGGATGAAAAGTATGTACGAGCACAAGACTTATTTTCATGTTTGAATCACATTTCGAATAATCGAGTTGGTACCCCACTGGTTTGGGATTGGGTGCGCGAAAATTGGGAAATCCTCGTTAAAAGATACACATTAAACGATCGTTATTTGGGCCAACTAATTCCAACGATTACAAGTTCTTTTGCTTCAAAAGTAAAATTAAACGAGATAAAGGCCTTCTTTGAAAAATATCCAGAAGCAGGCGCTGGTGCCTTGTACAGAACTCGAGCGCTTGAAACTGTTGTTAACAACATTAAGTGGTTGCAGAAGAACGAAGCGAAGATAGAAGATTGGTTAAACTCTCGATAAAATAACCTCAAAATTATTCATTATCTTTAATTTAAATATGGTTTATTATTTTTTAAACAGTAATTCACGTTCAGTACATTTTATTTTTTTAATTTTTTTTTTTTAAAATAATTATCTAACTTGGACTTTATAGTCTGTTCTTTTTTTTTTACTAAATCGTTTTTGAAACGAAAAAATTTACAATGGTTTGAAATTGAAGTAAAAGTAATCAAAGAGATTTTTAGTTCTAAGATTAACACAAGAATCATTTATTAGAAACGTTTAAAATCTAAAATCGACTGCTAAGATATTGTATGTATTTATAAGATAGTGAGCTTTTTTATTGTTAAAATATACTCGATTATTTTATAAATAAATAAAAAGGATATTTAATATTTTCTTGAAGTTTCTTATTATTGAATAATAATTTTTGTGCTGAATAAATTAAACCCTTTTTTTTTATAAAATACATCCATTTTATTAAATCTTTTCACAATTATAACACTACAAAATTAATTATCTTGAAGTTGTTTCTTTCCTTGTTTGTGCACTTGTCTCTCTTTGTTATTTACTTCAAGAGTTCAATGACTGTCGATTAATCTAAATTGTAATTAATATCAGGATCTACGCAAATCTTGTGGATAGTGTCGAATTCTAAATCTAAAATTTAAAATCTCACTTCTTCTCCTCCTTAATCTCCTGAACAATTCTACACCTCCAAAATTTTTTTTTCGACGATCCTGATTAATATATAATTTTCTCAGTCGCTACGAAACCGTTGTGATAGTGAGACCGTTATAGCTTTTGATTCGATTTTATCATTATGTAATTTTGTATTACTTTGAAAAATTATAGACCAAATTTTTTCTATATTTTATACCATATTCTTGTGTTTATTGAAATAAAAATTATTTTTAATATAATCAAATAAATCCATAAGTTATAAAAAGTGTTAATTATTATTGTTTTTAATAAATGTGAGTGAATATGAAGAAGCAGATGAGCTGACAAAACTTTATAAAAAAAACTGTGTCTGCTCTTTTTGGCGGATTTAAATAAAAAAAAAGTTGACCCCGTTTATAATTGTCTCAAATGACAAATTTAAAATAAAAAAATTGAGAAATTGATCTTAGGTTTAATTTATAAAGTCCTAATAAATTTTTTGTGCTGTTACATTTAACCAGATTTATTTGTAATTAGTTTTTTATTTAAAAATAACTATAATTTAATCAAATTTCAATTTATCAAAATTCTTATTAACAGAATATAAAATGGTTGATAAAGTAGGTAACATCAACATCGACAGAGCAAATCATTCATATTATCGACGAAGAGGAGCCGATTCTGTTCTGTTAGGATTCGTTCGTGTATTTCTCAGTTTACTGTGTTTTTGTTTGGTGGTTTTTACTGTTGTGAGCGCCGAATCTCTTGACACCAATCTAAAATCAGGTAAATTGAACTATTTAGAATTATAAATTATTTCCGATGGAAAATAAAAAAGTACTTTCTACAGAATACAGCGAAAAATATGGAAAAAGCGAACAAAAAAAATTCTAACCTATAAAAAAATTACAATTATATAAAGTTGAATTTTTCCGTGAAAAATATCATTTTTCGACTGATGTACGGATAAGAAAAATGTCGGTAATAGCTAAATAATTAATTAAACTTAAAGATTTTATCATGCTGATTAAAACTTGAAGTTAACATTGCACAATCAAAATGGCGGAAAAAAAGTAATAAATTTTCGTATTTGCTTGAAACTTGTTAACTTAACTTTTGGAGTTGCTGATTACGAACTTGATGTCAGTTTTCAAACATATTCAAAATAATGGATCCAATATGGCGGACGGATTATTAAAAATTTATTCAGATTTTCTGGAAACTTGCTATCTAGAGGTTTTTTGGGTCGACGGTTATGAATTTGACATCATTTTTCCAAAATCCAAAATGGCTGATCTAATATGAAGGAGGTAATATTTTTAATTTAATCGGATTTGCTTAGAATTTGCTATTATCTAGATGTTTTTTTAGATATAGCTAATTACGGATCTCAAATCAGTTTTCAAAAATCTAAAATGGCGGATGTAAATTTTTTCGGATTTGATTGACATTTTTTGTGTCATTGATTACGAATCTGACATCAACTTTAAAAAATCCAAAATGGCTGATCTAAAATGGCGAACGTCATATTGTAGTATAATCTTTTATTAAGATTGGTACCTGTTTTAGAATTCTTGAAGAATTATCTCATAATACTTGTAGATTTTTTATTCGCTTTTATGTTAAAGTGACAAATTAAAATTTATTACATAACTTTATGGACTAATGTGAATAAATTTATTCATAAGTTGTTTTCCAATAAAGTTGACGATTTGTGAATTTACCTAATAGTTTGCTCTCCATTGACATAACCTCAAACTAAAAAATAGCCTTTTATATCAAATAAAAATATGTATTATAATATTTTTTGATAAATCTGGTTAAAATCTGTAATATTAAACCTATTTTGATGAATCTTACTTGTTCAAACATTCTCTAAATTTTTATTTGATGGATTTTTAAAAATATTTTATTCAAAAGTTATTAAATAAACAGAACTTCGATATATTTTTTAAGCAAAATATCATTTAACGAGAGCCAACAAACAAAATTGAAAATAATATTTTAAAGAGAAAAATAAGCTTTATTTGTCAATATTGGATGAAAATTTACATAATAAAAAAAATTAATTTATTCTGCAAGATGTGAAACTTGATAATTCAAAATTTGGTGAAATTAATTTTAATATTTTTATTTAGATAGAAAACCACATCTTAGTTTGAGGTTATGTCAATGGAAAGAATCTTGTTAATAGAATGTAAATGTTATTTTAAAATAAAAATCGCATAGATTCAATTGTTTGTAAACTATGTAGTTTCATCATTTTAATATTTATATAAAAATGAGTACCTACATTGTATTCAAACAGATCGAAACCAGACTATTATTTACGCAGCAATTGCGACAGAAAAGGCATCATCCGATATGTCATTCAGACTGCCGAAAGAAGTAAAACCAATTCATTATGATCTACTGATGCACCCTAATATAGATGAAGGAACGTTTAAGGGAATAGTAACTATCTCAATTGAAGTTTTGGACAAACGAGACCAAATTATACTTCATCAAATAGATCTAAATATTACAAAGGCAAAGTTAACTCACCAAGAGGAAAATGTTTATGAAATTCCAATAAAGGAGACTTATTCCATAGAAAAGCAGGAAATTTTTATTGTATCAATGCAGGAAAATCTTAAACCTGGACATTATCAGTTGCATTTTGAATTTAATGGACTTCTGAGGAATGATAAAATAGTTGGTTTTTACTCTAGCAAGTACAAGGATTCTGAAGATAATAATAGGTGAAAGATTAATTTGATACATTCGTTTATGACAATGCAATGTATCGTTTACTAATTTTTATTCTTTTAGACGTATAGCAACTACTAAATTTGAACCAACATATGCAAGAAGAGCTTTTCCGTGCTTTGACGAGCCAAGCTTTAAAGCAGAATTTACTATCAAAATTATTCATCCTTCCACTGATGGCTATAACGCAATTTCTAACATGAATGTTGAGGTATGAAAAAAAAATTTTACGGAAAACTTTTAATCAATTCATGCTAATGGTGTTCTGCAGTTAAATGTTGAAATGGGTTAGGAGAGGAATGTTTCATTGTTTGCAATAATTACGGTTTTGAGTCTTTTATATTCTAATTTATTTTGTTTAAATTAGGGGGAATTTACCAGCTATATAAGATATTTTAGATGTAAGAAGACGATACGTGGTTGAAAAAGTATATTTCTCTTTAGAAATATAAAATAGATTAGATTTTTCAAAATCTGAACATACAATTTTAATTATCAATTTCTGTTTTGCAACTACAATAGAAAGTAGAAGTGAACGAACCTTTATTTGAACTGACGACAACGACATTTGCAAGAAGCGTACCAATGACGACCTACGTGTCTTGTTTCATAGTTAGTGACTTTGTAGCACTTACTAGAAATGCAAAAAGACTAGACGGTACAACCTTTCCTGTCAGTGTCTACACTACAAAAGCAAATAAAGAGAAGGGAACGTTTGCTGTTGATATTGGTGTGAAGATCATTGAATATTATATCAATTTTTTCAAGATCGATTATCCGTTACAAAAAATGGGTAAGTAAGATAGACATTGTTATCTGAAGGGCGTTGGAAGAAGAAACTTGGCAGTGGTTTTTAAACTTGTTCCTCTCCTTAAGCCAGGAAATTCCCTCCTAGATTGAAACTGGTAGTAGCTTATGAGCAATGAACAGACCAAAACGCTGTTTCTTCTCGGACCCTATTTCCGGATTAGGTAGGTCATTGTTGACCACTGAGAATGATCAGAGAAGAATTTTTCTGGTTTAATACCTGCGAGGAGAAAGGGACTCATTAAATTATTATTATCTCTATGCTATTGGACATTAATAGGATCTTAATGCCACAAACCAAACCAACCAACTTATTTCCCAAATACTTTCTTATCTAAATTTTGGTAATAAAAAACCTTTACGTAAAAGTGTCTGTTTGAGTTCAAGATTGAAATAATCTAGAATTTTATATTCTGTTTAAAATCCTGTTTCTGGAAGGTACTTCTCTTGTTAATTATGAAACTACTACCACAGATCAACTGGTTAGCCTTCTTCTTAAATTTTTGTAGCTACCAGAAAGAAAAGGTTGTAAAAGGACACTCGCTAACTGAAAGGAAAGGTTGTAAACGACTCTCGCTACCTGGAAGGGATATTTTTTTTCATGAAAATTACTTTGTATCAAAAGTTCAGTTGTTCTAAAATCTACAATAAAGACAGACGGATTTTCCAAAAATTATAACTTGTTAATTTAATTCATCTTCGTTTTAAGTATAATTGATTCAACAGCGTCTAAAATTAAAAAACAAAATGATCAAAGTGGAAATTTTCTGCAAAGGAGAGGAAAGTCTTTGAGAACCACTGCCTTCAGACGACCTTAAGAAATTACAGATTCGCGGTATTTACACTGTAGATTCATGTACCTATGATGAGAAAATGTTAATTTTCTTCTAGATATGGCAGGTATTCCTGATTTCGTGTCAGGTGCAATGGAAAATTGGGGTCTTGTAACATTCAGAGAAGCTAGACTTTTAATAGATGACAAAATAAGTTCTGCAGCAAACAAAGAAGGAGTTGTTTTCTTAACTGCTCATGAATTCTCTCACATGTGGTTTGGAAATCTAGGTAAGACTTATTATTAATATAATTTTTTTAAATTATTCAACGTTAATTATTTAGAATTATTTTATTTGAATAAAGAAAAGTAATACTTTTAATTTCACCAATTAGTGACTATGGCTTGGTGGAACGATTTGTGGTTAAATGAGGCATTCGCAACTTATATGAGTTACAAATGTTCTGATGCTCTTCTTCCAGATTGGGGATTGGTTTGTGAAATTTTCTCTTTATTTATTTGTATTATTAGTAAGTTTTTCTCGATATTCATAATTTTTAATTTTATGTTATAATTAAACCTATTTTTAGATGGAAAACTTTGTCCCAAATGAATTGCATTCCGCATTCCAAACTGACGCAAAACTCAGTTCCCATCCAATAGTGCAAACTGTTTCAAATTCTGATGAAATAACTGCAATTTTTGACGTTATTTCTTACAAGAAGGTAATTTATTCTCAATTGTTATTATTTGGGTACTCTGTAAGTTTTTGTTATTTTTATATTTCTTTTTATATTTTTTGTATTTTTATTTTTATAAGAAGTTTCAAGATATTTGTGAATAACCCAAACTCTAAAAAGATTGCACCAAATTCTGAAGAATTAGAAATTGCTACGGATCAAGCAACATTAGATGGAGAAGGTAGTCTTAGTCATAAGGAAACGTTCAGAACGGCGGATTAAATGGATAAAGCAAACTAATATAGTTTCTACTTATTCCTCCCGTCTACAGCTTATCAGCACCGATCGTTTTATTCTTCCGGTTTATTTGTCTTAGACAAGCGCTTGATCATCCGACGAAGGAATATTCATCAATTACTGACGAGGTGGTTAGAAATGTAGTTGCTAAAACTAAAAACTTTTCAGATCTCAGACGTGGACCAGTTGTGACTAATAATTTATGTTAGAAGAAATCTACTTTAGATCTACAACATTTGATCCGTGTATTTTCTACTTTTCTCAACGGAGAGCATCCTGTATCACAGTGGTTCGTGGAAGGACGAACAGTACTTTCATCAAAACCAGAAGATTTGTCTAATCCGAAAAATTATAGACCAAAGTTTGTCTTAACACCTGTTACAAGTTGCTAATTGGGGTCCTTAAAGAGAGGATATTGTCATGTATAGAGTCAGTTTGAAGTGTAATAAGTGAACAACAAAGATGCAAAAGAGGTATGGCAGGTTGTAGGGAGAATCTTTTAGTAGATTGGTTTTTAGGATTCGATAATTATTCGAGGTAAGATGCCAATGGTTTCGATTGATTAACGTACAGCATTAGGCTCTACGAATCATGATCTGATCATCAAGCTTTTTGAATGCTTAGAGGTATTTCTAAACATTGAGAGATATTTAATAGAGCTGATGCTCATGTGGAAAACAAGGTTTGTTATAACATCCAACAAACAGCAGATGATGACTAACATCATCTTATTCAAAAGAGGCGTCTTCCAAAAAGTTTCCCTTAGTCCTTTACTTTTTTGTATCTCTCTTCTGCCTCTGCGTACTCCGAGAAAACACTCTGGATAAACGTATGCCAAACCACGAAATAGGATCCATAATATGAGTCACTTTGTTTATACGAACGATCAGAAGCGACAGGAATGGATTTTGGATTGGATAAATATGCCGTAGTCGATTTAATCAGACGAAGACGAAACATATTTGAATCGTCGAGCTACTCTGGGATTTTTTTATTCAGTGGTAGCAACGTTGCTAATTTTATTGATAGGATTGATTGACCATGGAGGTAATGGTTGGTGGAAGGACAAACAGTATTTTTACCAGAACTAGGAGAGTTGTCTAATCCAAAAAATTAGCCTGTCTTAACATTCTGTACAAGCTGGAGGAGAAGCTTACATATGTCTCGGAATGACACAATCGGAAATTAAAATTTGGGTGGGCCTAAAGATTATCTTCAAATAAAATATCGTGGTCTATTTAATAAAATTCAGTAATCCTAATGGTCTGGGAAAAATAAAACACAAGTCATAAATACAATAGCAATTCCTTTATACTTCTCTATAGCTTTGGAGCTCTTCAGCGGACTGTGAATAAAGCGACTCGTATCCAAAAAGCTGTTCTTCTGAACTACCTTAAGCTGGTTCGGCAGCACTGACCCTAATATCATTGCGGATATATTAGTCCGCTTAGATGCATTTTTCTTCCCCTAAACTTTTTGTGGTAAAAAGAACTTAATAATAATAATAATTTTAGGGTGCATCGGTTCTAAGGATGCTAAACGATTTTGTTGGGTCAGATACATTTTTTCAAAGTGTGACTACCTATTTAAAGAGGAACGCTTATCGTAATGCAGAAACTGTCGATCTTTTTACCATTTTACAAGAATCGGTCGGAGATAGTTTGAACATTAACGCAATTATGGATACCTGGACTCGTCAAATGGGCTTCCCTGTTGTAAATGTTGCTGTCAAATCAAAAACATCTTATACCTTAACTCAAAAACGATTCTTAGCAGATCCAGAAGCGCAATTCAATGTTTCTGAATCGGACTATTGGTAAGACGGTTTCATAGTCATTTTATAAATTATATTATATATTCATCCTACTTATAAAAGTTTTCACCGAGTGATAAATTCAAATTATCAATATATTACATATCATTATATTTAACCCTTAGGGTCGGGACTTGGGTTAGCGTAACTTAGGCAAATTTTGAACGTTGCGCCATTTATAAACAAGTCGAAGGAGGGGCCTCGGATCAGAGGTGGAAAAAACTTTGAGGTATGAACCGAATGTAGCTCCTTTGGTAGAGCCAGTAGACGCTTGCCAACACTTGCTCTTCCAGCTGGTATTGTTAAAAATTTACGTTCGGGTAAATTTCACCTAATTCGTGCGGAACGTTACAATATCACATTTTTTTAAAATATCGAAAGTTTTTAAAAATAAAGAAACATTATTTATAAATTTTATTACAAGTCATTAAAGTGTGAAGCAGAAGTGTTTATGTAAAATTGGACTTTCTTTGTAATGTTTTCAAAGGATTTGGGACACGACGTGCTTTAAATCACAAAACGTATTATGAGTGCCTGAAGTCTAGCAAGCCAATGTATAGGGAGCATGTTGCAAACATTTGCTGCGATTGCGCTAACTGAAATTTAACTTTCGTAAATAAAAAAATATCATAAACCTGACAATGCCGTCACATTTTTAAGAAAATGTTTGATAGAATTAAAAATAAAAGTTTAAATTCATCAATTACAGCCCACGATACAGGCGACCAAAGTTGTTGGGTTACGCTAACCCATGTTCGTACGGACCGGTACATTTTTATAGTCCAAAGGTTAATCTTTTTAATTTCAAAAAGAAACTAAATCGATAATTATTTTCAGTTATAAGTGGACAATTCCAATCACTTATATTACAAGTGCCAATTCGACTCCAACTTTGGTGTGGTTTGACAAGGATTCAAAGAATTGTAATAACTTATCTGAGTAAAACAAATTTACTTGGTTTGTGGTTTAAAAACTTTTTTATTTTTTACAGTGGTAATTAAACTGGACGAGCCAGTTGATTGGATAAAATTTAATTCTGATCAAATTGGGTATTATCGTGTAAATTACGAAATACCTGAATGGCATAAGTTTGCAGAAGTTCTTCGATGCAAGCATACGGTAATTTTGACCGTTAAAAATATAAGTTTTGTTCACATATTCTTTAACTAATGATTCCTCTTTCTTTGTTCTAGAGATTTTCCACTTTAGACAGAACACACATTTTGGAAGAAGTCTTTAGTTTAGCTGAAGCTGCTGAACTTGATTACAATATAACAATGGAAATGACCAAGTATCTTTCTTCAGAAACTCACTTAGTGCCATGGAATATGGCAGCCACAAAAGTTTTAATGATCAACAATCTGCTCGCTTCTACGAATGCATCTACGAAATTTCAAGTAACTTAACCGTTTTGATTCAATTATTAATTTTACTAAAAAATAATTTATTACAAAATTAACCTTTAATAAATACACACTTAAATTAAAATTATTGTTATTAATAAAATTTGTAACTTTTATAGGAATATGTCCGAAACTTGGTTGATCCAATTTATCATAAAGTGCTTTGGAAAGTTGAAAATGCTGATAATCATACTACTTTGTAAATATTATTTTATAGTAATTATTTTATTTAAAACTATACTTTTAGTAAATTACAACTATAACAGGCTGATTTCAGAAAAAAAATCGAAATTGATGTCCTTATAATGATTTCTGTAATTTCTTTATAATTTAAAAACAGCGAATGGAAATATTTTTAAATGTGTGTGAATTTATCTGTCAGCAAGACAACTGGCAAGAGGAAATGCTGTACGCATAAAGTATCTTCTAGGTCATTGTCGCCGAATTCATCTAGCAGTGTTACCATTGAACAGATCAGTCAACTGCTAAATGATCATTACACCAAAGCTAAGGCGGAATCTGAAAATTTTATCAGCGAAAAACTCAATACCTTAATGAATGCCTACTCAATTAAATTAAATGATGCTGTGAACAGAATTGATGCCCTTGAAATTAATGTTCAAGAACTAAAAGATAATAATAATAGGATCGAAAGTAGTGTTATTTCCATCTGTGAGGACACAATCTTTTCTAAGTGTGTAGCGGAAATCTCTGATAGATTTCATCGAAGCAAAAATTTAATAATGTCTGGCTGTGCTGAGGTTGCTGATGATGGTAAGAGCTCTAAGGATTTAAAGATTCTGATAAAGAGGATTCTGATACAATTAATAATTTCCTTAAAAATTGTTATGAACTACATAATCCAAGTACTGTTGTTCTATCACGCTTTGGTAAATGTCAACAGAGTCCTGCCCCCCCACGTCCTATTCGCATTACTTTTGACAATGAGAACACAATGTGGGAAGTAATACGAATGTATTGGAGAAAGAAAACAACAGACAGCGCGGGAAATTTGCAGATATCTCTGGCCAGAGACTTGACACCCCTCCAAAGAGCCCATCGAAAAGAGAGGCAAAAGGAACTGCGAGATCGTCTGGGGAGAGGAGAGACGGACTTGGTAATCAGGGAAATTCGAGGAGAACTGAAGATAGTGAAGAGGCGACAGCTAACACAAGTTCATTTAACTAACTAGTTTTTCGGGGATCGACAATAACGTGAATCATACTTTTATTTGCACCAATGTGGATAACTTAGATCTACTCAAAGAGACTGTGATTTATTATAATAAAAATGTATGATGTATCAACGCCAAATTTTTTATGTTACGTCAGGTCTAAACGTCTCAGTGTATGACATTATTATTAATTTGTTTTTTTTTCTTCTGAAACCTGGCGTAATCTTATTATACTCTTTTCTGTCGGCGGTCCACAACTATATTAAGTTTCAGTATTGTATAGAGCCATATTATTTTGATAAAATCATGATAATCCTGTAATTGGTCCTTGTGACTGTTGGATTTATTTCAATAAATTAAATTAAATTAAATTAAATATACTTCAAAATTTGTCCTTGAAAAGCTTATCATTCCCTCACCGTTTTAAAGCAAAATTTAAATGCCAACCAAGTCCCGCCTGAAGTTTTTGAAAGTTGGCAACATTGTTATTGACAACCTATACTGCAGCGAATGTTTGTAGAAAGGATATTTTGTTAAAACTAATTTATCAATGAGATTTTTAAAAAATACATTTCTTTGCGTCATTTCCTCATGTTGATTTATAAATGGGTAGGCACTTGTTTGTTTAATAATCATAGTGTATTTGCATATGTTTCCAGTATTTATATCGCATTGCTCACAGTGCATAGGGAAGTAAGGTTATGTTTCTGAGGTTATGGTCAGTTTGTTCGATTCGTCATTCCCTTACTAAATTTTATCTTTATATTCCATTCAAAAATTCAAACTCAAAAAAGTTGGGGACCATTATAATATTTTAATCAAATAAGACATAAAACTACGACTGGAGAAAAAAAAATTCAAAAAAATGAGTTAAAAAAAAATTGATTAACTTGGTAAAGCCATTTTTGACTTATTTCTGCGAAATCAGCCAACTAATGAAAAATCTCAATCGTTTTTAAATAATTTTTTTTTTACAGAAATCTCAGGACTGTGATAATTCAGTTGGCTTGTGAAATGGGTCACATGAAGTGTTTAGAAGAGGGAGGTGACATTTTAAAAAAATGGATAAACGATCCAAAAGATGAACGACCTCATCCCGACATTAGATCTAGTGTCTATTATTACGGTGAATTTAAAAAATAAGGTTTTTAAAATCTGCATATCGAAACCAAAAAAGTAATTTTCGAAAATTATTTGCAGGCATGGGTCACATTGGCGGAGAAGCTGAATGGAATGAAATGTTCAAAAAGTTCAAGAAGGAAACGAATTCGATTGAAAAGTTGAAATTGATGCAAGGATTGGCAGGTGTTCGATCAGTTTCTTTGCTGAAAAGGTCTGACAAAATACTAGGAAACGTTCAATTAATTAATTATTAATTAATTTATTCAATAAATTGTAAATTTTCATTCTTCTTTTTCAGATTGATTTCCTACTCAATGGATGAAAATTACGTCCGAGCACAAGATGTATTTTTATGTTTACGACAAATTTCGGCAAATCCAGTTGGTACTACTCTTGTTTGGGATTGGGTGCGAACAAATTGGGAATTTCTTGTTAACAGATATACGCTCAACGATCGTTTTTTTGGCCAATTGATTCCAGCGATTACATGTACTTTTTCTTCAGAAAAAAAATTGAATGAGATGAAGGACTTTTTTGAAAAATATCCAGAAGCAGGCGCTGGGGCTTTATACAGAACTCAAGCGCTTGAAACTGTTTCTAACAACATTAAGTGGTTGCAAAAGAATGAAGCAATAATAACAGATTGGTTGAATTCTCTATAAAATAAGTTTAAATTGTTTATTTTTATTGATTGTCTCAGTGGAGTTTTTTCGTCTAACAGTAATTGAAGGTGTTACAGAAAAATTACAGGCCAATTTTTATTCAAATATAATTTAAAATCTTAAATTTTCTTAAAATGATAAAGGAAAAAATGAAAATTTAGATTAGTTTAGAATTGTTATTCTTAAAAAATGATTTTTTTTTAAAAATTAAACTTCTTTTATAAATTCAATCCCGACGAGAAATTCACACACAGAATTGATTTACTACATTTCGTGACAGTCTACTATATAAAAAATTATCTACTAATGTTACAGTTATCGTATGTTTAATAAATTATATTTCAGACACGAAAAGTTTCACAAAATGTATTGACGACAAAAGATTTAAAAATTACTTTATGCGAGATCTGCCAATAAAATAATGAAGAGTGTACATTTTCAATTGTTGTAACCAATGATGTTCCATTACGTCAACGTATTAGGAATTTATTTTTCCTAGATAAATGAAAAGACTGTACATGTTCATTTTATTTTCATTAGTTCGAAACCCTAATATTAAATTTAATAATTCTGTTTTTCAAGGTGTATCATACACTTAACTCATCGCAGTTATTGATAACTGCAAACCCTTATTTATAAAAAGGTAAGTTTCATTAATTGAAATATTAATTTAAATAAAATGAAAAAAATCGCTGCCAAAAAGTTCCTTCAGTATTTAATTGTGTTTATTTTTTAAACACGATGATTCCTCATCGAGATTGCTTAATTTCAGTATCTATATCATTAAAATTAAGAAATTAGATAAATTTTCTGAAAAAAAAACAAAAAAACTTTAAGAAATGCATTTAAAAATATTTTTGATTCTTTAAACATCACTAAGTTCTGATTAATAGTTTGCAAAGAAACCT
Source organism: Ganaspis brasiliensis (assembly GCA_037103525.1). Lineage (NCBI taxonomy): Eukaryota > Metazoa > Arthropoda > Insecta > Hymenoptera > Figitidae > Ganaspis > Ganaspis brasiliensis. Next base: position 701,309 of record JAZKLR010000078.1, read on the forward strand.
TAAATGTGTTTGATATGGTTTTGCTGAGTATTAGGTATACCATAATTTTTTATAATTATTCTTTATATTCTTCATTTTATTCTTTATCTTTATTTTATTATTTTTCAATTGGTCAAAATTTGCAAATTGATATATACACGATGAATCAAAGATCATAATTATTTAAATTTATTCCAATGTCTTCTTATCATTAATTTTCTTTTTTAATTATATTATGTACTTCTTTCATTTCACATAATTATACATAAATGAAACATTATTTTAACAAATAAAAAAATTTGGCGTGCGCTTTTTTCCTAGTACAGAATGGATGGTGTAATAAATAATAAAATTTTGTCCTTTTGAATTTTGATGGAACTTGTTATTCTTATGTAATTTGATACTATTATTACGAAAATATAAAAGTTTTAATTTTAATTTATTTTATCTTTTAATATATTTATATATAACAATAGATGCTAAAACTTTATAATTATGTGAGTATGTTCTACCTTTAAAGCAAAAATTAAATTCCTAGATTATGATTGTGAGGTTCTTTTATAATGACGTAAAGTCAGAAAATGTTTTTTTATTCATTATTTGTCGAATAATGAGAAACTCATACAGAAGCGGTTCTTATATAATATAAATTACCATGAATGTTTGTCTGATTCTTTTTGTTTTTTTTTTTTTGTAAAACCACCGTTTTGCTTCTAAGGTATCTGTCTTTAGGAAACATCACATTTAAACATATCAAAATAAGCTAAACATTAACTTAGCATTGACGACGGAATCATCAGACTTGCCATTCCGATTGCCAAAAGAAGTTACACCAATCCATTATGATCTGCTGATGCACCCTGACCTGAAGAATTTAACATTTACCGGAAAATTAATCATTTTAATGAAAGTTTTGGACAGACGTCAATACATTGCTCTTCATCAAAGCAATTTGAATATAGCGAAAATAAAGTTAACTCACAAAAGGAACAATAGCAAAGAAATTTCTATCAAGAAGATTTCTTACAACAAACAACAGGAGTATTTTATTGTTTCAATGAAACACAAACTCAAGCCTGGTTATTATAATTTGCATTTGGAATTTAGTGGAATTCTGAAACTTAATGGAAAAATTGGATTTTACTCCAGAAAGTACAAAAACTTGGAAAACAATATAAGGTCAAAGATTATTTTGATTAATTTGTTAATCATTTAAAGAACCCTGTATAATTTTTGTTCTTACAGATACATTGCTAGTTCTCAATTTGAACCAATATATGCAAGAAGAGCTTTCCCGTGTTTTGACGAGCCTAACTTTAAAGCAAATTTCATTATCAGAATAATTCATCCCTCTACTGATGGCTATAATGCAATTTCCAATATGAATGTCGAGGTAGGACTTCCAAACCTTTGAATAACATTACACCTTGTTAAAAATGCAAGTGGTCCTTTAATTTTATTCGTATATAGCAAAATTATAGTTTTATGCTAGAAGTCATTCGACAACAAAGAATTTTTCAAAATATTAAAAATTGGGAGAGTTATAGCAGTTTCAATTTTAATGTTTCTTTTATTTTTCATTTATCGATAACTTGATGATTATTAAACCAATTTTAATAAATCTAACGCGAATTATTATTGCATTTTGAAAAAGTTTCTTTTTTAACTCGTCAAAATTAAATTGTTTGTTTAATAAAAAAAATGTACAAAATTCGAATTTTAGGTTAAATTTTTATACTGATTATTTTAATTATCTACTTCTTTTTCGAAACTACCTACAATAGAAAGTAGAAGAAAATAAACCTTCTTTGGGGCTGATAACAACGACTTTTGCAAAAAGTGTACCAATGTCGACGTACCAGATTTGTTTCATAGTTAGTGACTATGTAGCTGTCTCTAAAAATGCAAAAAGGCTAAATGGTACATTGTTTCCTGTTAAAGTTTATACCTCAAAAGCAAATCAGAAGAAAGGATCATTTGCTCTCGATTTTGGAGTACAAGCTATTGAATATTATTCTTATCTTTTTAAAATTGATTATCCGTTACCAAAAATAGGTAAATATGACAAATCAATTCACTATTTTTGTATTTTGTCAGGATTAGTTTATTACTTTTGTTCATTTAGAAATTTCTTCTAGGGGCACATTGCATATTGATAAAAAAAAGTGTAACTCTATTATATATTCAATTTTAATAATATTTTTTTGCAGATATGATACCTATTCCTAAGTTTTTTTTAAAGGAGCTATGGAAAATTGGGGTCTTATAACGTTCAAGGAAAAGACGCTATTAGTAAATGACAAAACAACTTCTTCATTAGCAAAAGTAGAAATTGCTTTTGTAATTGCTCATGAACTGGCTCACATGTGGATTGGAAATCTAGGTAATATTTATTATTTGCATAATTGTTTCAAACTACACAAAACGTCTTTTTAATAATAACTCGAATTGTCTGAATTTGAAAAATGGAAAAATAATAATTTTTATTTGATAAATAAGTTACGATGCGTTGGTGGAACGATCTGTGGTTAAATGAAGGATTAGCATCTCTAATAGGTTACAAATGTGCCCTCGCTCTTCTTCCGGATAAGGAACTGGTTTGTGACATCTATTCTTTATTTATTATTTGAACTCTATTCATGTAACTTAGGTGACGAATAACGATAACTAATTACAAAAACAATTAAATTTTTACAGAAATTTGTGAATTATTTGGTAGCAAGCAAAAGTCGATGAAAGTAAATAGTGAGAAGCGTTTTCGGTCATTTTCCCGACTTTAAAACAAAAAAAATCTGTTTCGTGAAAACATAGCCAACGTAACTATAATTCATATAATCGTCCTTAATACTCGGAGAAATCGGGAGTTTTTATCTTATCTTATCTTGTGCTCCTACTGAAATCAAAAGATTTTCAAGTTTTAATTATTTATTAGGAATGTATGATGGTATTTCACAAAATTTCATAGCACTTTTACAGTTTCCAAAAGATAGTTTATTGCGTTGTTCAAAATTTCGAATAGGTCACATTTATTCATTTGTTACAAACACAAATTAGAGAACCAGTCAAGAACAGCGGAAAACCAACCTCAATAGGAACTTTAAACCCTATTAAAGATTTTAAGACAGATTAAGCATTGTTTTACAAGGCTTACAGAGAGCCATAAACCACCCATTTATAACAACCCACATATTCAGGAAAAATGACCGGGAATGAATTAAAGATCTATTTAGAAAAGCTAAGAAACAAGAAACCCACTATTTGAGAAGTCTTTTTTAGTATTTATATTAAAAACAATTTTTTAGGTAAAAAAAGCTTTTCTACAGATAATGCATAGAGCATTCGAAGTTGATGCAAAACTCAGTTCCCATCCAGTAGTCCATCATGTCGTAAATTCTGATAAAATAATTGCAAATTTCGACACTATTTCTTATAGTAAGGTAATTTATCTTCTATTACTATTATATCTAAAGTATTAACCCATTCATGCCTAAGCCAAAACTGTCAGTTGAGGAACCAAAGTAACAATTAAAATAAATATAATTTCCTTGGTAAATGAAATTAGGAACAATAAATTATATCAAGGAATACATTTAGAAAATGTCTTCCGTGACAACAGACTCAAAAATCAAAAATTGAATTAAGATTTTTTGTCGATACAGAATCTGAAAAAATTAATTCGCTTACCAAATTCAAATGTTTTAATTATCAACAAATTTAGTTTAACACCGTCGCTAGGATTCTCAGGAGCGTTTAGTTGAAGGTGTCTGGTTCCAAATTTAAACTCTCCAAGTAATCTTGATTTACTTTTAGTCCAGATGGTAAAAATAATAACTAATTCCATTAGGCTTTCCCTCATTGTCCTCTAATACATTTCCAATGACAAAATTACACCATGAAACAAAAGAGGACTAAGTTCCAAAAGCTTGAGAGAATTAATTGACATCAGGTCCGCATGATGATTTCAATGGGCCATCGGCATAGAAGCTTCGCGTGTAGGATACGAAAAGCTAGGCGAATTATACCAAGGGTATTTCAATAAAAATAACAAATTTTTGGCATACAGAAAGGTTGGAAGGCAGCAGTCTGATCCAAATTAAATTTTCAACAATATAACAAATAATATCCTTGAGCCATGGATTTGGAGAAATTGGAAGTAGGAGAGGAAATTGGATGATAAAAGGCGGCAGAACTCAAAAATTCAAATTTCTTCGGGAGTCCGAATAAAACATTATCATTTTTCAATCAATGAAAGGTGTCCCAATTATTTCTTGAAATCAATAATAATTTCCCACGAAATTCATTTGTTCCTTTGGTTCCTCAACTGACAGTTTTGACTTAGGCCTTAATGGTTTAAGTTTTTAGACTTTTGTTAAAATAATAATAATAATTTTAGGGCGCATATGTTGGAATGATGTTAGAAGATTTTTTTGGGTCAGATATATTTTATCAAGGTATGACGACCTACTTGAGAAGGTACTCTTATCAGAATGCAGAAACTGCAAACCTTTTTTCGGTTTTGCAAGAATTGGTTGGCGATAGTTTAAACATTAGTGCAATTATGGACACCTGGACTCGTCAAGCGGGCTACCCTGTTGTAAATGTTGCTGCCATAACAAAATCTTTCTACATTTTAACTCAGAAACGATTCCTCGATGATCCAGAAGCAAAATCAAATTTTTCTGAATCGAACTATGGGTAAGATAGTTTGAAAACATTTTTATAATTTACATTAGAGAATTAATTTTTAAAAATTCAATTTTTTTACTAGTAAAATCGTAAAGTTCTCGGATTTACATTACTTTATTATGTAAAGATTATTAAATTTAAAATAGTAGATGCATTTGTGGAAATGATTATGAGAATTTATTATGAAATTTTTAAATATGTTTTAGTTTCTAATTTCCATATCAAGTCTTATTAACCTCTTAATTGCTTAATTTAAATTTATTTATTTGCAGTTATAAATGGACTATTCCAATTACTTATATTACGAGTGCGAATTCGACTCCAACTTTGGTGTGGTTTTATAAAGATTCAAAGAATTGTAATGATTTTTCTAAATAATAACACTGACAAAATAGATTTTGTTTAAAATAAAGTATATATAATATTGTGCTTTTTATTTTTTTTTTAAGTACAAGTAAAACTGAACGAACCAGTTGATTGGATAAAATTCAATTGTGATCGAATTGGATACTATCGTGTAAATTACGAAATAGGTGAATGGCATAGGCTTGCCGCAGTTCTTAAATTGAATAACAAGGTACTTTTGACTTTTAGAAAAAAGTTTTTCTGCTTGAAATTTTAGTTTTTTAATATTTATCTCTTTTTTATTCCAGAGATTTTCCACTTTAGACAGGATTTCCATTTTAGAAGACGCCTTTAGTTTAGCTTATGCTGGTGAACTTGACTTTAGAAGTATCATGAAAATAATTAATTTTCTTCATTCAGAGGATCATTTAGAGCCTTGGGACATAGCAATAAAGGAAATTTTAAAACTCAACAACCTGCTACTTTCGACGACTAAATCTACGAAATTCCAAGTAATCATTTAAATTGATTTAAAGTTAAGTTAAGATTTTTTGTTTCAAATGATTTGAATAGTAGAGTATATGAATTTATACAATCTTAGAAAAGCTTACTACTGATTTACAGTTAACCTCATTCAATAAAAATGCTTCATAGTAGATAACGCATTAAACACTAGAAGGACTGCAAGGTGTCCTAGGTCACCGTTGAGTCACCGAGCTCCAACTATGTTACGATAGTGCGTCGCGTCGGCTGCTTAAGCTCTTGGCATCAGCAACCGACTCCTACACTTTATAGACGCCAAATTGAAGAATGCGTAGGGCAGGTGACGTTTGCATCACCTCTGACAGTTTCAAAGCGAATTTGGTGCCCCTAATGACCTACATTTATTAGCACGGTGAAAACACCTTAGACTGGGTCATGTCTTTAGTCAAATTAAATAGACAACCGGATTATCAGTTGCCACTCCAAAATCGAGACTAGAATTATAAAAAAAAATCCGTTCTGAATTTTTAAAGAAAAAAAAGAGCATGGATTTTTGCTTCATTTTTATGTAGTGCAACTTTGACTCCTTGTTATACTCCTTGTTATTTTGTTACCTGCAAAAAGTAAATTAATTAAAGTTGTAATTAGTAAAAATAAAAATAGAGGAAATAATAAAACCTGTTGGTTAATCTACGGACCAGGAACAACAGGGTTTGAATATTTGATTCAAATTAAATGTATTCTTATAGGTAAATTAAATATCTTTGTAAATATCTTTGTCTCCATGTAAGGCCTGCAATGATTTATGGTATAGGACAAGGTTTTGTTAACATCCCTACACCTTCTGCATCGGGTGTCTCTGTCCACTTGGCCCTTGAAGACTTCTTTAAGCGGCATAACATTTATTTGTGCCCGGTGTACGAAGCGCCAATCAGCGAACCTAGTAAAGCTTCCACTTCTCAGGAAGTGTTTTCAGGCTTTATCCACCAACGAGAAAGCATACACTTTGCCTTGATCTTTCCTTTGCAACAGTGTCTGCAGATAGAATTGTTGGGTGGCGTTCCTCAGTCGATACATGATTTGTGAACGCGCACCAGAGGGAATGATGATCTAATGGTCTAATGGGTACTAATAGTACGTGTCTAAATTCGCCAGACGACTAGAGTCGATAAGTTCTGGGCAGATTCGGAACAGCTTGTCTATGGGTGGCGACTAAAGGACTTGCGCCTTGACTGTCCTAACCCGCCCCGCCAAGTCAAAGTGACACCATAAGGGGGTACTGTTAGACACTGACATATGTAATACATTTTTATTTTATGAATGATTTTCCCATATATAGCAACTGTACCATCTGACCCGATGTTCCAACTCTTCAGGACTAACTCTAATAAAAAAAATTTTTGTTTTCTTTTCGATAATATCTCTTAATTCTAAGAGAAATATTATATCAGAAAAAGAATTGGCTTCCCTTAGCAAAGCAAATTTTTTTTTTACAGGAATACATCAGATACTTGACCGATCCAATATATTCCAAATTTTGTTGGAATGTTGTAAAAACTGAGATTTGTACTACTTTGTAAGTATGTTTTTAAAATAATCTTTTTTTTTTAATTTTTCAATCTAATGTTTTCAATTTAAAAGTAAGTTTTTTTTTACAAACTGATTTGTTAATTCCACAAACTCATTTGTGTATTCCATAAACTGAGCTGTTTGTAGAAATTATAATCTTCATTTGTAGATGACACAAACATTTCTGTGAATTACACAAAAATTTTTTTTCCGTGCACTAGCAAATTTTGTAATCATTACAGTTATTATTTTCTTTCTGTTTTTTACAGAGATTTCACGACTGTGGTAGAATTAGCATGTGAAGTTGGTCACGTTAAGTGTTTAAATCACGCAAGTGAAATTTTCAAAGAATGGATAAACAATCCAAATTATCAACCTGACGCCGACGTTAGAAGTTTAGTCTATAATTACGGTAAATTTAAAAATTAAGTCTTTTTTAAAATCTACATATCAAAATCAACAACAGAAAAATAATTTTCTAATAATTCATAGGAATGCGTCATGTTGGCGGAGAGGCAGATTGGAATAAAATGTTCGACAAGTTCACAAAGGAAGAGGATGTTGAAGAAAAAATGAAATTAGCGCAAGGATTGAGTTTTGTACGTTCAGCTTCTTTATTAGAAAGGTCAGTCAAAATAGCTGCAACTCAATTATTATTTTGTCCATCAAATAACAAATTTGTCCAATAGTATTATTTATTCTTTTTTACTATTACTATGTTATCAGGAAAATTCAGGAACATCAAAATAATAGTTTTTAGGCGAACGGATAAAATAACGCGGTCTGCGATTGGCAGATCGTTTTCAAGCCAGTCAAGTCCAATAAAAAGTGATAAAAATTTAAATTCAAAATTTTAATTTTCTAAAAACGCTTTTTTATAGAGAATGTAAATATGCAACTTTTTTCTTTTCGACATTTTTCTTTATGAACAGTGTTTTAGATAAAAATTGCAAAAACTGAAAAATTTTTATTATTAAATTTCATTACGTTTTAAAACAACCTAATTTCTCCTAATAAATATACAGCTGGATCTTTTAAAATTTGGTAAAATTGATTTTAAAAATATTTCTATTTGGTGACGGTTGTTTAGTTTGAGGTTATGTAAAGCGAGAAAATCTTTTTAAATAGTTGTCTTATTTTTATTTTTCAGATATATTTCGTATGCAGTGAATACACATTACTTATTATACATTCTCTTCCACATTTCGAATAATCCTGTTGGTACCCCTCTTATTTGGAATTGGGTGCAAGAAAATTGGAACCTTTTAGTTGAAACATACACGCAGAGCAATCCCGGTCTGGGCCTACTAATTGAATCGATTACACTTTTTTTTGCTTCGAAGAAAAAGTTGAACGAGATGGAAGCTTTTTTTAAGAAATACCCAGAAGTGGGCGCCTATGCAGAGTACAGAACTATAGCGCTAAAAACTGTTGCTAATAACATCAAGTTGGTGCAAAAAATTAAAAAGCAAAAAATACTTTAATTTTGAATTATTAATTCATGTTTAAATATATAATATGGCCTACTATTTTTCCAAATAATACTGCTGCAGTAATTTTATTTTCAGTAATTTTTGCAAATATTTTGGACTACGATACTGATTATGTATAATGATGTATTATGTGTTTGTACAATATTGTCAAAAGATTTTTAATTATTTTATGAACCCATAAAAAGTTTTTTTAATACGTTTTTAAAACCGTACGGTAAATTAATTAAATATTGTTCTAAAAGTTGTATTATATTATAGTTTAAAATATATTAATTTTTTTTTTAACTTGTGGAGCTGTTTTTTTAATTAATTGAAATATAGTCATTTTGCGCGTTTTGTTACTGTTTTCATTTAAAAGTCCCAACTTTATAAATTTATATCTTAAAAACAAAACGGTAAATTTCAATAAAATTGTAACCATACATGTAAAATAATGCATTTAATATGTCATTAAAATGTTATAAGAATCTGTAGAAAATTGATTTTTGGATAAACCTCATTAATTTTCGACTAAAATGATTTGTTTTGTTCTTTTTCTAGTTACACCGATCTTTTTACGAATTTAGTGCAAAAAAATTTTATAAATTGAATTTAATATTAGTTTAAGATTAAACTTTTTATACGCGAGTTAAATTGACAGATTTTTAAAGCGTATTGTTTATATTTAAATTAAAACTTGATTATTTCTATCGAAAGCTTTAATTTTTAGCAATATTTCGTGTTGTTGTATAACAAGTTTTTTCTTTTTTTAAGTAAAAAGACTTTGTAAAGAATGTATTTATTTTATTGAAAATTTATTTTAAAATGAATTCATATTCTAAATATTCTAGGTTGTAAACTTGAGTTCGAAACGCTAAGACGCGTTTTACGGTGAGGGTCTCTCTCGTCCTTAACGAAACGACGGTTCCTTGACCACTAAATTCACAATCCAAACATAGTTGGGACTTTGACCACCGTTTTGATCTTAAGTTTGAAAACATTAAAATTTTAGCTACCGTCAAGTGGGGCTATTTTGTGCGCTGTGGGGCTATTTTGTGCATGCGAGGTTTTTAATGAATAAAATCTTTATATTCAGTTGCTCAAGATTGCTACTTGGTATAAATATTTTCTGATATCTAGACTACAGAGAGTACTAAATGAATATCTTTAATTCTTTATCAGAAATCAGAAAAAAACTCGTGAAGTCGTGAAAATCAAGCTGAGAATTTTCAATGTTCTCAAAATTCGGTTCAGATCTCCGGAAGTTTAAAAGTGTTTATAAAGGTAATTATAATACTTGTTGACAATTTAGTTGTAATGATGTACACGTGATGCGCTAACTTTTTATTGCATATTTTAAGGAAAAAGTGTAAAAAACTGAAAAACCAGGATTTGGTGGATTATTTTGTGCATTCTTTAAAATCAAGTTTTTTTCAATAATTTGTTTTGTAGTTAGTAAAAATTACTTTAAAATTTCATTTTGAAACATTTTTGTCTTATTTTTATTATATGTGACTGTCCATGAGAAAACGTGCCTTAGCTCCAAAAAATAAATTTTGATTTTTTAATGTCAACAGACTTCACTTGCTCTTTCATTTCCAAAAATAAAAAATTGTTGTTTTAAAGAACTTTATGTAATATTAAGCAAAGACCGTAGGCCTACTATTATATTGGTTTCAATGCATTGCTGCAACTTTAATCGCTCATCCTGTAAAATTGTCGTTTGGGAGCTAAGGCACGTTTTCTCATGGACAGTCACATATAAGATAAGAAATAAGGATAAAATTTCAGTTGTACACATGGTGCCTTAAAAACCTCAAAAAAGTAACACATGCTTTTCAAGTTAATTTTGAAACTTTTTCTCTTAAAATAACTCAAGAAGTGCAATAGAAGTTATTTTAAGTAAAATTTTGTTAAAGAAATAAATTTTTTTGTAAATCTACATTTTTGTAAAATTTTAGTGTTTTACTTTCAAATTAAACAATTCCTAGAAAAAAAATATTTCTGGCTTCGTTTTTCTTTATTGTAGTCTAGAATATCTAGAAATAATACTTCATACAGCAAAAACGTTGAAAAAAATTTTTTACACAACTTTATAAATAAGCAAACTTTGACGCACAAAATAGCCCCATCATGGGGTTTATTTTGTGCACAACTTTGAGATTCTATAACTCAGACATAAAATTTTTTCTTGTCGGCTAACTCATAGGACACCTTTAGAAGGATGTCTACAACATAACTGAATACATAAATTCTTTATTTTTTCAAATTCTGAATTTTAATAAAGCCTACAATGTAAAAAGAGTAGTTTTGTGCACAAAATGGCCCCACTGTATATTAAAAAAAAAGAGTTTTGGAGTCAATACTTATTAAAAAATTTAAAGATAAAGTCGTGAATTTTACAAACAGAGAGAAAAACTGTAAGCGATGTCTATAATAACATTTTGAAAATCTAATATTGTGAACGCACCCTAATGGTTGCTACAGAGTTTCCTCTATAGTGTGATTTGATAGTTTTATGCCTTGTTCACTTTCATTGATCGTTGATTATTGAAGTTTTAAATTTTAATTTGCCGTAATATTTCAACAGTTTTTATACTTCTTCCTTTTTGTGGGAAGTTGTGTTTGTTAATATGTTTGGGTTTTGGTTGTGTCTGTTTCTCTAATGAGAAAAAATGCTTTTTATGATAAAAATATGATTTTAGACTGTTAAAGGTTATGTATCACTTTTACATTATATTTTGTGAGTATTTGATTGTTTAAAAAAAATGGTTAAAATTTCTACGTTTTTTTAGAAATTGTTAAAAAAAACTATGTTTAATTTCTAGATTTATAACTTTGATGAAGGCACGCAACTTGTTGCCGAAACGTTAGTATTGTAATTTGTAGTAGACTAAATATCATTTAGTCCGCTTTTTATTAATTTGTAAGTGATCGTATGACCAAAGATATGTTTTTGACTATTAAATTTATCACGATCAAAAGAAGAAATTTGAAAATTTCCTATATTCCATCTTTCATTGGAAATTTCTACTCAATTGTTTGTTTAATCAAATGTCTATTGAAGTTACGTGTCATAAAATGTTAATTGGATTGAACGTTCAATTTACTTGTTTATCTAATCAAATATGCAATAACATTCTATTTCCAACTTCAATATTATATTATGATGTTAAAGTAAGGTTATATAGAATATGTTATAGAATGTTATTGCATATTTGATTAAATAAACAAGTATATTGAACGTTTAGACCAATTACCATTTTATAACACGTAGCTTCAATAGACATTTAATTAAACAAACAATTGAAAAGAAATCGTATTTAAAATATTTTTAATAAAAATGAGTTTCCACTGTTTTTTTAAATAACATTTTATTGGACTGGCTTTGTAATAAACATGTTATCAAGGGGAGGCGTCGAGTTGTTTATTTTAGCATTTTATTGAATCGAGATCGTTATAAATTATTTCTGTAATTTATTTTATTATTGATGTTTTTCCCGCTCTTATTTTCAAACATGGCTGACGATGTTCCACCGCCCAATGATGCGGGTAATCAAAATTATGAGGGTAATCAAAACAATTAGGAAAAGTTGGTTGATCAGTCGGATCCGAGTAATCGCGCTGATCCTGAGTTGCAGGCGCAGCTTCCGAATCCGGTCCACGTTGATGCTGCTTATCAGATCCCAAAATTTAGTAGTTTTTATCGAAATGAACCAATTTTGTGGTTCCCTCAGGCGGAGTTTATGTTTGAGTATGCTCATCGTAATTCACAACGGGCTCGCGCGGGTTCCGTTATGTCCGTCTTAGAGTGCGATGTAATCCAAACTATAGCCGATTTAATTACGTCTTCAGTACCGATTCCGGATTTGTATACGCAGATTAAAAAGAGGATTATTAAAAAGTTCTTAGTGTCTCCTGACAGCATGTTAAAATGAGAATTGCTGAGTGCGGGAAAGACTTAATCTACTTTGAGTCGCATTTGTCATCTTACAATTAGTCGCAATTGTTGCAACGACGACGTTATTTGCACAATTTTTTAGAGCAGATCCCAGCAAATTGTTGTGCAATTTTCGCTGTTTTGGATTCTACGGATTTATCGGCTCTAGCTGAAATGGCTGATAGGATTGTAGAATGTGGAGTTGTCCCTGGTAGATCAGTGTTTGCTGTCGAGAATAACGATAATCTTTACAAAAGAATTGAGGAATTGAAGAATTATTATTATTATTATTAAGAAGTGAAGGTAAAAAAGTTTGTAATATGGCTTTTATAGGAATAGCTGCAACTTTGCTTCCTATGAGTAGAATTGTTCACAAAGTATTGGGGGGACGCATAAATTTATACCGATTGACATTTGATCGACTGGACATTTGGACGAAGGGCATTTGGACGAATTGACATTTGGACGAAACGACATTTGGACGAATCGACATTTTGACGTAAGGACATTTGGACGAATCGACATTTTGACGAATAGACATTTGTACGAATCGACATTTTGACGAAAGGACATTTAGACGAATGGACATTTTGACGAATGGACATTTGGACGAAAGGACATTTTGACGAATGGACATTTGGACGAATCGACATTTTGACGATTGGACATTTGGACGAATGGACATTTGGACGAATCGACATTTTGACGAAAGGACATTTGGACGAATCGACATTTGGACGAATCGACATTTTGACGAAAGGACATTTGGACGAATCGACATTTTGACGAATGGACATTTGTACGAATCTACATTTTGACGAAAGGACATTTAGACCAATGGACATTTTGACGAATGGACATTTGGACGAATCGACATTTGGACGAAAGGACATTTGGACGAATCGACATTTTGACGAATGGACATTTGGACGAATCGACATTTTAACGAAAGGAAATTTGGACGAATCGACATTTTGAAGAATGGACATTTGGACGAATCGACATTTTGACGAAAGGACATTTGGACGAATCGACATTTTGACGAATGGTTATTTGGACGAATCGACATTTTGACGAAAAGACATTTGGACGAATCGACATTTTGACGAAAGGACATTTGGACGAATCGACATTTTGACGAAAGGACATTTGGACGAATCGACATTTTGACAAATGGACATTTGGACGAATGGACATTTGGACGAATCGACATTTTGATGAAACGACACTTGGACGAATCTTTTTTGGCATATAAGTTTACTCTCTATGTTGTACTTGTTCATGGTTTCCAATTATCAAATATTTCAAGTGTTGATAGGGTTCAGTGTTTATCCGAGAGATGGAGCTAGGAGAATTACAATTGTGTATAAAATGAAATTTTTATACTTTTTGATAATTTTTAGGTAATTTACCTACAGATTACCTAAATTTTAATACCCCTAGCTCCATCTCACGGAGAAACAACACTTGGAATATTTGATAATTGGAAACCATGAACAAGTACAACATAGAGAGTAAACTTATACGCCAAAAAAGATTCGTCCAAGTGTCGATTCGTCCAAATGTCGTTTCGTCAAAATGTCGATTCGTCCAAATGTCCATTCGTCAAAATGTCGATTCGTCCAAATGTCCTTTCGTCAAAATGTCGATTAGTCCAAAAGTCCTTTCGTCAAAATGTCGATTCGTCCGAATGTCCATTCGTCAAAATGTCGATTCGTCCAAATGTCCTTTCGTCAAAATGTCGATTCGTCCAAATGTCGATTCGTCCAAATGTCCTTTCGTCAAAATGTCGATTCGTCCAAATGTCCATTCGTCAAAATGTCGATTCGTCCAAATGTCCTTTCGTAAAAATGTCGATTTGTCCAAATGTCCAGTCGATCAAATGTCAATCTGTATAAATTTATGCGTCCCGTATTGGGATCACCTGTGCCGTTATATAGTGATTCATCAACCAATATTAAATTACAATTTAAGGCCGTTGAAGACACAGAGTCCGCAGAGAATCTGTAGGGGGGATCAGTGGTTCTCAAAGACTGTCCCCATGCGTTTTGAAGACTTAGGAATTTTTCGCGACAAAGTCCAACACTTTTCCCACAAAAGAACATCGTACTGCAAATTATATTGAAATAAAGATTCAGAAAAATACTTCCTTTTGATAAATCAAGTATTTCCTGAGCTTTAGTGTCTCGAGGAAATTCGTGTGATGAAAAAAACCTCCAATGATGTTCCAAGTTTGGCAATTTTTTCCAATAAAACCCGACACTTTTTCCGCAAATGGTAATCGTAGTGTAAATTTTAATTTAACTAGCACTTTTTCACTTATTTTGTTTTTGGCATTTGAGTTTTTAAATCGCGTCAGTCTCTCGAGGAAAGTAAATTTTTTTTCAATTTCATCAAAGAAAATATCAAACAATATAGCAGAATATAGTTTGTCGTGCGCTGTTCTGATACGGCATTTTCGGGTACTAATTAACACGGCGCCGCCTTTGAAATAATAGACAGGCGTACATTATATTAATTATATTAATCAACCTATTTATAAAATTCAATGTTTAGATATTAATTGTAAAAATTTAATATAAAGAATTAATGTCAAGTTCCAAACATAATTTTGCTAACTTTTTACAAAAAATAAAAGTTGTTTGTTATTTCAAGTGAAATTAGCTCTATTGAAAAGACGCATTTAAAATACTTTAAACCATTCAAATGCAACAAGTACATAATTTATTGTAAATCATGCATTAATAATTTCTAAACAATTTAAATATTTTTTAAAATCTAAGAGTTGAAGGAAAAACCGTAGGGTTATTTAATTTAATTTAGTTATTTAATTTTTTAAAATTAAATCAACAGAGCATTTGATAAATATTTTATACATAACGTAAAAATTAAAGAAATAATTAAAACGCAAGGAAGGACTAAAAAAATAGTGTAATATCAAGAAAATTAAATAAACAGGAAGAAAATGGAGAAATGTTTTTTTCTTAATCTAACAAACTGTAAAAAATATAAAAAGTAAAAAAGAATACGTAAGTAAGTTTGTAAAAAATCTCTCAATAAATAGACAAGATGTGAAAAGAAATTGAATAAATACAATTCAGTAATATTAATTATTTTCCATATTCACTATAATCCTTCCTTTGGTAATATCCTTACAAGATTTTTAAGAGATTTTAATTTACTTTTCATTTTATAATTTATAATTTTTACAACATTTTAAGATTTTGTCTCCGTTTAGGTATTTTTGATATTTTTTTTTTTGGTATTTGTCTCTTTTCTTTTTAGGATTTTCTTTAATTTTCTTCTTTTTATAAAAATTATTTAATATTATTTTACACAGTTTTCTTATTTATACATTCATTAAACTTTTTATTACGTTAATTTTAATAATTATTTCTATACTTTAAAAAATAAATACACTTATTTTTTTGTAAATTTATTCAATTTCTTTTCACATCTTGTCTATTTCTTAAGAGATTTTTTACAAACTTACTTACTTATTCTTTTTTACTTTTTACATTTTTTACAGTTTGTTAGATTAAGAAAAAAACATTTCTCCATTTTCTTCCTGTTTATTTAATTTTCTTGATATTACACTATTTTTTTAGTCCTTTCTTGCGTTTTAATTATTTATTTAATTTTTACGTTATGTATTAAATATTTATCAAATGCTCTGTTTATTTAATTTTAAAAAATTAAATAACTAAATTAAATTAAATAACCCTACTGTTTTTCCTTCAACTCTTAGATTTTAAAAAATATTTAAATTGTTTAGAAATTATTAATGCATGATTTACAATAAATTATGTACTTGTTGCATTTGAATGGTTTAAAGTATTTTAAATGCGTCTTTTCAATAGAGCTAATTTCACTTGAAATAACAAACAACTTTAATTTTTTGTAAAAAGTTAGCAAAATTATGTTTGGAACTTGACATTAATTCTTTATATTAAATTTTTACAATTAATATCTAAACATTGAATTTTATAAATAGGTTGATTAATATAATGAATAGAATGTACGCCTGTCTATAATTTCAAAGGCGGCGCCGTGTTAATTAGTACCCGAAAATGCCGTATCAGAACAGCGCACGACAAACTATATTCTGCTATATTGTTTGACATTTTCTTTGATGAAATTGAAAAAAAATTTACTTTCCTCGAGAGACTGACGCGATTTAAAAACTCAAATGCCAAAAACAAAATAAGTGAAAAAGTGCTAGTTAAATTTAAATTTACACTACGATGACCATTTGCGGAAAAAGTGTCGGGTTTTAACGGAAAAAATTGTCAAAGTCCGAATCAATGAGTGAAGTGTCAAGTGATTTTTTATTTCCTCGAGAGACTGACGCGATTTAAAAACTCAAATACCAAAAACAAAATAAGTGAAAAAGTGCTAGTTAAATTTAAATTTACACTACGATGACCATTTGCGGAAAAAGTGTCGGGTTTTAAAGATAAAAATTGTCAAAGTCCGAATCAGTGAGTAAAGTGTCAAGTGATTTTGTATTTCCTTGAGAGACTGACGCGATTTAAAAACTCAAATACCAAAAACAAAATAAGTGAATAAGTGCTAATTAAATTTAAATGTGCAGTACGATTTTCATTTTCGGAAAAAGTGTCTGGTTTTATTGGAAAAAATTGCCAAACATGGAACATCATTGGAGGTTGTTTTCATCACACGAATTTCCTCGAGACACTAAAGCTCAGGAAATACTTGATTTATCAAAAGTAAGTATTTTTCTGAATCTTTATTTCAATATAATTTGCAGTACGATGTTCTTTTGTGGGAAAAGTGTTGGACTTTGTCGCGAAAAACTCCTAAGTCTTCAAAACGCATGGGGACAGTCTTTGAGAACCACTGATCCCCCCTACAGATTCTCTGCGGACTCTGTGTCTCCAACGGTCCTAAAGAAGGTTTGGTTTTTATAGATGTTGATGTTTTTATTTGGGATTAAACTCCAATGGCACCTAGGTATGCTTTAGAAATTATGGATAGAACATTGAGAGATATCATGCAAATCGATACTCTTATTGGTGGTAAAATAATCATTTTAGGAGGTGATTTCAGACAAGTTTTACCAATAAAAGAAAGAGGTCCAAATTTTGAAATTATAAAATTGTCTATTAAAAAGAGTAAATTGTGAAAGAAATTTTCTTCATCCCCTATCCGAAAGTACGCTCTTCCTGGACTAACTTCGCTCCAGAAACAACGGCTTTTGCTGCCTGCTCGAACAGTCGGGCGCTCTGATTGGCTACGAGATTTTATGGCTCGTTATCCTAACAAAGTTCATTATGGTTCCTGTATTGTGATTTTTGACAGGAACTGTGCTTAACTTAATAACCACACAATATTTTAAAAAAAAAGAATAAAAATAAAATGAAACAAAACAATATAAATAATAATTGTCTTTGATATTTTGACACATTTAATACTGAACATTGTTCAGTATTAAAATGTGAAAAAATAAAAAATCTAGGTGACTGATAAGATACTTACCTTTTTATATGTTTTTACTTTTATTGATGCCCGCCCGACCAGCAAAATCCTCGGCTTCGCCTCGGTTTTGCAAAAGTCGGGCGGGCAGATCGAATTTCCAAACAAGAATTCAGCTGATCCAGGAACACTTTTCGAGACATTTTGCAAGGTGTCCAGTAGTGCGCGCTAACACAGGTCACAAAAATTAGAATAGTAAACAAATATGGCTGACAGCAAGTTAGCATCCGTCAACCACTGTCAACGCTTTTTTGAATATTGTCTTCAACTTTTCAAAGTACTTTCGGCTGGGGGCGAAGAAAAATCGTAAACAACACACGGCCAGAAAGCTGGATGCCCTGGCAAGCGAGATATACTATTTTAACATTTACATTATCTAAAAACATGCGAGCTTACTTTACCGCCATTTGGTTTACCACCACATGTATTACATTTGAGAATACATTCAGTTGTAATGTTAATTAGAAACCTTAGCATTAATGAAGGTTTATGTAACAGAACAAAATTATTGGTGTTAGATTTATCAAATCATGTAATTAAAGCTAAAATATTGACCGGAGATAAGTGTGGGAATATTTTATTTATATATCGTATATTATTATATTGTGAGAGGGTTTATCCTTTTACATTCAAGAGATGACAATTTCCAATTAAACTAGCCTTCGCTATGACTATTAATAAATTTCAAGGACTGACATTTCATGAAATTGCAATTGATTTAAGAAAAGATGTATTTAATCATGCTCAATTGTATGTTGCATTGTCAAGGGTTCACTCAATTGATTCAGTTAAACTATATCTAGGTCACTAGTTTACAATGATTTTGACCTGTGGCATTTGACTGTCATTTCTTATGTAAAATTTCCCCCCTGAATCGAAATATGAAGTCAGACTTTAAGAAAGTAGAACAGTTTTCGAGATATAGCCAAATTTCAATTTTTTTAATTTTTAAAAAAAGTAAGTTCACTAAATTACAATTATCTCCGGAAGTACTTAACCGATTTCAATTTCTTTTCTATGAAATTAAAGGTAGTTAAATTTCCTATCAAAAGTATGCACACATTTTTTCAATCAGATTATCAGTTTAGCGTCTATTTATGAATTTGTTGAGAATTTTGCTTCATTTTTAACAAAATTGCAAAAAAAAAAGTGATTTACTGTGTATTACGTCATCAAAAAATATTTTTACTTCCGGTTTCTTTTTTGGATGTCAAAGTGTAATCTTGTTGAAAGAAAATGAGCCTTAGGTAATCAAATTTGGATTAAAAATGTAGAAGTTATGAGCATTGAAGTGAAAATACAGAAATTCAATGTTTGACAAATTTTATGATTCTTTTAACTATTTTAAGACTAACGTTTTGAAGAGTATAAAAGGATGATTGAAATGGAAAGTGGCATATTTTTACACTGTTTTTAACGTATTTATGAGATTATAAAATTTAAGCACAAAAAATCAATTATAATGTTGGTAATATTTTTATATTATTTATACTTCTTGACACTATTTTTTAAGTTGGCGACACTTTCTTAGTGAAGCTATTTTCATTGTTTATGATTATTTACGGTAGCAGTAATCAAATTAAAAACATATTGTGTCCATTTATGAAAAAATGAGTAATGCAAAACGCAAATACAATTGCAAAAATGATCCTAACAAGTTCTTCTATGCCTGTGGAGAATACATTTTTGTGACACCGCCAAAGTTTACCTGAGTCGAAATTTTAGACCTGATAAGACCTGGAGTGATGAAGAACTTAAAAGGAGTAATAAGGACTAAATAGGTTTTGAAGAATTATTTTTCCATTGTGATTTAGACCTATTTAATTCTAATAAGACCTGATTATGGACCATTCCAGAGGTTAAAAGGATTAATCAGGACTTAAACAAATCCTAGTAAAACCTTACAAAGCCTTCTAATGAAGGACTTGTTAGGTTTAGTCTAGGTTTTCATTTATCTGAAATTATGACGTAATAGATCACATGTTCTTACCCAATGAGAAATTGGTTATTAGTTTTTTATTATTAATTATTATAATTGATTTGAGTAAATAAAAAAAAATACATTTTATTAATCTAATTATTTTTTTTTATTAATAGAACTTTGTTCAGAACAACTTTGTTTTTTAATTTTATTTTTCCATTTTTTGTAATTAAATTAGCTTATTGTTTAAAACATGTTTATATACACAGTAGATAGACCTAAACAATTAAAACTATCCTAAATAACGAAAAATCGCACACCCGCCGGGATCGAACGCGGAACCCTTTGGACGCAAGTCAGACGCTCTAACCCCCCGTACTCGCTCGCTTATTTAGAGATTTACAAAGCCTATTATTTGAATATCATTCCAGTCAGGGGCGAACTATTTACTTTTTTTAGAAATACCTTTTGAACCGTAATAAAATTTGTTTAAATAATTTTAAAAAATCAATTTTTGCCTCTATTTATAAAAATTAGACATTGAATTGAAATATCATTGATGTTATCATAAAAAATTTAAAATTCTATCACTGATAGCTAACTTAATTTTTCGTTTATTTATAGTTAAAGGTCTTTCTTAAGTTTTCAAGAATTTTTGTATTTTTATTTGTAATACTGAAAAAAACTATGTAAACAAAATTCTTATGAAAAAATTTGCATCCTTAAATATACAAATAAAGATTCAAGATTATATTTCTGTTAATATTGTTATCATTTTTAATTTTTGTAGAATTTTAATTTAATTTCATAATACTGCTCAAATGCCTTTTTTTAAACTAAAAAAAATCTTTATAATATATTTTCTTTTAAATTAAAAGCTACTTAACTAAATAAAACCCGAAAAATTAAACCAAATGTTTATAAAAACAATATACATATACAGATTTTAGATTCATTTTAAATAATGCAGCATAATAATTGAAAAATTATTAAAACAATGGAAAAAATTGGAGAAAATAATTGAAATTTAATAAAAATAATTGAAAATTGTGGGAATTAATTGAAAAATGATAAAAATAATGAAAAATTGGAGAAAAAAATTTAAAAATGATAGATATAATTGATAATTCATGAAATTAATTAAAAAATAAAATTTTAAATTGAAGAAAAAAAATTGAAAAATGACAAAAACAATTAAGAATTGATGACATAATTAAAAAAATTATTAAAAAAATTAAAAGGGGAGGCAAATAATTGAAAAATCATTTTAAAATATAAAAATTAAAGAAACTAATTGAAATTCGAAGTAAATTATAGGAAGTTTATGACATTAATTGAAAAATAATATGAAATTGGTGAAATTAATTTAAAAATGATAAAAGCGATTAAAAATTGAAGAAAATAATTATGGAATTTAAAAATGGGGCAATTCATTAAAAAATTATTAAAATAATTGAGAATTGGAGAAAACAATTGAAAAATGATAAAAATAATTAACAAATAATGAAATTTAAAAAAAATTTAAATAATGGAATAATAAAAAATTGTGGCAAATATTTGAAAAAAGATAAAAATAATTAAAAATCTATGAAAAGAATGAAAAGATAATAAAAACATTAAAAATTGCAGTATTTAATTGAAAAATTATGTTAAAAATTGAAAATTGAAGTAAATAATTGATATTTGTCATAAATAATTGAAAGTTTAAAAAATTAATTAAAAAATAGTGAAAACAATTTAAAGTTGGACATTTAAATTAAGACATTTTTCGCTATTAATTGAAATATGATAAAAATAGTTGAAAAATCAGGAAATAATTAAAGTCTGACAAAAGTAGTTGAAAAATACTATTAATTACTAAGTTTTGATTACGTTTATCAAATGAAAGGAAAAATACAATTGTAATTTAAAAAAAATTTTTTTTCAATTTATGAAAATAATTGATAAGTGAAAAAAGAAACTGAAAATAAATGAGAATAATGTTAATAAATAAAATAAGGATTCTAATTCATTATTGAGGAAAATATTGTAAGTAATAGGAAAAACAATAATTTAAGATGAATATAATTATAATTTATGGAAAGTGAGTTTTAAAATTGGGGAAAAAATTGAAAAATAATAAAAGTATTTATTAAAAATTAAGAAAATAATTTTAAAATATTTTAAAAAGTGAAAATTATTGTAAATAATTGAAATGACAATAGAAAATAATTGCAACTTCAACAAGATTATTGATTTAGTAAAATTTACTCTTGCTTAATAGATTCTTAATCTTTTCAGTTTTGTAATATATTAAAAAATTTAGATCTTACTTCACAAAGTTTTTTTTATGTTTTATAGAAAAAGGAGTCATTTTTAAGAGTTCAAAATACAAAAATTTTAATACTTTAATTTAAAGTGTAGAATAAAAAAACTTCAATAATAATTTTTCAACACGATATATAATAGAGGGGGGAGGGGCGTCCTAAAAATGTGACGTAATTTTAAAGCTTAGTGACTTAGTTTATGAATGAATATGGATCTTTTTCATATAAATATATTCATTGTTTTAAAAATTTGAACTTAAATAACGGGTAACAACGCGTAACGTTAGATTGGTATATATCTTTTTCGAAATATTTAATAATTTATTCTCTAAACATGAATTAGTGAAACATCGGTTAGTAGTTTAAAATAATGAAAATCTATACACAATTTTAGTAAACATTTGACTCAGTACTCCTTATATTTTATTGAAGTTTCATTAAGAGATTACAAAAAATTAGTTAAATATTTGATTAATTTAATTTAATGACCGATTATTAATGACCGATTTTCCGGTTCAAGTATTTAAATATCTCTAAAAATATTGCCAATTTATCAAGAAATACGTCTATTTAGTGCCAAAGTGGGCTTTTGTCATGCAAACGTACACATTTATATATTTAAAAAAAATTATTTATTTAAAATTAGAAAACCTTGGATTAAAAACTTTTATGACTGATGTAGACAACTTTTTGAAAGGGTTCAGGACAGAGTTAGGTTTAAATCGAACTAACCAGGTCTTATAAGGATTTAAAATCATTACATAGGATTCCAGCAGTACTTAAAAGGAGTAAAGGATTCATAAGAACTTATCAGGATTGAGAGGAAGCATTTGCCAGCATGTATTAGGATGAAGCAGGTCTTCTTAGTTCTTAATCGAACTAGACATGACTCTTTAGGGTAAATCAGGGCTAGTCAGTAGTCTTCAGGATTAATAAGGTCTAGATACTTGACTCGGGTACTGTTACTTTGCAAACTGCATATCGTTTATATTTAAAGTTAATCCAGATAATCTTAATGAATCATGGACACCAAATGTTTTGTGCAATACATGTAGAACTACTTTAACTATGTGGATGGCTGGCACAAAGTAAGTAAAGTTTTTTTAAAGTTTTTTTGCAAATTTTTTTAAAACGCCTTTAGTAGTTAATGTTATTTTATTTTACCCTAGTCGTTACTTACCATTTGATGTTCCTGCAACTTGGCGAGAGCCAATGTGTCATGAAGTTGACTGTTATTTTTGTTTGGCCAAAATTAAACAATGTGGACGTCATCGAAGCACTGAATATTCTGAATATCCTGTTTGTCCTAAGCAGAAGTACGAACTTGTTGATGATGCTGATGTACCTGAATCAAGTAAATTAAGCAACACTGATTTTGAACCAGAGAAAAAAGCAATGCCTCTTACACAATGTGAACTTAATGACTGGATAAGAGATTTAGATCTGACGAAGGAAAAGTCGGAGATGTTGACATCACGCATGAAAGAACGAGGTTTTGTGACACCTGAAGTTAAAATAACTTATTATAGAACTCGTCACGAGCGTTTTGCTACCTACTATTCAAAGAAAGATAACGTTTGTTTTTGCCATGACATAAACGGTTTGTTCAATGAATTTGGCGAACCACAGGATCCAACTGAATGGCGTTTATTCATTGATAGCAGCAAACTAAGTTTAAAAGCTGTTTTGTTACACCAAG
The DNA here is from genome assembly GCA_037103525.1 of Ganaspis brasiliensis. Classification (NCBI taxonomy): domain Eukaryota; kingdom Metazoa; phylum Arthropoda; class Insecta; order Hymenoptera; family Figitidae; genus Ganaspis; species Ganaspis brasiliensis. The sequence continues at coordinate 725,205 of JAZKLR010000078.1, forward strand.
GTAACAAGAAACCCTCAATTCCAGTAGCTCACGCTATTGGTATGAAAGAATCTTATGAGTCAATGTCCTTACTGCTAGATTTAATCAAATATAAACAATATAACTGGAAAATCTGTTCTGATCTTAAAGTCGTCGCTATGTTAATTGGTTTGCAATAAGGGTACACAAAATACATGTGTTTTTTGTGCAAATGGGACAGTCGAGCACGTTGCGATCATTATGTTCGGAAAGATTGGCCTGAGAGAATCAATTTTACTATAGGAAAAGAAAATGTCAAATTTGATCCTCTCGTCGAACAGGACAGAATCATCATTCCACCTTTACATGTAAAACTTGGTCTCTTTAAGAACCTTGCAAAGGCTTTGCAAATAAAAAATGGTGCTGCGTTTAGTTACTTGAAAAAACTATTTCCAAATCTATCTGATGCAAAGAAAAAAGAAGGTGTATTTGTGGGGCCACAAATTAAAAAACTGATCACTGATGTTAAATTCCGTTCAATTTTGTCAGCAGATGAGGCAAAAGCATGGGATTCATTTTGCTTAACTGTTTCTTGCTTTTTGGGAAATGACAAAAGTCCAAATTACGAAAAAATTATCGAAGACTTGCTTATAAATTATATGAACATAGGTATAATTTCAAAATTTTACATTTTTAACTTTCTAACTTTATTTACATATATTAATCACATTTCATCGACACAGGAGTAAATATGTCCTTGAAAATTCATTTCCTGCACTCCCACTTGGACTTTTTTCCTAACAATCTGGGCGCAGAAAGTGATGAACACGGAGAGCGTTTTCACCAGGACATAAAAGTCATGGAACGTCGCTAACAAGGCTTTTGAGACAAAGCAATGATGGGTGATTTTTGTTGGTTCCTCATCCGAGAAACAAATAATGTCCACAAAAGACATATTAAATCAAACTTGAACTACTTTTAAAGTTCAAAATTTATTTAAATTTTAAACTGTGTCATATTTCGTTAAAAATTTATAAAATTGAATAAAAATTGATTTTCCCTATATTCACGTCAATGCTTATAACTTTTACATTTTTAATCCAAATTTGATCACCAAAGGCTCATTTTCTTTCAAAAAGATTACACTTTGACATCCAAAAAAGAAACCGGAAGTAAAAATATTTTTTGATGACGTAATACACAGTAAATCACTTTTTATTTTGCAATTTTGTTAAAAATGAAGCAAAATTCTTAACAAATTCATAAATAGACGCTAAACTGATAATCTGATTGAAAAATGTTGTACATACTTTTGATAGGAAATTTAACTACCTTTAATTTCATAGAAAAAAAATTGAAATCGGTTAAGTACTTCCGGAGATAATTGTAATTTAGTGAACTTACTTTTTTTAAAAATTCAAAAAATTGAAATTTGGCTATATCTCGAAAACTGTTCTACTTTCTTAAAGTCTGACTTCATATTTCGATTTAGGGGGAAATTTTACATTAGAAATGACAGTCAAATGCTGTAGGTCAGAATTTTTTTTAAATTTTGTAAACTAGTGAATCAAAGAAGTGAAAAATATATTAAGAATTATGTTTATAAAAAAATTTTTGAATAGATATAATAAAATTATAAAATTTATTGTTATATTGTCATGAAATTTGAATATGAGTAATTTTTGGTCTTTACGGTATTTTGCTCCGGGAGCACTTGGAGCTCAGGACTAGTGAACCATACTTAGAAGAAGAACGTATTCCGATGTTTCTTTAAAACCAATTTCAACAAATTTTTAAATATATGTAGTTAAAATTGATTGAATAAAATTGATTTTAAGTAAAAGTGTTTACATAACCTAAATTTTAAAAATTTGTGAAAATCGATTTAATTGTTTATGAAATGAAATAGATTGATCCTTAACAGATAAAGAATGAGAGAAATCTATGTTTTCAAAATAATTGTTTATTCTTACATGTTCTTTTTTTTATTTATAAAACATTGTGTCAATAGATGTTTTTTGCCATAAAGTTTCAAAATTTTCTTCCATAATTATCTATTTGTCCGAACTTTAAAATAACCAAACTTACATTCGTCAAAATTTTGGAACACCTGAATTTGCATTTGTCCGAACTTTGAAATTACTGAACTCAGAATTGGTTGAATTTTAAAAACTCCGAATTTGCATTTGGCCAAACTTTTAAATTACCGAACTTACATTTATTCAATCTTTCAAATCACCGAATTTGCATTTGTCATATATTACATCGGTCTATCTTCAATCAAATTTTTTTTATTTCTACTTTTTTTCATAAATGCTATTTATAAAAATAGATATTTTTATATTTCAATATTTGCTTACAATTTATTTTTGACAATTGTTGAAAAAAAGAAAACTTTGAAAAATTAATATTTAGTTAACTCTTAAGGAGGCTCAAGTTAAACAGACCTTTCTGTTGATAGTTTAGGTAATTCTAACGATTTTTGTGAAAAAATATTAAATAGAATTTAGAACATTAGTGTTATAATTATTACAACTCTATTCCCGTTACATCATAATCTATCAGCTTCTCTTCATGAATCATAAGTTGAAATGAGCAATTTTTGTTTTAGTATTATATTATATTTTTTATATTTGCTGTAAAAACATGTGTTACTACATAAAGTTTTATTAAATTAGTAAGTTTAAAATTCATAATATATTATTTTAAAGTGATTTTCTCTGAAAAAGTGAAAAATATGCTTTAGTTCTACAGTTAAAAAATTGAGTTTTTTTGAAAAGCGCAGGTTTTTAATTTAACTTTTTTAACCTCTTCCACAGGATTATTTGTTTTAGTGTTAAAATACATCACTTAGGCTTGGTCCAGATTAAAAAACTTTGAAATTGTATCAATGAATCATTTGTTCCAGTATCTACGAAGAAGATTCCTTGTGACAGTTAAAGAAAACCCAAAATTTCTCAACCAAGCAAGCTGCACTCACTCATCGTCACTTATCGACTGTCTTCAGCATCACTACAATGAATAGTACGGAAGTTGTTGACTCATTTTTATCACCATCATTTCATTTTCTTTCTGTTTGTCAATACGTTTTTACTATCGGTCTAATACTTTCAAATGAACGTTTAGTTTCACCTGAAGAAGCCAATCAATCCATTTCTGTCTTGAATGGTTTCTTCGATTATTTGAATAAATCCAACAATGAAACACAAGCCAAAAAGTTTCGTCTTCAACAAGTATTGAATGGAACTGATCTCTATGGAGGCGAGGAAAATGAAACTCTCGACGAAAAGTACGTGAATGAGACTTATCACCGGATAGTCGACAGAGCTTTGTTTACGCACTACGGAGGCATAATTGGATATTTAGCGACAATAGTTACGTCATTAACAAATAATACCATATCATCATTCAAAAAACAGATATTCAATCACCTTTATAACGAATATATTGGTAACAATTATTGTACCATAAAAGACATAAATCTAAGCTTTATTCTTCTGTCAATTACAAAAATTATGGAAGACTACATTATTTCCATTTTTTCTCCATCTGAAAGCAACATTAGCATATTTGATGTTGACTACATGTATGCCATGGCCAGTTTAAAAATGTCACAAGCATCCTACGATAATCTAAGAAGTAACAGTTTAGAATATTATATTACACTCGCACGAACTTTGGAAATGGCAGTTCTTGGAAATGCAAGTAATTCATGGGTTCTAGAAGCTTTTTCAACTCCAGCTTTATTATATTATACTTACAACCAGAAGACAAACTTCAGCAAAAAGAACACAATACCTCTAAACACAACTTTTTGAAACCATGTATATGAAATGTTGTTTGCATATTCGACTTCCACTACACAGAAATAGTACAAGGAGCTGTTAAAGAAAATTTTTTTTCAAATTTATGTGAAATGTCAAAATCGGAAAATCGAACTCAAATGGCTGCCAGATTTATTAATGAAACTTGCAGTTACCTACATTTCATAACTAGGGATCAGTTGGATTTGCTTATTTCTTTATAAACATTCGAGTAACATACCGGATTTGGAGGTAGAATTCTTAAAACAATTTATTTCTATTAAAAAATCTTATATTAAACGTACTCTTAAAGCACTAGAGGAGCAAGCCAAGTGCTAAAACAATTTTACATAGAGCTGGTCACAATTCAGTCGAACCTGGTTCTGTTGTGATGCACAACAGAATGACAACTTTAATTCCGACGAACTTTTAAAAAACTTGGGTGGTTTTCCAAATGATTAAATATAAAAAAAATAATCATTAAAGCAAGGCAATAATAAGCAACCGAAAAATTTTGATGAAAATCTAAACAATAGAGATGCTTCAAACCCAGTTCACGCTGCTGATTTAAATATTAAAAAACCTTATGATGGTCCTAGCACCTTTATAGGAAAAAGAAATAGATTAGAAAATAACAGAATGTTAAATAGAAAATAGGGTATTTCAAATGGTCCATCAACAATTGGAAAAACTAAAACAATACATGAAAGCGACATAATAATATTGTCAATAATATTGTCTATGCAACAAAAAACCATCCAACAAATTTTCACCACTTTTTAAACAATATTGATGCAGAAGGAACGCTGATTTTTTATCGCATAAAGATAAATAATCCGTACAGAATTTAAGACACAAATCTCGTTTACGGAACTGCTTTTCCTAATTTAGAATATACAATTCTATCCGATATTAATTTACATGTCAAAAGTACAAAAATGTCTTCAGAGAAAAAAGTTTTAATACTCGATCTGAAAGAGTAACCCATTGATGAATTCATCTGGCTGTTGGATAAAGTTTTACAAATTGATGCAATAATTACAGAAACAGGAAAATTGGAAAGGCATCGAAATATCGAGAAAAGTGCCGAAATGATTTTCTCGAAAGTACCTCTCTTCACAAAAGAAACAGCTGAAAACATATTAAAGAGTTATTCATTGGCATTTGACCCAAAGACAAGTTATTATTACTAACCAAGTATGAAGGACTTTGTAGGAGGGGAATATTTGGATAAAATAATTATGACTTATAAGAACAGACCGGACATCCAAAAAGATTTAACGCTTGATGATTATCACATAATAAAGTCTGTATTTGATTCCAAACTAAAAATAGCAGACCCAGGTAACCAAATTAAACCAAAGTAAAGATGATTCAGTAAAAAAAACATAGACCATAAAGTCGAAATTAGATAATCATTACAAAAAAAAATTAGAGAAACAAAATTTACCGAACGTGAATTACTGTTTAAAAAATAATATACCATATAAAAATCAAAGATAATTAATAATTTTGAAGTTATTTTATCGAGAGTTTAACCAATCTTCTATGTTCGCTTCGTTCTTCTGCAACCACTTAATGTTGTTAACAACATTTTCAAGCGCTTGAGTTCTGTACCTGGCACCAGCTCCTGCTTCTGGATATTTCTCAAAGAAGGCCTTCATCTCGTTTAATTTTACTCTTGAAGCAAAAGAACTTGTAATCATTGGAATAAGTTGGCCCAAAAAAAAATCGTTTAATGTGTATCTTTTAACGAGGAATTCCCAATTTTCTCGCACCCAATCCCAAATCAGTGGGGTACCAACTAGATTTTTCGAAATGATACCTAAATACAAAAATACGTCTTGTGCTCGTACATAATTTTCATCCATTGCGTATGAAATAAACCTGAAATGGGATTGATAGTTAAATCAATTAAAATTTGTACAAATGAAACTTAAATGGATTAAAATTGTAATTAATAAATATTTTGTCCAATAAAAATTAATTCGAACAAAAGAAGGCTATATAATTATAAAATACTAAACTGTTTTGACTGACCTTTTGAGCAAAGCAGCTGATCGTACATTAGCCAATCCTTGCGTTAATTTAGATTTTTCAAGAGAATTCGTTTCCTTTGTGAACTTTTCGAACATTTTATTCCATTCTGCCTCTCCACCAACATGACTCATGCCTGCAAATGATTTTATCCATTATTTAGCATTATTTCTTTGTTGTTAATCTTGATATGTGGAATTTAAGAAAGATTAAATTTTGAGAATTACCGAAATAATAGACAAAAGATCTAACTTCATGATGTGGTCGTTCATCTTTTGGGTCATTTATCCATTTTTTGAAAATTTCACCCCCATCCTCTAAACATTTGGTGTGACCAACTGTACAAGCTAACAGAAGTACCATAGACCTCAGATTTCTGGACAAATTTAGACCAATTAAAATTAGAATTGGTTAAAAAATTAAATCAACTAAAATGTGGACAATTTAAATAAATTAAAATTAAAAAGAATTTAAATTTAAGTCTATTGAAGTTAAGGTTTATTTAAACTCGGAAATATGGAATTCAGTTCTTTGAAAATCAAAATGAAAACAGGTAATATATATCCAAACAAATAAAATAATTAAACATTTGCCTAAGAAGAAAGAAAAAAAAATATAAAGTATAAGAAACAAAAATATCTATTTTTAAAGATTTATGAAAAATTTGTTTATTATAAAACTAAATAAAAATACCACAAAGGATTTTCATATCTTTATTTGTAAGTAGTTTATTTTTTAAACTAAGAATATTTAATAAAAAATAATGCCGAATGAAACAGTTAATCAAAATCAAACAGATTATGTTGAATAAATGAAAAAATTTGAAAAATATATCTGCTAATTCATATGATCGCAAATTTAAAGAAAGTAGGTAAAAACAACAAAAAGATAATAAATTATAAAAAAATATAAGCGTCAAAAAAAGGAAACAGTCTATTAAAAAAATTAGAAAATTCTTTTTAAAAAAAAGTCATGGACATTATTAAAGAGAAAAAGAAAAAAAAATTAAAATATATTACTAAAAATAAAAAAAAAATTAATTAGAAAAATTAGAGAATTATTTTACAAATTGAAAAAAAATAAATAAAATTTTGAAAACTTTAAAAAAAAATTAAAATAAATTTACATAATGTTACGAAGAAACCTTCCCAAATATAACCTAAATTCCTCCTTCTAAATAAAATTCAATTAAGAATTTGATTTGGGATCAGGATAAGTCAATGAGACACTAAAATTTAGTAAGAATATTTGTTTATGATTATAAAAATGAGAATTCAACAAGAACAATGATTTCATGTGAAAATTGAACCTTACTTTTACCTTACTTTTACCGGCTCAATGCACAGAAATTAAATGGAAGAATGCTTTTCTTGAATTACATTATAATAATACATCTTAGCTTTTAATGTAAAATATTAATATGACAAGAAATCATTATGATAGTATAATATAACCATGTGCTAGTATATAATATAATATTATGATAATATATTGAAACAATATAATAGTCTGATATAATATAATATAATATAATAAAAAATTGTATTAGTTACGGACATAACAATAATATAAAACAAAAGAATAAAAGTCTTCAAAAAAATAGAAAATTGATAAATTTAAAAAATGTAGATAAAAGCATTAAATAAATGTTTTTACACATTTGTAATTACCAGATAAAAGCCAAACAATTTAAAAGAGGGAAAAAATTTTCTAAGAAAACGAAAAAGGATTAAAATAATTAAAGAATTAATAATTAAAATGCAAGTAAGGACTAAAAAAAATGGTAAAACAGCAAGAAATTTAAATAAATAGAAAGAGAATAGAGAAATGTTTTTTTTTTCTTAATCCAACAAACTGTTAGAAAATGTAAACAGTTTTCAAGTCACCTTTTTGGTGAATAGACGTGTTTACGTGTCGTGCCTGTATAGCTTTCAAAAGTGTTGACGTGTATTAATCATAGAAAATCGGCGTTCATAGTATATATCAGTTCAGTGATTTATTTATTTATTACTGAGTGAATAAGTGAATGTAATGGTGCAATCATATTAATTCGCTATACGAGTGAATCTTTGCTTACAGGGATACATTCCGACTTTGTAATTAACATGGCGTCTTAATCTTTAAATCCTGAATCAAATTCTGTCTCGAAACCAAATTATGTAAAAGCAGTCCACTCAACGAATGGTATTTCTCGTGATCAAGCTATACTAATTGATACTCTAGTTGAATCCATCCATGAAGAATACATTATCGCTCTTACTAAATTTGTACAAGCCTCTAAAATCCGCTTTTCTTCTCGAATTACTAATAGTCAAATATGTGTTTAGCTAGATTCAAAACAAACAGCTGACGAAATTATCGACAATAAGAAAACGATTATTATTGGACACCAAATTATTCCCATCCGGCCTTTCGTCACAAGAAACAAAAGGATAATTCTATCTAATGTCCATCCACTCATCAGCGACGAGTTACTTGAAGATGAATTTAAAAATCTCAATGTGACATTTACCTCTCCCATAATGTCAGTACGAAATGGATTCACTTCCAAAATGCTATCACACATAATTAGTTTTCGTCGCCAAGTGTACGTTACCCCAGATGATATAGAGAATATTTCTCAGAGAATTTCAATTAATCTCGATGATACAAGCTTCTAGATATATATTTCGTTATATTCTACAACTTGTTTTGATTGTAAACAAGAAGGCCACATTGCGAAGAGTTGCCCAAATAGTTCAGTTCCGACGAGAACACCTCCCAACTCAGCAGGTTCTCAACGTGAGTCAATGTCTACCGATAATCTAATATCCACTTCCCTTCCTAAAGAAAACTTCCCCTACCTTCAACCTCCTTCTCTCTCACCAAATTCAAAACAAACAGGTGTTCCTTCCAAACCAAAAATCAACAACAATAAATCTCGTGATGATTTATCAAGCCCTATTAATTCTTCTTAGAGGAATAAAAGACCTCCGCCTTCTACTTCAAAATCCATAACTTCCCCAGAAAATTCAAAAAATGAAAAAAAACATAGAAACTGTACATGATTCAGCTTCTAACTCAGTATCGCTGCTTAGTGATCCCGCTGAAATCGCTCCGTAAAAAAATCACCACTCGTCAAAAAAAATGAAATCAGTCTCCCCCCTCTGCAGACAAAGAAGAAATTTTCGAAAGAAGTTGAGAAGGAATTAACAGAAAACTTTAAGTCACACCCACTTTCAAACCTGCAATTTCAAAACTTGTTTGGTTTATCTAAAGATTCTCCCAACATATTAGAAGTTATTCAAGATCACACAACTGACCTAAATACCCCATATTTTTTTTAGAAGCTTAAGAAACCGTTACACGCGAATTGGAAACAAAATAAATGAGCATCTATAGAATATTAAAGATCTAAACAGTATGGACTGCTCTTCATAATTAGAATTCTTTTATCTTCTTTAATTATTTACATATTACAATGGAATTTAAATGGATTCCTCCGACGCAGAAGAGTCTTGAAAAAACTAATCAAGGATATAGATCCAGCTTGCTTGTGCTTACAAGAAACTAATTTTAATTCCAGCTACTGTGCTAGTCTTAAGGGATATAAGTCAATTTTTTAAAATAGAATTAGTAATTATATCAGTGGCGGAGTAGTTTCTTTTATTAAGACAACCCTGGTTAGAACGACGGATAGAAACCGGACAGAAACTGGATAAAAACCGGATACAAATCGCTTTTTGTCCGTTTCTGGTGTAAATCGTATACGGTTTTTGTGTCCGCTTTTCATCCGAAACCTAACCGTAATCACTTCGGTTTAATCCGTTTCTTATATGTCAAAGTAATTTAAAATTATTGACACATTAGAAACAGATATAACCGGAGCAATTTTGAGTGTCAATATGTAATCCGTTTTCTATCCGTTTTTGTCTGACATAACATGAGCAATTTTGAGTATCAATATGTAATTCGTTTTCTATCCGTTTTTGTCTGTCATTGCAAAAAAAAAATAGAAAAAATTTTTTCCCTACATTGTTTATTGATTTTTTAATGTCTATCTATTCCTAGTACCTTTATTTAGTGTTAATAGACATAAACGCACGCCTATAACGCAATAAAAATTATGAATACTATTGGAGGATTCGAACCCTAAACCTAATACCTAACGCAACGCTTAATAAGGACCGCGGCTAATAACCCGAATGAGATTTCTAAACAAAGTGTTGAACATATCATTTGAAATGTCAAATAGAAAACGGTAAGAAACCGGATGAAAACCATACACGCTTGTTATCCGTCCATATCTGAGTTATGTCCGGCAGTGCGACATAAATACGCTAGCATACGGTTTTCATCCGTCAGTTATTAAATGCCTATTTTTTAAAGTTAAAAAAGTGAATCGCATCCGTTTTCACCCGACAATTGTCGGACAATAGTAACTTAGAACTTTTTTTAGTTGACCCAGAGTGCGACATAAGTACGTTTGTATACGGTTTTTATCTATCAATTTTTGAATGTTAATTTTCGCATGTTGAAAGAGAGAATCCCTTAAGCAGGGATAATTAAATTTTCTTCGTACGACGAAAGTATCTGTAAAACGGATAGGTTGCGAATTGCAACCTTAGTTAAATTATTATTTAAAAATAACCGGACTTAAGCCAGATATGAACAGACATCAATACGTTCTTATGAATTGCAGATATAAAGTTAAGTTTCCATCCTACGACGAAAGTCCCTTTAAGACGGAAAGGTAACGAATTTCAGCCTTTATAAAAATAGAATTTAAAATTCAACGGACTTGAACCGGATATGAACAGCCATCAATACACTCTCATGAATTGAGATAAAAAGTTAGGTTTTTTTCCTGTAACAAAAGCCGCTCTATAGCGGATAGGTTACAAATAGTAGACTTATAGTAAAATTATTATTTAAAAATTAACGGACTTAAGTCGAATATAAACGGGCATCAATAAGCTCTTGTGAATTATGGATAATTAATTACAGTTCCTTCTTCCGATCAAAGTCGATTTAAAACGGATAGAATACGAATTGAAGAATTAGTAAAATTATGATTTGAAAATTTACGGACTTAAGCTGGATATAAACAGATATCATTACGCTCTCATGAATTCTAGATAAAAAAGTAATTTTCTTACCTTCGACGAATGTCGCTTCAAAACGGATAGGTTTCGAGTAGTAGACTTACTAAGGTTAAGATTTAAAAATTAACAGACGTGAGTCGGACCTAAACGGGCATCAATACGCTAATATGAATCATGTATAATTAATTACAGTTTCTTCCGCCGATAATGGTCGCTTTAAAACGGATAGATTACGAATTGCAGACTTAGTAAAAATGCGATTTAAAAATTTACGGACTTAAGCCAGATATGAACAGACATGATAACGCTCTTATGAATTCTGTAATTTTTTTCCCTGCGACAAAAGTCGATTTAAAACGGATAGGTTACGAGCAGTTGACTTATAAAAGTTATGACTTTAAAATTAACAGACATGAGTCGAATATAAACGAGCATCAATACGCTTATAAGAATCATGTATAGTTGTATATATGTATAGTTTCTTCCTCCGATGAAAATCGCTTTAAAACGGATAGATTACAAATTGGAGACTTAGTAAGATTTTGATTCAAAAATTTACGGACTTAAGACAGATATGAACAGACATCATTACGCTCTCTCGAATTACAAATAAAATAGGAATTTTTATCTTTGCGACGAAGGTCGCTTCAAAACAGATAGGTTACGAGTAGTAGACTTATTAAAGTTATGACTTTAAAATTAACAGACATGGGTCGGATATAAACGGGCATCAATACGCTCTTATCATTTATGGATAATTAATTAGTTTCTTCCTCCGATGAAAGTCGCTTTTAAACGGACAGGTTACGATTATCGGACTTTGTAAAAATTGTATTTAAAAATTAACGGACTTGAACCGGATATGAACAGACGTCAATACGCTCATATGAATTATGTATAATTATTTACAGTTTCTTCCTCCGATGAAGGTCGCTTTAAAACGGATAGATTACGAATTGCAGACTTAGTAAAAATCCGATTTAAAAATTTACGGACTTAAGCCGGATATGAACAGATATCATTACGCGCTCATGAATTCCGTAATTGTTTTTCTTGCGACAAAAGTCGCTTTAAAACGGATAGGTTACAAGTTGTAAATTTAGTAAAGTTATGATTTAAAAATTAACAGACATGAGTCGGATATAAACGGGCATCAATACGCTCTTATCATTTATGGATAATTAATTACTGTTTCTTCTTCCGATGAAAGTCGCTTTAAAACGGACAGGTTACGAATATCGGACTTTGCAAAAATTGTATTTAAAACTTAACGGACTTGAACCGAATATGAACAGACATGAATACACTCTTATGAATTGCAGATAAAATTTAAGTTTCCTTCTTATGATGAAAGTCGCTTTAAAACGGATAGGTTTCGATTATTAGACTTAGTGCAGTTATGATTGAAAAATTAACAGACATGTATCGGATATAAGCGAGTCTCAATGCGCTCTTATGAATTATGGATAATTAATTACAGTTTCTTCCTCCAACGAAAGTCGCTTTAAAACGGTTACATTGCGAATAATAGTCTTGGTAAAATTATGATTGTAAAATTGACGGACTTAAGCCGGACATAAACGTACATCGTTACGCTGTTTTTATTTATTTTAGATTTTGCCCTACGAAAAAGGTCAGTCAAGAGCGGATATCTTGCGAATGTAGCATGTATAAACCACATATTTTCGGATTGAATTCTCCATCAGGATTTAGTTATTTTACATTTTTGATTTAGGTGAACGGATAAAAACCAGATATGTTCTTATAGTTGTCAACTATAAAATTTGGAACCGTACAAATGTCGGACATAAGCAGACACAAATTACGTGCGGTTTTTTTCTGCTTTTTGTCCGGTTTCTATCCGATCTTTTAAGTAGGGAAGATTATACATAATCTTAGGTGATTTCAACTCTCATAGCGAAATATGGGGATCTTACAAAAATGATTCTCGTGGAAAAATTATTAAAAAAATTACTAGAAGATGAACAACTCACCCTTCTGAATACAGGTCAGCCTGCTAGGTTCAATATAAACTCCAGCAAAGATAGTTACATTGATTTAGGCATAACCTCATCAAACATTGCCTTCTTATAAAATCTTTTTTAATACCTTTACGTGACAAACTACACACCCCAAAATGGCTATTAAATAAAGCTAATTGGCCTCTTTACAAATCACTCATCAAACAAAATATAATTGACATAGAGCCTATAACCGAAACCTCTTCCATTGATAATATTTCCCAAAAAATTCTATTCTACCCAGCTCCTGAGGGCATTTTTAGAAGCCAAAAAGAATTCGTCTCTACCTCATGAATTCGATCAAATAGCTATATTACTTGACCATACGAAACATCAACAAACACTCTATCAGCACATAAATAAGGAATTTGCTACCAGATCCCAACAAGGCGAGAAGAACATCAAGATTTCCTACCATCTTGGGATTCCAGTTATTGTAACCACTTAATATCAAAATGTAATTCCACAATTTCCTTATTATATCAAAATGTTTCAGACGTGAATTCTAAACTAGTTTTTTTAAATTTTTTTCCGGATATAGTGAAATATTCAATTTATAAAATTATCAATTTATGGTGTATTAACAAGCCTGATCTCGATAAATTTTCTCCGCGAAAGTAAGTTTTCTATCTACTATTGAAACTTGTTAAATTATTAAGGTAGTTCTCCGGCTTCAGGGCCGCACAAATACTATACAAAAATAGATAAAAACAAATAAATAAAAAACAAATAAATTAAATCTGAAAACGTAATTTAAAGCAATATGTTAGTCTCGTGACACTTCACATGTGCTTCAAACGGAAGAATTTTGGCAATTTGCGACCGTTGAATTTCCTTTCGCTTGTAAATTCAATGGAAAATTACATTGGTTTCGAATTTCAGATTAGTATAATTAAAAAATGAGCATTGATACCCCTACTAAAATTTTTTTAATATTATTTCTTTTATTTATCCCTATAACATACTAGTTTTTGAGAAATATTTAGAGAAAAGTTTTCCAGATATTAATAAAAGTGTGCCATTTTTATACGTTGAGCATATGATTCCCATGTAAATGTTGAATCTTTGAAGCTAAATATATCAATTTTTAGCATTGCAAGAGGCCCTGAGGTTTTTACCACACATAAAGCATACAAAAAGGAACATTTATCCAAAGTTTCAGAAAATTCTAAAGAAAATCGATTTGCCGGAGAACTACCTTAAGCCCGAGCTTGATGAGTTATGAGCACTTATGTCGTAACCTGAAATTAATTTAATTTTAAATCGCCAAATTGCTAAATATATATTTGTATTAATTAATTAAAACATTTTTCCCTTTTGTAAATTAAAGTTCTTTGATAGAATCTTTCTAGTTTAAGCGTTAGTATTTAACTGTATTTCATTGGACCGCGGGATTTCTGTGTAAATAAATAAATAAGTAAACAAATAAATAATCTATTACATGATATCTGCAATTGCATAACCATAGCGGCATCAAATTCTATTCCGAAGTCATCGGGAATAATCCAAAAAAAAAAAACAAGTCCCATGGTGGAACTCGAAATGTAAAGAAACTCTAAAAGATACTAAACGAGCATTCAGAAAAATGAAAAAAATGATTCACCTGAAAATTAAGTAGAATATAAAAAAAGAGAGCCTTCTTTCGTAGAACAACAGCTGAGAGTGAAAGATCTTCTTGGGAAAAATTTACCCTCTCCTTTGTAGCCAATTCCAGTGATTCCAACTTTTCGAAATCATTTATAACCTACAAAAACTATGTTAACTTGAACATTAATCACCTTCAATTTGGCAATGAAATCAGTTATAATGATGATCCCATCAACTATCCAATTTCCCTTTAAAAATACGAAAATGCCATCTCACACACAGGCAAAACTAGTCTTGACCCTAATGACATCCTCTATAAACTTATAAAACAACTCCCTACTAAAAGGATAATGTGTGTAATAAAATTATTCAATTTCATTTGGCTTAACAGAGTTTTTCCAAATCAATGGCGAGAAGCAGTAGTTATACCAATCCTTAAATAAAACAAAGATAGTACAAAACCTACTAACTATAGACCTATCTCCCTTACTTGCAACTTTTGCAAAATTGTTGAAAGAATTGAGTCAGAACGATTGAGATGGAAATTGGAAACCCAAAATTTCTTGTCCTCCCATCACTATGGCTTTAGAAAATTTAGATCAATTATGGACCATATAGTGAACCTTAAACTGGAGGCTAGTAAAGCACTTGCCCAAAATCGTGATCTTATGGTAAACTCAATGAATATTGAAAAAGCGTATGAAATGGTGTGGATGAAGAGAATTATCGCCCTCCTAATGGACATGAAAATCTCAGGCAATATTCTCTCTATATCTCTCTTTATACACAACTTCCTTCTACAAAGAAAATTGACAGTTAGAATGGCAAACACAACATAAAAAATTATGGAAGGGTTACTTTTGTTCCTAATTGCCATTAATGATATCCCAGTTAACATCAAACCTCCCCTCAAGGGCCACCTCCTTGCCGATGATTTTGTGTTTACCTACAAGACTAATAACAATAATACAATGCTTAAAATTGTCCAGAACACATTGAACAGTCTACTGAAATGGGCAAACAAGACAGGCTTGTTCTCTATTAGTAAAAGTAAATTTATGATTATCTCGAAAAACAAAATATCGAATCCTACACTCTGAAATTGGATAATATCACTATCCAAAGAGTTCAGTGCTTAAAAATCTTTTATCTAACCTTTGACAAACGACTCTCCTGGACTCCACATATAAATCAACTGAAAGCAGATTGTAATAATCGACTCAATATAATAAAAGCACTTGCTTCCACAAAATAGAGATCTCGGAAAGTGTGTTTACTGAACACCTACTCTGTTCTTATTCGATCCAAACTATATTACGGCTGCATATTTTATGATTCAACTAACTCAAATACCTTGAATTCGATAGAACCCATTTAAAAGACAGCTCTACGAATCAGCACAAGTGCCTTCGTGAGGAGCCCTATCTCTAGTGCCCTTGCTGAATCTGGATAGTTCCCCTTAGACTACAGAAGAAAGTTGGCCTGTCTTAACTATGTTTGCTCTGGCTCCCCAAACATCACCATCTCTAGTTCAACAGAGAAAATTTTCACCAACTCACCTAAACCACTTTCTCTTCGATCAAAGAAATATCTTGCAACTCTCAATGCATCACTCCCATTTTCCAGACCACGTTAATACTATCCTATTCCTCTATGGGAAGACCCCTCTCTAACAGTCGATCTTGATTAATCGGAAAAATTAGGATTACATCCACTACCGAAGAAATCTCTCAAATATTTCTAGACCATAAACAACATTATGCAGACTTCTTTTAATTTTACACTGACGGCTCAGTGATGCAAGGGCGACCCGCATGCGCAATAGCAACTGAAATTGAAAGTATTTTTGCTTCCCGCCTCCCCGAAACTTTTAACATCTCCTGTGAAGCATTCGCTAAATTCAAATCTATTAACATCATTAAACAATCCTCTCTTCATAGCTCCAAATACGTCATCTTCTCTGACTCCCTATCTTGCCTAAAAGCAATCAAAAATAAATTTCTCGTTACTCCTCTTATCCAAAACATACATTTCCTGTTAATAGAACTAAAAAGTTTGAATTCCTAAGCCGAATTTTGCTGGATTCCGGCTCACAAAGGAATAACCGGAGATGAGAATGCCAACACCTTTGCCAAATCTGCTATACCCTTCGAGACTATGAAACAAGTGCCAACTTCCTTAAAAGAATGCAAAAACTGGAATTTTAAATTAATAAACCAGAAGTGGAACGAAAAATGGATATCTCTCGACTCAAAACTCCACGAAGTTAGACCAAACGTGTTTGAGCCGATCCCAGCTAACCCTACATGTCGACTACAAGAATGCATCATTACTAGATTACTAATTGGCCACACCAACTTCAGCCACATCAATTTGATAACTAAAAATCCACCAAATAAGTGCTCCAGGTGCAACGAAGATCTGTCAGTGAAACACCTTGTGTAACAGTGCGGGTGCTATCAAGCAGACAGAAGGCTAAATCTCCTTCCTGAAGACTTAAATCAAACATGGAATTCGAATAAAGGATTGCCTCAAGCTACCAATTTCTGTACATGAGTTAAAATTCCTGAAGTGGCCCCCTTTAATTTTACAAAGTTGCAAATGTTGGAAATAGTCTTTTTGTTTTGAAGTTCTAGTGCATACAAATAGGTCCAGAGGATACTTTGGAAATATTTAATTTATTTATCACATTTATTCTTAATGGAATATTTTGACTCTAATTTACTTAAATGTCTATAATACCGTTGCATATTATTATTTTAATACATAAAGGTGTTCAATGATGCAGTGCAGGGTACAACGCGTGATAAAAAGTCAAATATTAAAAAATTTTCTTGTTTGCACTAAAATGTATTTTTAGTTTTTAATTAGTAAGATTATAAGGAACATTTGTCAATGAAAATGAGAAAAAAATCGCATGAAGAACACGGTTAAAATCGAATTTGTTTATAAAATCATTTTTAAAAAAATTGGTAAAAAAAATTTTTTTTAAGTTGCTTGATATTACTTCAAAGTAGAACTAGTTCTTGACGTTTTTACCAATTTTCATTTAAGTTGCATAAAAACTTCATAAATTATAGACATTTGAGTAAATTAAAGTCAAAGTATTCCATTAACAATAAGAATGATAATTAAATTAAATATTTCCAAAATATCCTGTGGACCTATTTGTATGCACTGGAACTTCAAAATAAAAAAACTATTTCCAACATTTGCAACTCTGTAAAATTAGAGGGGTTCACTTCAGGGTTTTTTACTCACATACATTAATTTAAATAATAATATATATAGTCAATATTCTAACTATTTATCTCTGTGCCTGTAACTATATTATAATTTTATAGTGGCCGCTTATGACCTCTGCTATTTTACAGCGACCTTAAATAAAAAAAATAAAAAATAAAATAAAAAGTACAAAAAATAAAAAAACTCTAAAAATTGTATAAAAGAATAAGTAAGTTTGCAAAAAATAAACAAGATGTGAAAGCAAATTGAATAAATTTACAAAAAAATTAGCAAAGGTTTTTGTTTCTAAAAATATAGAAATAATAATTAAGAAAATCAACTTAATAAAAAATTTAGTAAATGTTATAAGAAAATTCTATAAAATAATATTAAATAATTCGCATAAAAAGAAGAAAAGTAAAGAATATCCTAATATGAAAAGACAAATACAAAAAAAATATCAAAAGTAAAAGAAGAAAAAACCTTAAAATTTAGTTAAAATAAGAAATTCAGGAAAAACTATTTCTAAGAACATACTCACAAAGTACTATGATTATCAGTATTCTTTACTTTCCAAAGACCTTCATGATAAATCGGATTGACCAAGTTTCTGATATATTCCTATATATGAGAAAAGTAAGAATGACTTAAGAATAGAGGTAATAAAAAGACATAATGATTAAAAGTCATTTGTATTTTCTTTCATTATAATTCTATTCAACTAAAATAAAAAAAGAGTTTAATTAATTAATATTAAATTAACATGCAAAATAACTGAAAATTATATCTTACTAGAATTTGATTTATTAAAATTTAGATAGATTTAAATTAGGATTGCTTGACATTGGAAAAAAAACTTTTATTGTATAAAGTTATTTTTATCGATTAAAGCGTTAATGGATTTGAAACAGAATTGATTGAATTAAAATTAATTTCAATTTAAATGATCACCTGGAATTTCGTAGATGCATTCGATGAAGCAAGCAGACTGTTGATTGACAATATTTTCTTGATTGCCATGTTCCACGGCACTGAATGAAGTTCTGAAGAAAGATATTGAGTCATTTCCATGGTTATATTGAAGTTAAGTTCACCAGCATTAGCTAAACTAAAGGCGTCTTCTAAAATGTGGGTTCTATCTGAGGCAGAAAATTTCTGGAAAAAGGAAAAATAACAGTCAAATCAGTAAAACTTTAAAAATAAAATTCTAGAAAGTCAAAAGTACCTTGTGATCCGATCGAAGAACTTCAGCAAGTTTATGCCATTCAGATATTTCGTAATTGACACGATAGTACCCAATTTGATCACAATTAAATTTTATCCACTCAACTGGCTCATCTAATTTCACTACCACTGTAAAGAAATAAAAACACACAATGTATATTTTTTATTAATCACGAATAATTCTGTCATTATTGTTATTTAAAAGAAAATGATTACAATTTTTTGAATCCTTGTCGAACCACACCAAAGTAGGAGTAGTATTTGCACTGGTAATATATGTGATTGGAATCGTCCATTTATAACTGTAAATTGTTGATGATTAAATTTAGTTTTCAAATTAAGAAGATTTATTAAATTCAAAAAATTTAAGTTCTTACTCAGAAAAATTTCTAATAATTTTTTTTGTATCGACAATTTAGAAAATTCTGTTAAAAATTAAAAAAGAAAATAAAATAATAATAGATCTTCCTTTTTTTTAGAAAAAATACCAAGAACCTTATTAATTGTAGTGATTAAAAAAATGACTAATTTAAACATCGAGTACTGGTGCGCGATTAGTTTCTACACCTTGTGTTATCAACTATTATTATAAATATTTTAAAACAAAATTAAATAATTTAAAATTAGAGAAAAAATTTGAAAATTTGAAAAGATAAATGATTTAAAGTTGAGGTAAATAATTCAAAACAGAACAAAATAAGTGAGAATTTAAGAAAGTTTTTGAAAAAATTACATAATATATTTTAAATAAAGGAAAGTTGAAGAACATTTCAGAAAAATACTTGAAACTTTATGAAGTTCATTGAAAAAAATAATAATTAAACCGATGAACCGATAAACCGATAAATAATAATTAAATCGATAAACCAGTTGTACTCAGGAGAGGTTTTTCTACAGTTTTCCTTCTCCACTGGTGAGCAAACCCAATATACAGGGTGGTCGACGCAAATGCGAGTACTCGTAATTTCAAGCCGTTCTGTAGATGCAAAAAAACTTAGAGAATATACACAAAAGTATTGAAATCTAGGAACTCCCTACGGGGGACACTTATTGGCCCTGTAAGGTAGTCAAAACGAGTGTATAATAACTAAAATAATAATAATAATAATAATAAAAAAAGCATCTAAAAAAGCATCCAACAACGTTCTCGACCACCGCTTAAGAACATCGGCGGCTATGGGCGAAGACAACAGTGCAAGAAACATGAAAAACGTCTCGAGTACGTGGATCACGCTCTTGCTAACCTTCCAGGATGGAGGAAGCAGGAACGGATGGAGTAAGTAAAGCAAGAATGGGAGAGGTTGTTTTAGTGCGGTATTGCCACAGCACGTGGTTGAGTCCGACACGAACAAGTGCGTAAAAGCATTTTTTCCTCTCCTAAACTTGTTTTGTAAAAAAAAAAAAAAAAATAATAATAATAATAACAATAGTTATTAACAATACACACAGAGTATTTGCGGTTACGACGACTGTAACGCGCAGTGCCACTCACAATAGGTCTTTCTCGGATGGAGATCAGGGTTCAGTTGGGCGTGGCAATAGGACAGAACCCAGGCAACGACCAGGCATTGACCCGGGACAAGCTAGAGTACGTTTTAAATGGACGGACCAACTTCGGAAGGACATCATGATATGTTGGCAAAGTAGTAGTCCCAACAGAAAAGGATATATGCTAAGGTTGCATGAGCGATGGGTCAATATGTACCCCCAATACGCTCAAATGACGCCTCAGTATTTAAGAGATCAGGTATCCTCTCTGAGAAAGAAGGGATATGAAGCTTTTCTTCAGGAAGAAGAAGAACCCTCAGAGGACCTTCAGGTTCCAATAGTAACACCTACACCTATGCCAACGACCGAAGAAGAGAACATGAAATCTAGGGAAACCAAAATCCATCTAAAAGTTTCCATTAAAATGGACAAAATCTCTGAAGGAAATAACGAGTTTTCATTACTTCCAGACGATGTAGATCTCTGGACATTGAACTGTGCTGTGTATGAAAAAGCAAAGCTCCTGCTTCGTGAAAGTAACAGAAAATCTGTTACAGACCGCGTCGTTAGGACTTTTAAACGAATCAGGCAAGTGCAGAATAAAATTGGGACGGCTCGACGGCATGCTTCTCAATTGCAGAGTGTGATTGTATATCTAGAATCTAAAAGAAAATTTACACCCAGAGTTCTGGAAATAGCCCAAACTCTAAAAAGATTGCATCACACTCTGAAGAAATCGAAGTTGCAGACTATCAAGCAACATTGGATTGAGAAGATACGTTCTCTGGTTGTTATAAGAGCATTTAGAACGGCGGGTTAAATGGATAAAGCAAAATAATACCTATGCTACTAATCCTTCCCGTCTGTTCAGTTCACCATCGCCAACTGTCGAAAGACCCCCATGTCGTGAAGAGATTGAAAACTTCCGGAGTAACATCTATGGAAAAGCCCACTCAGTGAACGATGAAGAGTCATCATTGACACTCTTTCGTAGCTTCTGCATTAGACAGGGGCTTGACCATTCTACAGAGGTAAGCCCACCAATTACTAAGGAGGAGGTGAGAATTGTGGTTGCTGAAACGAAGAACTTTTCAGCGCCCGGGCCGGATAAGATTAATAATCTTTGGTGGAAGAAGTTCACTTCAGCTCACCAACATTTGGCTCGTATATTCTCTACCTTTCTCAACGGAGAACATCCAATACCACAGTGGTTGGTGGAAGGACGAACGGTACTCTTACCAAAATCTGGAGATTTGTCTAATCCAAAAAATTATAGACCAATAGCTTGTCTTAACACTTGCTACAAGCTATTCACTGGCATTCTTAAAGAGAGGATTTTGACATCCATAGAGCCAGTATGGAGTGCAATAAGCGAACAGCGAGGGTGCAAGAGAGGCCTGGCAGGTTGTAGAGAGAACCTATTGATTGATAGGTGTGTTACCCAGGACTCGATATTTTATCGACGGAACCTGTCAATGGCTTGGATTGATTACCGAAAGGCATTTGACTCTACAAGTCATGAGCTGATCATCAAGCTCTTTGAATGTTTGGAGGTACATCCGAACATCGTGAGATGCTTAAAGGAGCTAATGCTCATGTGGAGGACAAGGTTTGTTATAACATCCAACAAACAGCAGGTGATGACTAACATCATCTCGTTTAGAAGAGGAGTTTTCCAAGGAGACTCCCTTAGTCCTCTACTTTTTTGCATCTCCCTCTTGCCTCTGTCTGTAGTACTCCGAGAAAAATACTCTGGATACATGTGTGGCAAACCCAGAAATAGAGTCTATAAGATCAACCATCTGTTTTACATGGACGATCTTAAGCTATATGGATCCAGCAAGGACGAATTAAAAATTCTGGTGTTTGCAGTAGCCGAATACTCCAGAGCTATTGGTATGGATTTTGGATTTGATAAATGTGCTGTTGTCCATTTGATTAAAGGGAGACGAGAAACAGCTGAAATGTCGAGTGACTCTGAGAATATTCAACTCATTGGTGGCAATACCATTCATCACCTTGGTGTTGGGGAAACTTACACATATCTTGGAATTCCGCATTTGGAAAGTCAGGATTTGTGTGGGCTTAAGGATCATCTCCATATGAAATACCATGGTCTTCTCAGAAAAATTTGGGCATCTGAACTATCTGGGAAGAATAAGATACAAGCCACAAACACATTAGCCGTTCCTTTACTACTCTATACATTTGGAGCAGTTAAGTGGAATGTAAATGAGTTGAAGGAACTAGATAGAGAAACTCGCAAGATGATGACTATACATCGAAGTCATCATCCTAGGTCTTCCGTACCTCGTATTTACCTTCCACGAGATCAGGTAGGAAGAGGTCTACTGAACTTAGAGTGTCTTCATCGTAGAATTGTTTTATCTGCGGCATGCTCAGTCATAAACAGTACAGATCCTCTTATGCAATTTGTTCACCATCATGAAATTGCAAATTTTGGGGCGTTTTTATATCGAGCGGCAGAAAGAGCTGCAAGTGAACTTAGTCTCCCATTTGGAACCAGGAATATGGAACACGGTTTAGCATCTTTAACACCATTGATGCTTAAAAAACGTGTCAAGAAAGCAAAACATGCGCTTCTGTTACAGGAACATATTGGCAAGCCTGTTCATGGACAATTCTTCAGTCTCATAAAAGAGTTGGGATTGTCTGGGGTTTTGTCATTTGGTTTCCTCAAATCTGCTGGTTTGAAATCGGAGACTGAAGGATTTTTATTTGCTTGCCAGGATGGAGTGATAAATACTTTGGTGTATCGAAGTCGAGTGATGCGTATATCTGTGGACAATACCAACTGTCGAGCGTGCAGGCAATACCCGGAGACACTTAGTCATATTCTAAGTGCGTGCCCGAGGTATGCATGTTACAGATATGTAGAAAGACACAATGCTGCGCTTAAGGTGTTGTATTATCACCTTTGACACCAGTATGGTATAGATAAAGAACCCATCTTGCCGTATGCCCAAGGGGATCAGGAGTCCGTTCTGGAAAATGGTCAGTGTAAGATCTACTGGAATTTTTCTTTTTCCACCACTCATCGTATCAGTGCCAATAAGCCTGATATAGTGCTCCAGGATCATAAAAGTAAGGTCATTTGTGTGATAGAGTTTTCAGCACCTGCTGAAAGCAATATCACTCAAAAGGAGGATGAGAAACGGACAAAGTATCAAGACCTTCTGTTTGAATTGAGTAGAATATATCCAGGCTACAGGGTCAGATTAATTGTTCTTATACTCGGTTGTTTGGGAGGGATGCGAGCTTCATTTGTGAGCCAATTACAAAAGATTCCTAGCTGCGAGCACAAAGCTGATGCGTTGGCGGTTCGCATGCAGAAGGCTGTTCTTCTGAACTCTCTCAATCTGGTTCGGCAGCACTGTTCATTATAAGATCCTATTCGGTAGCTCTACAAAAGCATCCAACAACGTTCTTGACCACCGCTTAAGAACATCAGCGGCAATGGGTGAGAACAACAGTGTAAGAAACGAGAATAACAACTCTAGCAAATGAATCATGCTTTTGTTTACCCTCCAGGACGGATGGAACAATAGTAGATTAGAATATGTAAAGCAAGAATGGAAGAGGTTGTTTTAGTGAGGTATTACCACAGCACGTGGTCGAGTCCCACACAAACAAGTGCGTAAATGCATTTTTTCCTCTCCTAAACTTGTTTTGTAAAAAAAAAAAAAAAAACAATAATAATTAAAAGAATAACGAGCTCATTATCAAGCTCCTTGAATGTTTAAAGGTACATCCAAACATCGTGAGATGCTTAAAAGATTTAATGCTTAAGTGGAGGACAAGGTTTGTTATAACATCTAACAAACGGCAGGTGATGACTAACATCATCTCGTTTAGAAAAGGAGTTTTCCAAGGCGACTCCCTTAGTCCTCTACTTTTTTGTATCTCCCTCTTACCTCTGTCTATTGCACTTCGGGAAAAACACTCTGGATACATGTGTGGAAAACCAAGAAATAGAGTCTATAAGATCAACCGTCTTTTCTATATGGACGATCTTAAGCTCTATGCATCCAGTAAGGATGCGCTTAGAATTTTAGTGTTTGCAGTGGCCGAGTATTCCAGAGCCATAGGAATAGAATTTGGATTGGATAAATGTGCCGTCAACCATCTGATTAAAGGAAGACATGAAACATCTGAAATTCCGAGGGACTCTGAGGACATTCAACTCATTGGTGGCAACACCATTCAACATCTTGGTGGTGGAGAGACTTACACATATCTTGGAGTTCCACAGTCGGAGACTCAAGATTTGTGTGAGCTTAAAGATCGTCTCCAAACAAAGTATCGTGGGCTTCTCAGAAAAATTTGGTCTTCCGAATTGTCTGGGAAGAACAAAATACAGGCCACAAATACATTAGCCATTACTTTACTTCTCTATACCTTTGGAGCTGTTAAGTGGAATGTGAATGAGTTGAAAATACTAGATAGAGAAACCCGCAAGATGATGTCAATCCATCGTAGTCATCATCCAAGATCTTCCGTGCAAAGAATTTACCTTCCACGAGATCGGGGAGGAAGAGGTCTATTGGGTTTAGAGTGTCCTCATCGAAGAATTGTACTGGCTGCAGCTTGTTCAGTGATGAACAGTAGAGATCCTCTTATGCAATTTGTCCACCATCATGAAATTGCAAATGTTGGGGCGTTCTTATATCGTGCGGCGGAAAGAGCTGCAGATGAACTTAGTCTCCCATTTGAAACCAGTGATATGGAGCAAGGGTTAGCATCGTTAATTCTTTAATCTCATAAGTGAAATAGGATTGTCTCAAGGCTTGACATTTGCTTTCGTTAAATCTGCTGGTTTGAGATCGGAGACTGAGGCATTTTTGTTCGCTTGTCAGGATGGTGTAATTAATACCTGTCGACAATAACAACTGTCGAGCATGTAAGCTATACCCGGATACACTTGGTCACATTCTAAGTGCGTGTCCGAAGTATGCATGTTACAGGTATGTAGAAAGACACAATGCTGCTCTCAAGGTGCTGTATTATCACCTTCGACACCAGTATGCTATTGATAAGGAGCCCATCTTGCCGTATGTCCAAGGGGATCAGGAGTCCGTTGTGGAAAATGAACAGTGTAAGATCTACTGGAATTTTTCTTTTCCTACAACTCATCGTATCAGTGCTACTAAGCCTGACATTGTACTCCAGGATCATAAAAGTAAGATCATTTGCGTGATAGAGTTTTCGGCTCCTGCTGAGGGCAACATCATCCAAAAGAAGGATGAGAAACGGACGAAATACCAAGATCTTATGTTCGAACTGAGTCGAATGTATCCAGGTTATAAAATCCGATTAATTGTTCTCATATTAGGCTGTTTGGGAGGGATTAAAGCTTCATTTGTAAGCCAATTGAAAAAGATACCGAATTGCGAACGTCACGCTGAAGCATTGACGGTTCGTATGCAAAAGGCTGTTCTTCTAAGTTCACTCAATCTGGTCCGACAGCACTGTTCTTCATAATATAATATCACGAAGGTAGCTCTAAAAAAGCATCCAATAGCGTTTCTGGCCACCGCGTAAGAACAACAGCGGCAAGGGACAGAAACACCTAAAGAACAGTGAAGTTATAACATCTTGAGCAAAAGAATCGCGCTCTTGCCTACCTTTCAGGACGGAAGGAGCAAAAGCGGATAAGAATATGTAAGGCAAGAATGGGAGAGGTTGTTTTAGTGAGGTATTACCACAGCACGTGGTCGAGTCCCACACGAACAAGTGCGTAAATGCATTTTTTTCCTAATCTAAACTTGTTTTGTAAAAAAAAAAAAAAATTCTCACCAACATTGTGGAATTACTTAAAATTTCATTAAGAAGGTCTCTCTGATCCATGTTTGTTTAAATTTTGCCTCAAAATTAACATTTTTAATTCTCCGAAAATCAGCTAATTTTTTAAAAAGCTAAATATAAAATAATCTTACCCATAATCCGATTCGGAAACATTATATTGAGCTTCTGGATCAGCAAGGAATCGTTTTTGAGTTAAAGTGTAGGAATTTTTCGAATTGACAGCAACATTTACAACAGGGAAGCCCATTTGACGGGTCCAGGTGTTCATAACTGCGGTAATATTTAAACGATCGCCTACTGATTCTTGTAAAATTGAAAAAAGATCAGCAGTATTAGCAGTGCGATAGGCGTTCCTTTTCAAATAGGTCGTTACACCTTGATAAAATATATCTGGCTCAACAAAATCGTTCAGCATCCTTAAAATAGATGCACCCTAAAATTATTATCATTATTGTTATGTTCGTTGTAGTCTTAAAACTTAAAATTGAAATTAAAATAGAAAAAGTAATATACTTAATGAAAGAATAAATATCATTGGAACATAAATTACCTTATTATAGGAGATAAAGTCGTAAATTGCAGGAGCTTTATAAGCATTTGAACCGGGGTGGACTATTGGATGAGAACTGAGTTTCGCGTCAATTTGGAGTGCAACGTGCAATTCTTTCGTAAGAAATGTTTCCATCTAAAAAATAGTGTTGATAAAAATTAAGAAAGTAAAGTATTATTGAATTTAATTGAATTCAAATTAAATGTCAAGCTTCAAAATATCCTTTCAAGTACACTATAAGATTATAGGAATAGAATATATTGCTTAATATAATTAAAATAATAAATAAAATACAAATGTCACAAACCAATCCCCAATCTGGAAGAAGAGCATCGGAACATTTGTAACTCATGTAAGTTGCGAATCCCTCTTTTAACCATAGATCGTTCCACCAAGACATCGTTACTAATTAATAAAATAAAAAGTATTATTTTTCACGCTTTCCAACAAAATCAATCAGGGTGCCTACCGTATATTTGATTTAAAATTCTCTCATTTTGTATTAAGATTCACTAACCGGCCAATTTACTTTATTATTTAAACTCGAACGACATACAACCACGACACGAACAAATCTCGAAAACCTCAGAAGAGATTCCACGAGAATCACACCCTCGATGGCCATGAAGATGCTGTCGAACGACTCACGCAAAATTATTCGACACGACAACAAGACTTTTCAGACTCAGCAACGATGATCCAGTTAATGAATTCTCAAGATGACCCTCGACGAATTCCTCTGGAAGGCAATCTAGAAACTTCCAAGAAACAAACTTCCTCGATCGCTCTTTAATGGGAAAATGCTCAAGAAACTCTTCACACCACAAATAAAGAAACACACGATTTCACTAAATTTAAATCTTTTATGATAGCCAAAATCTCTGTCACACAGGTCCTGAACTAAATCAGGTTAATTGTACAATGTATCTTAACACAATATATCACACTCTATTGAAATTATAACTCTCAAATTTGTGACAACTAATAATACGACTTACACGTATAACCGCCCGATTACAAGTCTTTAAAAACACGTCTATATTCGACAATAGCCCAATTTAGAGTCATTAGCATGTGTCGCAGCTCTTGAGGTCCCGCCGGTCAATTGCCCCCCGAAACGTTCTTCCTCTCCTTCGACTTCCTATCCATCCTCCGCCTTCTTATCAGTTCTTCATCTAGGATTGGTTATCACACTGACCGCGAATTTGAACCTGAAACGCGTAAACTGACGACTGGCGCAAATGAAAAAGGGGAGAGGTAACTGTCGTACTCAGAAAATCAACGACCATGAAATTATACCAAAATTTACGAGGGTGTTTACTATACCTAAAAATAGTTAATAATATATAATTGACAAAATTATATATTTCCTTGAACAGATGAAATGGACCCAAGGAAATATTTGTCATATTTTGTTTTTCTAGAATTTCACGATACCTAAGACACGATCGACTCAACCATTTGCGGAGCGGTCTCGGTACCTGCATTTATGACTACCCTTGCCTAGAAGTTTGTTCAAGGAAAGAATTGCTTTCTTTACTTATCCGACGTTGCCATATTTTCTAATTTCTTCATTTCTCCAAATTTTGTATTGGGCAACGTTGGTATTTAGGATTTTTTGGGTTTCTAACAACCCAAGCGGTGAATCAGTATATGGTCAGAGACGCGCTCCGAGAAATGTATTGTATTCTCTCTGATCAACGCTCACGCACGTTCACTTCCCCTTTATTACCTATGTAAAACCAACCTTATCTATTTTTTAATAAATTGTATATATGTGTATCAAAGTTCCTCATTGCATTAAATACCCTAATATGCGAATTTAATTTAGTTTTGCATATTTAACAGAGGGAAATTAGCTTATTAGCGGAAAAACGTCAGTCAGGCTCGGCTCATGAAAAGAAACAGAATTCCCCTGTTTTCCTTGATTGGTAGGCACTCTAGATTAAATCTAAATATGTTTAAAAACATGTTACGAAATTTAACCAAAATAATAAGTCTTACCTAGATTTCCAAACCAAATATGAGCTAATTCATGGGCAATTATGATAACAACGGCTTTCTTATTTGCGAAAGAACTTATTTTGTCGTCTACTAAAATTATATCTTCTCTGTAAGTTACAAGACCCCAATTTTCTATACCAGCTGCCGCAAAATCAGGAATAGCTGCCATATCTGTAAGAAAATGTTATTGTTATTGACAATATTATTGAATATGGTTTTTCATTAAGTCAAAGTAAGAGGAATCAATAAACATAAAATAAGACAAAAAAGTTGATTCTTTTGTCATGTTTACCCATTTTTGGTAACGGATAATCAATTTTGAGGAAATTGATATAATATTCAAGAACTTGTACTCCGATATCGAGCGCAAATACTCCTTTTTCCTTGTTCGCCTTAGTAGTATAAACACTGACAGGAAAAGATGTACCATTTAGTCTTTTTGCATTTCTAGAAAGTGATACAAAATCACTAACTATGAAGGCACACATGTATGTCGACATTGGTACACTTCTGGCAAAAGTCACTGTTGTCAATCCCGATGAAGGTTCATTTACATCTGTTTTCTATTTTAGATTGTAAACAAATATTGATAATTAAGATTTTTAAACATTTTAATTGATTGCTTTGTATAAGAACTAGCAACATTAACAAGCGTCAATAATTGACAGTTGAAAAAATGGTTTTGAATCGAAATTTGATGAGGCAAAAAATCCGAAGTTATTATAGGGACTGAAAATGATGTTTAGAGTCAAAATCTAGTGAGCAGAAAAATACAAAGTCATTGTGGGGGTTGAAAATGTGATAATTAAGAGTCAAAACCTGATAATAAAATAAATTTAAAGTAATGTTGAGAGATAAAAATATGGCTAAGAGTCTTAATCTGACGAGCAAAAAGAAATGAAAACTTTTTGGAGATTGAAAATGTCTTGAGCAAAAAAATCAAACTTCCTACCTCAATATTCATATTGGAAATTGCATTATAGGAATCAGTAGAAGGATGAATAATTTTGATAGTAAATTCTGCTTTCAAGCTAGGCTTATCAAAACACGGGAAAGCTCTTCTTGCATATATTGGTTCAAATATAGTAATAGCTATATATCTGCAAGAATAAATTTATAATTAATAAAAACTTCTTATCAGAAACGAATTTAACAAATAAATCTTTTACATCTCCTTATCTTCAGAGTCTTTGTACTTGCTAGAGTAAAACCCACGTAATTTGTTAGGTCTCAGAAGCCCATTAAATTCTAAATGCAAATGGTAATGATTAGGCTTAAGATTTTCCTGCGTTGAAACAATAAAAAACTCTTCTTTTTCTAACGAGTAAGTCTCCTTGATTGGAATTTCAATCACATCTTCCTTCTTGTGAGTTAACTTTGTCTTTGTTATGTTCAAGTCCTTTTGATGAAGAGCAATGTAACCCCGGTTGTCCAAAACTTCAATTAAAATGGTTACTTCTCCTTTAAATGTTCCATTTTCCAGGTCAGGATGCATCAGCAAATCATAATGGATTGGTTTTACTTCTTTTGGTAATCGGAATGGCAAGTCGAACGGTGTATTTTCCGTAGTCGTTGCTGCGAAAATATTAGGCTTGTTTTGATCCGTTTGAATACAATTTAAGCACCTATTTATATATAAATATTAAAGGACTAAATAATTTGGATCCAAACCATCAATGTTATTTATTGCACACACTAAATTTGATCTTTTTATCTAATATCGAAACTGGTAATTAAACTTCTCTTACTGGAGTAACTGTAATGAGTTGCAATAATATTTTTTGGTTTTGTTTGATACTTCTTAAGAAAAGTCAATGCATGAAATCGAAGAGTTATCATATAAAGGAAAGTCGGGTAGTCCCGGACACTCGTGAAATACAATAAACTGTATACTTTTTAAACCTAAAACCACGTTTGTGTAATTCCACATGTTTATAAAATATAATTTAGAAAGTAGGGTCTATCATCATTAATTAGAATAATAAAAAATCTAATTTAAATGTTCTTTCGTTTCAAATCAATGGCCTTCTAAGAGTTTAAGGTCATAATTAACAACAATTTTTTATGGAACTACATCAATTATATTTTTTTTTCTTTGTTGGCGGTGATTGTTTTTCACCTGTCAACACAAAGTTGCAGACGACGGAGATGCAGGGGTGGGCAGACGAGGCTGACACTTCGCCGCACGACAGAGTTTGGTCGCTCGCGGTTGCTACGTAACGGCGACGGATCTCAGTGTAACTCTAAACTTGAAACAATTATGTCCCCGGCTGGTCGCGCTAGGGCGTAATTGTGTGTAGACAATTGTGACTTGACGAAGACGCGTTCATCTTGTCGTCATTCCAGTTCTGGTGTGCATTGATAGCACTGTGTGTCATTTAACAATTAACAAACATTTTGATATTTCAAATATAACAATGTCAAGTAGAGGAGGAATTTGGGGGCGTAGACCCATAGCAGGTGAGCTCCTTTAATAATTAATTGACTTTTGACTTTGCTGTAATCGATTCTCCGACCAAAATTGTAGAAAATCGAGTCAGTGTTCAGTGCGCGTCTTTCGTAATGGCCGTGCCACGCGGCCGACTATTTTTGTAATTCTTTCGATACATCTAAAATTAATAAATGTCGATTTATAGTGAAAATTAAATTCATATTTGTGCTAGTTCTTACTCCCCACTCTCCGGAAAGATAGTTAGTAGTGGCTTGTTGTTTACAATTTTGTTTAATTTGATTTATTTTATTAGTCTGTTGTTTTATTATTTTGTTGTTAATTATTTCTTAATAAAATAACTGG
This sequence comes from Ganaspis brasiliensis, assembly GCA_037103525.1. Taxonomy (NCBI): domain Eukaryota; kingdom Metazoa; phylum Arthropoda; class Insecta; order Hymenoptera; family Figitidae; genus Ganaspis; species Ganaspis brasiliensis. The sequence goes on from JAZKLR010000078.1 coordinate 756,806, forward strand.
GTGCGAGATATTTATTTTTATATTATTTATTTGTTCTTCTTAAATAATAAAAATTTAAATAATTAAACACTAAACATAATGTGAAAGAATGCGTCTAATAAATACATACCGAAATATATTATCGTCGAGTAGCCACGGACATTTTTTTGTCGTGTACTACCAGACACATTTTATGTGTAAAAATCATTTGTTTCTGTCAAAATAAGAAATGAGGCGGTTGGTGCAGAAACCACACAAGTCCACAAATCGTAATTGTTCAGGAATCAATAAAAACTGTTTTTCTTGTAAATGTGAGATTTTTTTTAATTCTACGTTTTGTATTATTTTCTACTAACCTATAAGTTTAAAAATTCAATTTGATTGATTTATATTTTAATTAATATATTGTATAAAAAAAAATAAATTAACTTTTGGACTTGTGCGGTTTCTGCACAAAATGAAATGGAAAACACAGAAAATGTATTAAATCAAGTGAAGTATCACAGTTTTAGTAAATTTTTAGTAACATTTATTAAAAACTTTTAATTTGTATAGTTTTTATTAGCATTTTATAAATAATAAACATTTTTTAAAAATCACTCTCCAACATTTTCTTAACAATTATCACATAATTCAATATTATTGTTTTCTGCCTCGCTTTCAGTGCATTTTATTTATAATATAGACTGTTTTATATAAATTATTTAACAACGTCGAAAACACTTTTAAAATATCACAAATAAATATTATTCCATCCATTGCGCATCTTTCTGCGCAGCTTGGAATCATGGACTTGTGCTGTTTCTGCACGAAATGAAAATTTGTTTATTTATTTTAAAGGGTTTAGAGTTTATTAATATATGTAATGTTTTACTAGATCGTAGAGCTTCATTTAAAGATAAATTTTCCATAATAAAGTGATTTTCGAAAAAAAAGTGGACTTATGCGGTTTCTGCACCAACTGCCTCAAGTGTATTGTTTACGTTTTTGGTTAATTGAGATTTATACAAAATTAAGAATTAATGTTTAATTTATGACAAAAGAACAGAAATTGATTAGAAAATATCTGTACAACAGGTATTTTACTTTAACAGCACTTTCCTTAGCGTCTAATTAACTATTCTCTTTGTGTCCGGAGACACCCGACACTTTTTTTCATAACCATTTTTAGTGTAAAATAGTTTTCTTATTCTTTTATTCCCTGTACTAGCAAAATAAAACGCGCTATTAGTTTCTCGTACATTTTCAAATTATAAAATACAATAATAAATATAAAAAATCGGTAAATACTATTTATCTAATAAGAAAAATAAATATTTTAAATATAATATTTAAAAATCAGTTAATATAAATAAAATCAATATTTATTTAGGACAAAATTTATAATATTTTAGAATTAAAAAGAATTGCAAAAAATAATTGAAATTAAACAAATAATTGTAAATTTTGAAAATTAATTGAAAAAAAAATTAAATCAATTAAAAATTGGGGAAAGTAATTTAAACAATCATAAAAATGTTTTAAACATAAAAAAAATAATTAAAATTTGAGAAAAATACTTGAGAATCTTAAAAGTAAATTACAAATTGAATAATGAAAAATTATGAAAATAAATGAAAAAAGATAAAAATAATTTAAAATTGAACAGCACAAGTTTTGATTAAAGAGAAATAAGTAAAAATTTTCGACAATTATAAAAAAGAACGAGAAAAAAAATATAAAAAATAATATAAATAATGAAATAATTAAAAAGTCAGATAAATAATAATTCATTTTTGAAATTATGAAACAAATTTAAAGAATTGAAAATTGAAGGAAATAGATTTTGGAAAATAATTGAAAAATGTTTTTAAATTTTAAAACTTGACGAAAATAATTAAAATATGATACAAACAATGATAAGTTGTAACAAATAAATGATGTGTAAGTGTGATAATTGAAAAAACAACAGAATTTTTTTAAATAAAGAAAAAATAATTGAAATTTGAAAAAAGAATACATGAAGATCTTAGATATCAATTAAAAAAAAGAAAATAAATAAAAATTTAAGAAAACAATTGAAATTTTAGAAAAATTCTAAACAATCTTAGAAAATAATTTTAGAAAATGTGAATAACTAAAAATTAGAGAAAAGACTGGAAGAATGTTAAAAATAATTGAAATTTACGATAATTAATAAAATTTTTTAGAAATTATGAAAACAAATAAAAATAAATAAAAATTGAAAAAAATAATAGAAATTTGAGAAAATTACTTGAAAATTTTTAGAAATTAATTTTATAATATGAGAAAAACTAAAAATTGGAGAAATGTCTGGAAGAAAGCTAAAAATAATTTAAATTTACGATAATTAATAAAAAAAATTTGAAATTCTGATAACAAATGAAAATAATTAAAAATTGAAGAAAATATTTGAATTTCCAGAAAAATACTTAAAAATCTTAGAAAATAATTTTAGAAAATGAGAATAATGATTAACACTAAATTGTTTATTCTCCCTTTTACGGGCTCGAAGGGCTCCCGTTCCCTTTACAATATTCTTACATACTATATACATCGAGTCTTAACCTACATCGCCAAACGCCATTCTACCATCTACGTACTCTCTTCTAGTGCCAGGGCTTCCGTTTCCTAACCGTAGTGCTCTCATAAGCGAGCCTCGCGACTTTACTTACTCTTTACTATTTATTCAATCCATCTTTTAATACCCCGTTCCTAATCTCATTCTCTCTCTCCGTTCTTCTAGCTCCTTCATCCATACTTCCCCTTGCCCACTTTCATCCAAAACCCAACCTACACACTCCCCTATGCCCTTTCCTTCCTCATTCACTCCAGTACATCTATCCAACACATGCGCCCAATCCTCCACCTCAAACCCACATACCCTACACATCTTCTCCTCCTCATTCATCCAATATCTGCACTCTTTCATACCCTCACCCATCCTAAACCTTAACACCCTGTTCCATTTTTTCTCTTTCTTCCATGCATTCAAATACCTTGGTACACCTTCATTCTTCACCATCCCATACCATCTGTTGTATCTAGACTCCTTGATTTTCTCCCATCTCTCCTCCTGATCCTTTTCCCTCATAAGCTTTTCCAATTCCTCCCAACTCCTCACCTTCATTCCTTTTTCCTCCTTTCTTACCACCCATCTATCTCTCTCCCAACCAATTCTACTCTCCGTCCCATTCTCCTCTCTTTCCCTAACAGCCTTCCAACACAACTGTGCTATTCTACTACCCCCTCCATTCCTTAGCTTCTCCTCAAAACCCCATACTCTTTTCTTTTGCCTCACCATCATTTTATCTCTACTCAGTTCCTCTCGGATCATATACCCTGGGCAGCTTCCACTCACCCCCATCACCCACCTCAGAAACCTTTCATGCAACCGTTCAACCAACCCTCTCTCTCTCCATCCCCATATTTCCACCCCATAACTGACTACAGACCACACCAACGCATCAAACATCCACACTCTTCTTTTCCAATCATTCTTAAACCTTCTCTTCCCTATCCCCCACACTTGTCCCATAACTTTACTAGCCTTTTCCACTCTCTTCCTCACATTCAACTCATTCGATCCATTCGACTCAAACCAATATCCTAAATAACAAAATTCATTCACCTCTTCCACCACCTTCCCATTCAATCTCAGCACCTCCCCTCTCACATCCTTCCTTTTCCTGAATCTCACCACTTTCGTCTTATCCACATTCACCCACAAGTCTCTCTCACACACATACTTCTCAAATTCACTCATTAACAACCTCATTCCACTCATATCCTCCGCAAGCAACACTATATCATCCGCGTACGCCAGGGTATATATCCTCGATCTCCCTAGCACTACTCCTCCTTTCCCTCTCCTCCATAGCCTTTCCTCCAAATCCGCTATCAATAAATTGAATAGCAAAGGACTCAGAGGACATCCCTGCATTAACCCTCTTCCCAGCCAGAATTCCCTCCAATATTTCCCTCCCACTCTAACCTTTACTCTTGAGTCTTCATAAATCTCTTTTATCCTCTCTATCATACTCTCCTCTATTCCTCTATCCTTTAAGACCTTCCATAGAACCCCCCTGTTAACTGACGGGAATGCCGATTTGAAGTCGACAAACACCGCCACCACTTTTCCCCCTTTTTTCTCTAATCCCCTGCTCACTAAGTGATTCAGCACATATATATTGTCCATCGTCCCCATTCCCTTTCTAAATCCCGTTTGATTATGTGGGATGCACCCTAGCCCTTCCACCTTCTTTTCTAGTCTACTCCTGATTACCTCTGCATAAACCTTATACACCACTGGCATCAACGTGATTCCCCTATAATCTCCCACATTTCTTCCTTCCCCCTTCTTTACTATGGGCACTATCACCCCTGTCTTCCACTCCTCCGGCCATCCTTTCCCTATCCATACATCTTTGATCACTTTCCATATCTCTTCCCTTACTCCTTCCCCCCCATACTTCAATTCCTCATTTTCCATTCCTTCCATCCCAGCTGCTTTATCCCTCTTCAGTTTATCTATTGCCCTTCTGACCTCCTCCCTACTAACCTCTTCCTCTCCCTCGACCCTCCCTCTTACTTTCCTGCCCTCTCCCCTAACTCTCACCCCTACCCCTCCGTACATCTCCTTAAAGTATTTCGTCCATTCCTCTAAGCTAATCTCTTGATTTATCTCCTGTCTTTTCCTCCTCTCTCTATTTATTACTTCCCATTCTTTGCCCTCTCTTATCGCCTTTTCCACTCTCTCCATAAACTTCTTCCTATCTAATTCCCTCTTCATCTCTAAAAGCCGTCCGTGCACTCTATGCCTCCTATTATATTCTCCCTTATCTAACCATCCTTTTCTCCAGTTCCTTATATCCTCTCTTAACGCCTCCTTACTCCTTTCACACTCCTCATCCCACCATCCCCCGTACCCCAACACTTCTTCCTCTAATTCCCTTCCTATCTCCTCCTTCGCGACCCCTATTCTCTTTCTTAGACCTGACAATCTGTCCTCAACTCCAATTTCCCTTGTCTCTTCTAAATCCCACTCTTCCATTTTAATCTGATACTTCTTTAAGCTATCCTCCTTCCATTTTCCCATCCTCTTTACCCTCCTTTCTCTTTTCCCCCCTACCTTCTTTTTCGTCTTTTCTTTCTCGGCCTTGAATTCTATCACCACTGGGAAGTGATCCGACCACACCTCATTACCCACTTCTAGCCTCCTCACCAACCTCCTCCCTTTCTCCTCCGCCAATATATAATCGATCACCGAGTTGCCTTTCCCATGAAACGTAAATTCTCCTTTTTCATCCCCCATTGTATTACCATTTAATATCGACCACCCTCTCTCTCCAAGCATCCACAACAAACTCCTTCCCTCCTGATCCACCTCTTTGTGCTTTGAATTCCTACAAAAGTCCTGTTTTTCTTCATCCCAACAACCCCCTCCCCTTTCCCCTGTCCACACATTGAGATCACCTCCTATTATCACTATCTTATCTTTGCCTTCTTCCATCCACTCCTCTAGCCTATCCCACCCTTCCTCTTCTCCTCTCCTTCTGTACATCCCTACCAGGCATATTTCCTCTTTCCCAATCTTTATTCTCCTCTCCATACATTCCTCCGTGCCTCTCTCTCCCTTCTTTTTCTTCGACCACCTTATGCTCTTTCTCACTCCTACCAACATTCCACCCAACTTTCTGCCAGCCTTCTTTTCTTTTACTGCTGCTTGCACCTCCCACACATAACCCTTGGGAGCCTTCCATTTTAACTTTCTCCAATCTCCCTCATCCACCCAAGTCTCACTCAGAAACACCACATCCCATTTTTCTATTGTTGTCCAAAAGCCATCATCCTTATTCCCTAACCCCGCTACATTCCAAAAAGCCACTGTGATCCCTTTGCCTTCCCTGATACCTCCTACTTTCTTCTTCCTTATTCCTGAAACCCCTCTTCTCTCTTTTCCTTTTCCTCCAACTCGTTACCCTCCCTTCTAAACTCCATCACTCCTCCCTCTCTCTCCTCCAATTTTAGTCTCTCACCATCTATCCATAGACACCCTCTTCCCACTCTTACCCTCTTCCCCTTTCCTCTCTCCTCCCAGGCTCTCTGATTAATCCACCAGCTTACTCTTCTCTCCTCCTGCGTTAAATCTTCCTCTATCCTCTCTATCCTACCTCTCAACGCTTTTTTCTTCTCCATTACCTGCCATTTCTCCTCTTCACTCCCTAACTCCACTACACATACCGTCGGTCTCTGCCTATCCATCCCTCCTACCCCCACTACTCTCTTCACTGATACCTTCGCCTCTATCTCCCTTAATATCTTTTCTACCTCTTCCTTCTCCTTTCCTCTTTCTACTTTTAATCCTCTTATTATCACATTAGCCTTCCTTCTATCTTTCTCGATTCGCTCTAATTTCCTCTCCAACACTTTTACCTTTTCCTCCACATCCCCTCCATTTAGCTTCACTATATCCCTCTCCTCCCCCTTGGTGCTGCTCCACCCTTCCAATTTTTCTATTCTTTTCTCCCACTCCTTTCTCTCGCCTACTTCCACCTCTCTTCTCCTTTCTACCCTATCACACATCTCCTTCACCTTCTCTTTTTCTTTCTTCCACCCTTCATCCCACTTGTCCAACTTCCCTCTAATTTTTCCTATCTCCTCCCATATTTCATTTAACTGTTGCTCTCTACTCTCCTCTCATGTTTTACAATTTTCTAACTCCCCCTCCATCTTTTCGAATCTCTCTCTTGTCCCTACTGCTAATTCTCTCACCGCTGTCGTCACCCGTTCCATACAATCCTCAAAATATCCTTCGTCCCTAATTCTTTTCCTCCCTTTTTCTCCTAAATATTTCCTTAAATCCCCCTCCGAGCCCAGACTACCCGCACGCTGCACCCTCGCAAAATTACTGAGCCTACCCCTTCTGACAGCCTCTGACTCCACTCCCGTCTTCGGGGTCAGGAACACCTCGTCCTCTGCTAGGACTTCCTTTTGAACAGGCGCGCTTTCACCCGCCTGCTCTGGGTTAGTCCCGTCACCTTCTGCCATCTGCTGCACCCTGTCAACCTCCATCTCATCCTTACCACTCATCTCTCTCCGGTATTCTCACCTACCCAGTCTTTCTGTCACCTACCCAACCTTTCTCTCACCTCACACCTACCCAGCCTTTCACTCTGCTCTCGCCTGCCCAACCTTTGTCTCTCTTCTCACCTGCCCAGCCTTTCTCTCTCCTCTCACCGCACACTTCCCCCTCAGACACACCTAACCTCTAATTCACCCTTACTTTTACCCTTATTTCACACACACTCTTTTCTCTTACACTCAAACCTCAATCACCCACGCAAAATACACACACTCTCTTACCTTTTTAACTCACACACGCTATTTCACTGCCCACTAAACACCTTATCCTCTGCACAAAACCACAACTTAAAATTTTCCCAACTACCACGAACGGTACCGGAAACGGAAGCCCGAGAATAATGATTAACAATCGAGAAAAATATTTGTAAAATGATCAAATTAATTCAAAATTGAAAAAAATAATTGAAATATGCGGAAAGTAATTTAAGATTGGGAAAAAAAATCAAATTATGATGAAAATAATTTAAATATGAAAAATTGAAGACATTCAATAAAAGTTGAGAGAAATAACTGAAAAAATCATAGAGTATATGTTTAAAAAAAAAAAATAATTACAAAATTACTTGAAAAATTTTAATTAAAGAGAATAATTAAAAAATCGCAGAAACAACGAAAATTTATGAAAATAATTGCAATATCGGATAAATAATTGAAAGTTTTAAAAGTGATGACAAAATAATGAATTTAATTATAAATTGATGAAAATTAAGAAAAATTGCAGAATTTATTTTGAAGCAAAGAAAATAATTAAAAAATCGTTATATAATGAAAAATTGAAGACAATAATTTAAATTTGAGATAATAACTGAAAATTTAGGAAATGAATGTGTACATATTTTCAACTTCTTCAAAAACCATAATAAATTTTTAAATCATTTTTGGAAACTTTATTTTTTATTCAAATGACAATTAAAAACCAGCACAAAATAAAATAACAGGGACTAACTTCACTTCAGTTTTTAAAACGTGGACAGAAAAGATGAATAAATATTAATACTAACTAACTTCAGGTCTTTACGGAGATTATTATTATTTAACTAGCAAAATAAAACGCGCGCCAGCGCGCGATTAGTTTTTCATACCTTTTATTAATATAAATAAAATAAATATTTATTTAGGAAAAAATTTATAATATTTTAGAATTAAAAAAAATTGCAAAAAATAATTGAAATTAAACAAAATAATTGCAAATTTTGCAAATTGATTGAAAAAAAAATGAAAACAATTAAAAATTAGGGAAAGTGATTTAAACAATCATCAAAATGTTTTGAACATAAAGAAAATAATTTAAATTTGAGAAAAATACTTGAGAATCTTAAAAGTAAATTAAAACAAAATTGAATAATGAAAAATTAGAGAAAATAATTGAAAATTGAAAAAGCATGGTTAAAAATTGAGATAAATAAATTAAAACTAAAAGAAATAATTAAAATTTAGGAAAATAATTAAACAAATTACATAAAATATTTTAAATAAAGGAAAGTTAAGCAAAATTTGAGAAAAATACTTAAAACTTTCAGAAGTTCATTGAAAAAAAAAGAAAATAATTAAAAATTAGAGAAAATAAATGGAAACAGATAAACATAATTTAAAATTGAACAGAACAAATTTTAATTAAAGAGAAATAAGTAAACACTTTTTGGCAATTATGAAAAAGAACGAGAAAAAGAAAGAGAGTAATTGAAAATTGAAGAAAATAATAAAAATAATGAAATAATTGAAAAGTCAGATAAATAGATAAAAATATTTTTAATTATGAAACAAATGTAAAGAATTGAAATTTGAAAAAAAATACATGAAGATCTTAGAACTCAATGAAAAAAAAAGAAAATAACTAAAAATTGGAGAAAAGAATTGAAGAACTAAGCTAAAAGTAATTGGAACTTACGATAATTAATAAACAAATTTTGAAATTATGAAAACAAAGAAAAATAATTAAAAATTAAAGAAAACAATTGAAGTTTTAGAAAAATTCTTAAAAATCTTAGAAAATAATTTTAGAAAATCAGAGTAACTAAAAATTGGAGAAAAGACTGGAAGAATGCTAAAAATAATTGAAATTTACGATAATTAATAAAAATTTTTGGAAATTATGAAAACAAAAAAAATAATTAAAAATTAAAGAAAACAATTGAAATTTTAGAAAAATTCTTAAAAATCTTAGAAAATAATTTTAGAAAATGAGAATAACTAAAAATTGGAAAAAAAAGTCTGGAAGAAATCTAAAAATAATTGAAATTTATGATAATTAATAAAAAAATTTGATATTCTGATAACAAATGAAAGAATTAGAAATTGAAGAAAATGTTCAAATTTTCAGAAAAATACTTAAAAATCTTGGAAATTAATTTTAGAAAATGAGTATTATAATTAAAAATCGAAAAAAATAATTGAAAAATAATAAAATTAATTAAAAATTGACAAAAATAATTTAATTATGCTGAAAATAATTTAAGATTAAGAAAGAAAATTGAATTATGATGAAAATAATTTAAATAATATAAAAACTTTAAAACATTTAATAATATTTGAGAGAAATAACTGAAAAATAGAATATATGTTTTAAAAAAATAATAATTACAAAATTACTTAAAAAATTTTAATTAAAGAGAATAATTAAAAAATCGCAGAAATAATCGAAAATTGATGAAAATAATTGCAATATCGGATAAATAATTGAAAATTTTAAAAGTAATGCCAAAATAATGAATATAATTATAAATTGAAGAAAATCAAGAAAAATTGCAGAATTTATTTTTAAGCAAAAGACAATAATTAAAAAATTGTTATATAATGGAAAATTGATGACAATAATCTAAATTTGAGATAATAACTGAAAATTTAGGAAATAATTGCATGTGTTTATGTATATTTTAAACTTCTTCAAAAACAATAATAAATTTTTAAAGCATTTTTTGAAATTTTTTTTTTTACACAAATGACAATTAAAAACCAGCACAACATGACACTAACCAAAAAGGTTACCTTATTCTTTCAATTCAAATTTCAAAATATTTCCTGATAAAGAGAGTCAAAATCAATAAAATAACAGGAAATAAGACTAACTTCACTTCAGTTTTTAAAACATGGACAGAAAAAGATGAATAAATATTAATACTAACTAACTTCACTTCAGACTTTAAAACGTGGACAGAAAAAATGAATAAATATAAAAAGTAACTAACTTCAGGAGTTTACGGAGATTATTATTATTTAATGTTTATTCTTGTATTTCTTTTTTGAGATATATAGGCTCGAAAAAATAAGTTGTAATGCTCGAGTTTTATAAAAATATCAATGACTATTTTGTAATGTAAAATTTACCTGGCAGTTGAGTAGTAATTTGAGCTTTAACGCTTAGAAAAGCAAGAGCCGCCAGGCAGGAATACAGAAGACGATAACACGAGTTTCTTGCTCTGAAGATGTCTCTACTAAGTACTTTATTACACATTCTGTATTCTTGAGAAATGCGCTCTGAAAACGTAATTCTTTTGAGAGATTTTCCACACTCCTCCTCAAGCGCCGTAAAGTTATACAAAAATGGATCCAACTTTGGCCAACGAAATCTTGTAGGATTCGGCTTATATTTTTCAAATTTTCAAACCGGGAAATTGCCACAGCTCCTATATTCAAATAAAACGAATTTCCGTAATTATCCCAAAACAAAATTTTGAAAAAACCAAATTTTCACTTTTAAACGCCAAAAATGTGAGCTAATATTCGTAATTTTTATTTTTTGCGTCTTTTGGAACAGAATTGCTACATTAGAAGGTATATCTGTAGCTGAGAAATCAGACAACATAGCCATCTATGTTTCGCGATGTTAGCTTAAGAATCGTCGTTTTTTTTTATTGTAGATGAAAGGTACGCAAAAGAACTTCATAAGGCAGTTGTAGAACTGTCCTCGTTAAATTTATGAGACACTGATGGACCATTACAAAATTTTTAAAGATGGATTTATGTGTAAAAAAGGATTTATGTTGAATCTGTAAGATTAAATGTTTGTCAAAAGATATTCAATTTTTCAAAAAACTATTTTAAATAGTTTATTTTTCATTTCGTAGATAAAGTTTTTTATTCTGTTTTTTATTTTCATGCTAATACTAATTTTTCACTCGAAGCAGCAAAAAATATTTCTTCATAATTGTTTGTTCTTTTTTACAACTGAAAGGTTAGTAGAACCTTTATCTGCGTTCATAAACTGGAAAAATTCGCAAACATTAGATATTTGCTTAAATTTTTTGCGTCCAAGCGTAAAAAATTAGTTTTTTCAAGATTTTGTTTTGGGATAATTACGGAAATTCGTTTTATTTGAATATAGGAGCTGGAGCAATTTCCCGGTTTGAAAATTTGGAAAATATAAGCCAAATCTAGGGATGTGCACTGACCAAGATGACAGCGCACCGCTTTGTCAGATGACCGTCATCGGTCCGATTACTCGTCATCGGAAATCGGACCGTCATCGAGGAAATCATGTTATAAATCAAGTTTTAACGAATTTACACTTGATGTTTAGAATTAACAATAGTACAGAAACAACGCCCGAATCATTTATAACATTAGCGAGGTCTGCAAGTAAAAGATAATACAGTTTTCCAAGTTCTTACTATTAATTGAGAAATCTAACCTCGAAACCGTTGTTAAAGATTACGCAAATTTGTGATAATTCTTGAAAAATCCTCAAATGCAAATAATAAATCATTATTATTTTGTCATTTAAGTATCCTGGCAACATTTTATGTGCAAATATTGTCACTTTTTAAATTTCATATGCATCAGTCAATCAGCTCCTGTTTAATACCTATTTCTTGACCCTCTTTGTGTGTCGGGTTGCATCTTTAACCGACAATAAATATTATTTATTCTTAACGCTAGTTTGATGTATTATTGTAAAATATCGTTTAAACAAAACAAATTTAGATTAATTTTTACAATTTTATTAGACTTCATTTGCACTAAATTTTACTTTATATTCCCGAAAAAAGATGATGTCCACGATGACAGATGTTGACGGTCCGATGACAGTCATCGGTCACCTGACGTCAGATGACGGTCACTCCCCATCCATAGCCAAATCCTACAAGTTTTCGTCGGTCAAAGTAGGATCCATTTTTGTATAACTTTACGGCGCTTGAGGAGGGTTGTGTTTCTAATGGCTTTAGAAAGGCTCTAGATCTGAAATTGACCGCTAGGTAGAGGTTTATACATTTAAATACAATTTAATACAAAAATACCGGCTTTTACTTGAAAACACAATGATCATTATTTCCAATCATATTTTCCATATTTTTTGTGTCATATATGCATCTGATACTACATTCTTTACCGAATTTAAAGCACCCAATGTCAAAAACTGATAGTGCTAAGGGAAAGCGGGCTGGGTCATTTTGATACATTTTTTTAATTTTCCAGTTAAAACACTATGATTCTAAATTTTAATTACGTTTTCCACTTAATTTTTGTAAATTCAATGAGAAATATTATGTTTACTTCTGATGATAAGGGCAATGTCACTGTTTGTATGGAAAGAAACACTTACAATGAAAAAATTTCAAACTTAGCCTTAGATACCTCTACGTATACTATTATGAAAACAAATTTATTAAAAAGTATACAAACTAGCCCATCGAAAATTTAAAAAAATTTTAATAATCGAGATTTTTTAGAAAAAAGATACCATAACAATGACTTAACTCTTATTAACACACAATTAGCTAGAACATATATGGACTTCCGAAGATACATAAACAAGACATTCCACTGCGTTCGATTATCTCACTTACTAATAGCCCGACTTATTTTTAGTCAAAATTTCTTTACAATCAATTAAAAAACTGTATTCCGCTACCTGTTTCTCATATGAATAATAGTTTTGAATTAAAACAAAAATTAGAAAATCTTCAAATTAATGTTGAACTTACCTTTCTTACACTTGACGTCAGTTCTCTTTTTACAAATGTTTCTCGTGAATCTGTTGTGCAAAGTTTAGACCGACGTCAAAACTTATTAACTCAAAATTATAAAATTTCTTTTCAAGAGATAATTGATTGCATCAGGCAACGAACTAAACTTACTAAATGATAATTGAAAATTTCAAGAATTTTTTTTCGAACTCATCAACTAATATAATTACTTTGAAATTTCTAAAAAAAAGTAACTAATAGATATTCTGAAGCAGAATTTAATAAGCTTTCCAAATTTTTAAAAGTCAAGTTTCTATCTTAATTTTCAACCAAGATATCGTGGTTTTATTGTAGTTCTGTTTGCAGAGAAATATTATATATAACTGACAAGTAACACTAGGGAAGTGCCATACGCCGATTTCTCTGTAACTTGGTGTATAAGCAGTTTTTTAAATACTATTTGACCCGTATATTTTTGTTTTTCCCCAAAAGCTGTTTTAAGAATGTAACTCTCCCTGTAAACTTTGTTATTTGTGTGTTAAATAGTTTTCTCACAATGAAAACACACATCACAACAAATTTTTAAGGGTGAGTTACACCCTTAAAACAGCTTTTGGGGAAAAACAAAAATATACGGGTCAAATAGTATATAAAAAACTGCTTATACACCAAGTTACAGAGAAATCGGCGTATGGCACTTCCCTAGTGTTACTTGTGAGTAGTCAAACGCATGAGAATAAAAAAAACACGAAATATCTTTCTACTGGTTGATGGAAAGTTAAGTCTTGATATGTTGATGCAATGGAATGTTGAATGGACGCATGAGAATAAAAAAAACACGAAATATCTTTCTACTGGTTGATGGAAAGTTAAATCTTGATATGTTGATGCAATGGAATGTTATTGGTTAATAACAATAAAGAAATTGAAAACATACACTCATCATTATTTGATTGGTAGATCAGTCATAAATTATTCTATTTCTTTCCTGTCGACAATAAATTTTTTAAAACTTTTCGTGACTGAAATATAATGATTTATCAAGCACACGTAAGCGTGCAACATACGAGAATATTTTTCCTAAGTAAAGTTCAAATGAACCTATCCTGAAATGTATTAATTAAATATACGACAAATTATAAACAATTTTAGAAATTTTAAAAGATTTTATAAACCTATCCCTTTGATGACAATGGTGACCATTGGCAATTTCCCATTAGATGTTTACTACTCGCGCTCTTTTCTAAAATTTCCAGACGAAAGTTGATAATTAATTTAAATATAATTGTTCTCCTTTATAATTTTTATATTCATTTTTATCCAATTTAATTAATTTTTTAAAAATAGGTTTATAAAATCTTTTAAAATGTCTAAAATTGATTATAATTTGTCGAAAATTTAATTAATCCATTACGGGATAGGTTCATTTAAACTTTACTCACAAAAAATATATTCTCGTACGCTACACGTTTACGTGTGCTTGATAAATTATATTTCAGTCACGAAAAAATTGTCGACAGAAAAGAAATAGGATGATTTATGAGAAATCTACCATTCAAATAAATGGTAATAAATAAATAAATAATTCAACTACTAAATTTATTTAAATTTAACATTTCTAGGACAATATAGACTTAATTACATAAAAAATAATAACTAATATTTATTATTTTTAACTCCTCTAAAGTTAGACTCGAAATAACTCGGGTGACTTTTTTATATCTTCTATATCTTTCAAACAGAACATCGGATTTACGTGATCCAAAGTGGAAAATAAAGATGATGAACTAGACAACGACGCAAAAAAAGGAAAATAAAAACTTTTATTTGGATAAGTTGAACCATTTTGATACCCATTTCTGCAAACTAATTAAACCGCAGGGAGGTTAAACAAATTTTTATCAGCTTAGCTGTTTAGAAATTTTTTTTTTTTCTAGAAATGTTATTCAGAGCTTTATGTTGTGGCATACAAATTATTTAAAAACTTTTATAAACAATATTTAATTAAATTTTTTTTTAAAGATTCAAGAATCAAGAACTCATGGAACAGCAACCTTCACGCTAGCCGAATTGATTGCATTTGGTCTCTAGAGTAGACCAAACGCCTGGTAATGTCTTGTATACTAGGGTGGTTTAGAAAATGAAAAATTACTCTAAATTTAACTACAGGCATACTTTCACAATTTTTCAATTGAATTCCAATAGGACCAGAAAAACACTTCAGGTCCACTGTTTTTTAATTTAAATGAGATATTAAATGTCTTAAGAGGCGATTCATTGAAGTGAAGCAAGCAGATCTGCCACTGAAGACTGTGATTAAGATCAGTCTCTATAAGCTTTAAAGTGACACCCTTTGGACCTGTATTTGTAACTGTACCGTCACATCCTAAGACCTCCAAGTGATCCAAATTAATTTTGTTCTGATTACAATAATCTAATACTGCTGCGGATGAACACTCTGCACTTTTCCCAGAAGACAAATGCCCGAGATATTTTGCTGCAAGTTCTTTAACTACTAAAATATATTTCTCCTAAGATGTTACTTTATGGAATGTGTCACCTTTTTTCTCACATTTTATTGTACTGTCAGTTTTACCGTCGAAATACAATCCGAGAATATGCGTGCACGTGTTCGCATTTAAAGACTTTGTCTGCATTTGCCTCCTAACCTTTTCCCTATATACAACATTGCCTATATACATTTTTTGAGAACTTCTCTGATCTGCGAGAAAATCAATCTGCGTTTTAAATCAAGATATTTATCATTGTACTTTTTTAAGTTGTCCTGAATACTTTTAATAGGCATAGGTGCTATTGATGCTTTTACCCAAATATCACTTATGCTTTGAGCGACAACCAGTGAAATGTCATTAACAGACGGATCTTTGAGACTTTCTTGTTTATTCATGATATCATAACGGACATAAAGAAATAGACGCATCACATCCTTGTATGTTGGAAGTAGACATCCAAATTCTACAGGTTGCCCGAAAATTGGACAAGAAACCCTAACAGAGTGCTTTCTTCACTTTGAAGCCATTGTAAAAGTATATGGTGGGAGTATGAGATAGAAGTCGAGTAAGCAAGTAAGAATTGTTTAATTATGAGAAATTGTAGTTACAGCAAGAATATATTCGAATGCTTAAACTAAAAATTAGTCCTAAAGAGGACTGATTGAAGTAGATGTAAAAAATATAGATTCCAAATTAGAAAGGCGGCAAATAAATTAGAATACTAATTTAATATCTGCTCCTTTAAAGAGACAAATACTTTCTTTAAGTTATTCCTGCCAGTTAGAACAAACTTTACTGAGTGTCAGAAAGTAAATATGCTAAGCATTCATTACTTGATGTAGAAAGCAGTTAAAAAGCAAACAATTGAACATCAACATTACTTTCTTTTATAAGCAAAGTTGAATATCATACATCTACAGTTAAAATGTCTTTGAATGTCACAAAGAAAATGTGCTAGGTATTCTTTAATTGCTTCAGAAAACAGTTTGAAGGAAACAATTGAACAGCGATATTGCATAGTTTGAAAAATCATTTGAACCAGACATTTTCCAGGTTAAACTTAAGTGTTGAAAAATTTTGGGGCTCGTGAGTCTAAGCAAAACTGATTTGGCTTGAAGATCCCAATAATGATGACCTGCTTAAATTGTGTTGCTCCTTTACGTGGTGAGTCCTGAGTTTTTTTCTTCAGTGGAAAATAACTGAGAGCCACACTCAAGCAAATTTTAGGCTGATTTTGATAATTTATTCTGTTATTTAACGCGGGTTGGGATACTTCTAAATTATTATATAATTATTATTATTAATTACTGTTTTGAAACTACAATAGAAAGTTGAAGTGAATAAATCTTTTTTGGGACTGATGGTATGGGTAAGATAGTCTTAAAATCTTTTTATAATTTATATTAAAAAATTCATTTTTGAAAATTCAACTTCTTTATTATATTTCAAACATCACAAACGATAGCTTCAGACAAAGTTTTTTGTTTTTTGTTTTTATTTTAAAATTTCATAAAAACAACTCTACGTTTCGAAACCGGTAAGGTTTCCTCTTCAGGATTGACAATATTCCATGAACATATTTGGTAAATCTACAACATTAATAATGCCCACTGACAGTGGAATATGGCCAACAATTCTACGTAGTTACGCATTGTAATTACGTAATTACGACTGAGTGTAATTTAATGTTGACGTAAAGTGGATATTTGGTCGTATTTATAATGATTTACGTTTTTTGCAATTTTCTCGTAAACTAATTAGTTTCAGTAAAAAATGCATTTAACATAAAATATGTATTTTTGGGAGATCTACAGCTTTTGTAAAAAGAAAATTTTGATATTTGTTATAGTTAAAGAGATAAACTCAAAAAACCTAAATTTTTATGATTTTGCTTCCTCATAGAGGAAGCTTTGTGATCGTTAAGATTTTCGATTTTCCAAAAATAGTCTAAATCGACTCAGTTTCATCTAAAAAGCGTAAATTTTCATTCCTAAGCAAATGTCCAGATGTATGTGTGTGTGTGTGTGTGTGTGTGTACGTGTGTGTGTATAGCGTTTTTTGTCGCCAGGATATTTCGAGAACGCTTTAACGGATTTGAATAAAATTTGGATGACTTTTTAAGCTCGTGAATATCTAAATTTGGACACAGGGATTTTTGAAAATACCCAATCAAATTTTGTTGAGCACCTTTTTTCATCGAAAAAAATCGTTTTTTGCCAAAATTTTTTTCCAAGCTAAAAATACAACTTAATGAATAAAAAAATCATATTCCTTATCTCAAAACGAATCGATTGACCTGTATAACTTTTATTATTGATCAAAAATTCGTGAATTAATTGATGTTTTTTCATTTTTTTGCACTTAAAATTCCTTTTTTTACAGAATTTCTCAAATTAAATTTTATATTATTAATATATTGCTTTTTCTATAAGAAAGCAAATTTAATTGCTAACTTTGAAACGAAATATCCACGAAATGGACATAATTTCCACCTAGTAAAATAATGATAATAATAATAATAGATTTCAGCTAGATACAATTGTCAGTTATTTTCCATGTTAATTTAATGTTAATTAATTAAACTCTTTTTCTTATTTTAGTTAAACAGAATTATAATAGACAAAAATACAAATGACTTTAAAACATTATATTTTTTTATTACCTCTATTTTTAAAAATAGTTTACTTGCTTTTAACGACAGTAGATACAGTCATTCTTACTTTTCTCTTTAATAGGAATATATCAGAAACTTGGTCGATCCGATTTATCATGAAGTTCTTTGGAAAGTTGAAAATGTTGATAATCATGTTACTTTGTAAGTATTTTCTTAGAGTAAACTTTTTTATTTTAATTTTATCGACATTTCAATTTAAAAATTTCTTTAGAACTTTTTCATAAATTAAATATTTTTTCCTGATTTTTTTCAAAATTTGTTAATTTCTCTTATGCATGGAAAATTTGCATCTTTTATCAAGATCTCCTTAAATTAGAATAGGCATCACAGATTATCACTTATTCAACTTTTTTATCTATTTAAAATTTAGTCATGTTCTTAGAAATTTATAAAAAAAAATGTAAATTATTCAAAAGTTCATTAAATTCGAACTTGCTAGGTATATCTACATAAAAATTAAATTAACATTCAATTTTTTTTTATTTTAAAATTTCTTCAATTTGCAATAATTCTTTTAAAATTAAAATTATTGCCTATTATGATTTCAATCAAGTACTTTAATTGTCAATTATTTTTATTATTTAAATAATAATAAATTAAAAAATAATCAATACATATTGAAATTATTAATTATTATTAATTAATTATTATTAGGTAATTATTATATTATTATCAATAATAATTGTAAAATAATAAATTATTTTCTTTAATTCTAAATATATTTCTTCCAGAGCTATTAATTTAAATCATTGGAGCATTTGCATTACAATCATGATTTAAATAAAAAAAACTTCATAATTCTCCAGATGAATGCATGTAAAAATTTCTTATTTTTACAAAAATTTAAGATTTTTTTCTTTCTTTTACTTTTGATATTTTTTTTGTATTTGTCTTTTTATTTTAAGATTTTCTTTAACTTTCTTCTTCTTATGCAAATTATTTAATATTATTTTACACAATTTTGTTATTATAACATTCACTAAATTTTTTATTTAGTTGACTTTCTTAATTATTATTTCTATATTTTTAGAAATAAATACCTTCGCTCATTTTTTTGTAAATTCATTCAATTTGTTTTCACATCTTGTCTATTTTTTGCAAAATAATTCTTTCATACAATTTTTAGATTTTCTTTATTTTTCTAAATTTATTATTGGACTTGTTTAAGGTATAATATTATAAAAATATATTTGACTTAATTTTCCTAAACTGTTTTATTTTTAATGGATTTTTGATTTTCTTTTGTGAACTTTTTACTTATTTTCATTTACATTTTTTGTTTTATTTTTATTATTTCTAATTTTTACTAGATTCTTACCAATTTTTTTTTATGTTTTGTAAGTACTTTTTACATTTTCTTACATTTTCTTACAGTTTGTTAGATTAAAAAAAAAACATTTCTTCATTTTCTTCCTATTTATTTAAATTTCTTGTTTCATATTTTTTTTAGTTCTTGAATTTTAATTAATTCTTTAATTATTGTGATCCTTTTTCTAATTCTTAAAAAATTTTTTTCTTCTTTTGCATTGTTTGGTTTTTTATCTTGTAATTACGAATTTATGAAAATATTTATTCAATGCTTTTATCTACATTTTTTAAATTTCTCAATTTTCTACTTTTTTAAAGACTTTTATTCTTTTATTTTATATTATGTAAATTTAATCTTGTACTAAATATTCCCATTTTGACATCATCCTTCTATTACATACAATTTATTTTCTTTTAAAATTTTTAAAAACTTTTTCAAAATTTTAACTATTTTTTTTTCAATTTGTAAAATAATTCTCTAATTTTTCTAATTTAAAACTCTTTTCCTCTTTACTAATATATTTAAATGTTTTTTTAATTGTCTTCTCATTTATTTTTATAATTTAAAAAAGTATTTTTTTATGTTACTTCTTCATTCTTGTATTGTTTTGTTTTTTCAATTTTTCTTTATTTCTTTAATAATGTCCATGACTTTTTTTTATTTTTTTGATTTTGATTAAATGTTTTATTCGTTATTATTTCTTATTAATATACTGATTTTTATTTTGGATATTTAGGAAAAAATCAATTTTTGATTTATGTCATGATTTTTATCAGCCCTGATTTCTTCATTTGTCAATTATTGTCTTACATTTTCACTTTCTTTCTTCATTTATCAATTACTTTCATTAATTTTAAATTATTTTTTTTAAATTACAATTAGATTTTTTAATTTTTCAATTATTTTCTTCCTTTTTTTTCTTTTTGTTAATTTCTTCAATTTCCAATTATATTTCTCAATTTTTTGTGATTTTTTATTAATTTTTTTAATAAACAAATTTTTGCACAAATCTTTGAAAATAGATTTTCTTGCTTCTTATAAGTTTCTTTTTTTATTTTCATCTTGAGCAAAATCTTTTCATTTTGTTTGACTGGAAATTTATTAATTTCATTTTGATTTTTAATGAACTGAATTCCATATTTCCTAATTTTAATTAACCTCAACTTCAGTAGACTCAAATTTTAATTTCTTTCAATTTTAATTCATTTAAATTGTCCACATTTTAGTTGATTTAATTTTTTAACCAATTCTAATTTTAAATGGATTAAATTTCTCCAGAAATCTCAGGTCTGTGATACTTCAGTTAGCTTGTGAAATGGGTCACACAGAATGTTTAGAGGATGGAAGTGAAATTTTCACAAAATGGATAAATGATCCAAAAGATGAACGACCTCATCCTGATGTTAGATCTAGTGTCTATTATTACGGTAATTTTTAAAATTTATTTTTTTTTAAATTCCACACATCAAAATCAACAACAGAAAAATAATTTTCCAATAATTATTCATAGGAATGAGTCATGTTGGGGGAGAGGCAGAATGGAATAAAATGTTCGAAAAGTTTACAAAGGAAACGAATTCTCTTGAAAAATTGAAATTGATGCGAGGATTGGCTGGTGTACGATCAGCTTCTTTGCTCAAAAGGTCAGTTAAAAATTAAAATACGTGTAATTTTTTTTTTTGAAAAAAATTTCTATAATGTGATTTTAGCTTTAAATGATTTTCTTTAAAATTCCATTTGTTTTTATTTCTTTTACCAAATTTAATTTAAATCCTGCAGTAAACAATTTTTTTTCTTCAAATTCTTTATTTTTTTTAAAGTTTCGAATTCCTCGATTTTATTGTTTTTGCATTCATAAGATTTTTACTTTTATTTTTCAAGTTTGCATTTATTTAACATTTGTTTGAATTCGATTAAAGTTCTTCTGTATTTTTCAGGTTTATATCATACGCAATGGATGAAAAGTATGTACGAGCACAAGACTTATTTTCATGTTTGAATCACATTTCGAATAATCGAGTTGGTACCCCACTGGTTTGGGATTGGGTGCGCGAAAATTGGGAAATCCTCGTTAAAAGATACACATTAAACGATCGTTATTTGGGCCAACTAATTCCAACGATTACAAGTTCTTTTGCTTCAAAAGTAAAATTAAACGAGATAAAGGCCTTCTTTGAAAAATATCCAGAAGCAGGCGCTGGTGCCTTGTACAGAACTCGAGCGCTTGAAACTGTTGTTAACAACATTAAGTGGTTGCAGAAGAACGAAGCGAAGATAGAAGATTGGTTAAACTCTCGATAAAATAACCTCAAAATTATTCATTATCTTTAATTTAAATATGGTTAATTATTTTTTAAACAGTAATTCACGTTCAGTACATTTTATTTTTTTAATTTTTTTTTTTAAAAATAATTATCTAACTTGGACTTTATAGTCTGTTCTTTTTTTTTTACTAAATCGTTTTTGAAACGAAAAAATTTACAATGGTTTGAAATTGAAGTAAAAGTAATCAAAGAGATTTTTAGTTCTAAGATTAACACAAGAATCATTTATTAGAAACGTTTAAAATCTAAAATCGACTGCTAAGATATTGTATGTATTTATAAGATAGTGAGCTTTTTTATTGTTAAAATATACTCGATTATTTTATAAATAAATAAAAAGGATATTTAATATTTTCTTGAAGTTTCTTATTATTGAATAATAATTTTTGTGCTGAATAAATTAAACCCTTTTTTTTTATAAAATACATCCATTTTATTAAATCTTTTCACAATTATAACACTACAATATTAATTATCTTGAAGTTGTTTCTTTCCTTGTTTGTGCACTTGTCTCTCTTTGTTATTTACTTCAAGAGTTCAATGACTGTCGATTAATCTAAATTGTAATTAATATCAGGATCTACGCAAATCTTGTGGATAGTGTCGAATTCTAAATCTAAAATTTAAAATCTCACTTCTTCTCCTCCTTAATCTCCTGAACAATTCTACACCTCCAAAATTTTTTTTTCGACGATCCTGATTAATATATAATTTTCTCAGTCGCTACGAAACCGTTGTGATAGTGAGACCGTTATAGCTTTTGATTCGATTTTATCATTATGTAATTTTGTATTACTTTGAAAAATTATAGACCAAATTTTTTCTATATTTTATACCATATTCTTGTGTTTATTGAAATAAAAATTATTTTTAATATAATCAAATAAATCCATAAGTTATAAAAAGTGTTAATTATTATTGTTTTTAATAAATGTGAGTGAATATGAAGAAGCAGATGAGCTGACAAAACTTTATAAAAAAAACTGTGTCTGCTCTTTTTGGCGGATTTAAATAAAAAAAAAGTTGACCCCGTTTATAATTGTCTCAAATGACAAATTTAAAATAAAAAAATTGAGAAATTGATCTTAGGTTTAATTTATAAAGTCCTAATACATTTTTTGTAATGTTACATTTAACCAGATTTATTTGTAATTAGTTTTTTATTTAAAAATAACTATAATTTAATCAAATTTCAATTTATCAAAATTCCTATTAACAGAATATAAAATGGTTGATAAAGTAGGTAACATCGACATCGACAGAGCAAATCATTCATATAATCGACGAAAAGGAGCCGATTCTGTTCTGTTAGGATTCGTTCGTGTATTTCTCAGTTTACTGTGTTTTTGTTTGGTGGTTTTTACTGTTGTGAGCGCCGAATCTCTTGACACTAATCTAAAATCAGGTAAATTGAACTATTTAGAATTATAAATTATTTCCGATGGAAAATAAAAAAGTACTTTCTACAGAATACAGCGAAAAATATGGAAAAAGCGAACAAAAAAAATTCTAACCTATAAAAAAATTACAATTATATAAAGTTGAATTTTTCCGTGAAAAATATCATTTTTCGACTGATGTACGGATAAGAAAAATGTCGGTAATAGCTAAATAATTAATTAAACTTAAAGATTTTATCATGCTGATTAAAACTTGAAGTTAACATTGCACAATCAAAATGGCGGAAAAAAAGTAATAAATTTTCGTATTTGCTTGAAACTTGTTAACTTAACTTTTGGAGTTGCTGATTACGAACTTGATGTCAGTTTTCAAACATATTCAAAATAATGGATCCAATATGGCGGACGGATTATTAAAAATTTATTCAGATTTTCTGGAAACTTGCTATCTAGAGGTTTTTTGGGTCGACGGTTATGAATTTGACATCATTTTTCCAAAATCCAAAATGGCTGATCTAATATGAAGGAGGTAATATTTTTAATTTAATCGGATTTGCTTAGAATTTGCTATTATCTAGATGTTTTTTTTAGATATAGCTAATTACGGATCTCAAATCAGTTTTCAAAAATCTAAAATGGCGGATGTAAATTTTTTCGGATTTGATTGACATTTTTTGTGTCATTGATTACGAATCTGACATCAACTTTAAAAAATCCAAAATGGCTGATCTAATATGGCGAACGTCATATTGTAGTATAATCTTTTATTAAGATTGGTACCTGTTTTATAATTCTTGAAGAATTATCTCATAATACTTGTAGATTTTTTATTCGCTTTTATGTTAAAGTGACAAATTAAAATTTATTACATAACTTTATGGACTAATGTGAATAAATTTATTCATAAGTTGTTTTCCAATAAAGTTGACGATTTGTGAATTTACCTAATAGTTCGCTCTCCATTGACATAACCTCAAACTAAAAAATAGCCTTTTATATCAAATAAAAATATGTATTATAATATTTTTTGATAAATCTGGTTAAAATCTGTAATATTAAACCTATTTTGATGAATCTTACTTGTTCAAACATTCTCTAAATTTTTATTTGATGGATTTTTAAAAATATTTTATTCAAAAGTTATTAAATAAACAGAACTTCGATATATTTTTTAAGCAAAATATCATTTAACGAGAGCCAACAAACAAAATTGAAAATAATATTTTAAAGAGAAAAATAAGCTTTATTTGTCAATATTGGATGAAAATTTACATAATAAAAAAAATTAATTTATTCTGCAAGATGTGAAACTTGATAATTCAAAATTTGGTGAAATTAATTTTAATATTTTTATTTAGATAGAAAACCACATCTTAGTTTGAGGTTATGTCAATGGAAAGAATCTTGTTAATAGAATGTAAATGTTATTTTAAAATAAAAATCGCATAGATTCAATTGTTTGTAAACTATGTAGTTTCATCATTTTAATATTTATATAAAAATGAGTACCTACATTGTATTCAAACAGATCGAAACCAGACTATTATTTACGCAGCAATTGCGACAGAAAAGGCATCATCCGATATGTCATTCAGACTGCCGAAAGAAGTAAAACCAATTCATTATGATCTACTGATGCACCCTAATATAGATGAAGGAACGTTTAAGGGAATAGTAACTATCTCAATTGAAGTTTTGGACAAACGAGACCAAATTATACTTCATCAAATAGATCTAAATATTACAAAGGCAAAGTTAACTCACCAAGAGGAAAATGTTTATGAAATTCCAATAAAGGAGACTTATTCCATAGAAAAGCAGGAAATTTTTATTGTATCAATGCAGGAAAATCTTAAACCTGGACATTATCAGTTGCATTTTGAATTTAATGGACTTCTGAGGAATGATAAAATAGTTGGTTTTTACTCTAGCAAGTACAAGGATTCTGAAGATAATAATAGGTGAAAGATTAATTTGATACATTCGTTTATGACAATGCAATGTATCGTTTACTAATTTTTATTCTTTTAGACGTATAGCAACTACTAAATTTGAACCAACATATGCAAGAAGAGCTTTTCCGTGCTTTGACGAGCCAAGCTTTAAAGCAGAATTTACTATCAAAATTATTCATCCTTCCACTGATGGCTATAACGCAATTTCTAACATGAATGTTGAGGTATGAAAAAAAAATTTTACGGAAAACTTTTAATCAATTCATGCTAATGGTGTTCTGCAGTTAAATGTTGAAATGGGTTAGGAGAGGAATGTTTCATTGTTTGCAATAATTACGGTTTTGAGTCTTTTATATTCTAATTTATTTTGTTTAAATTAGGGGGAATTTACCAGCTATATAAGATATTTTAGATGTAAGAAGACGATACGTGGTTGAAAAAGTATATTTCTCTTTAGAAATATAAAATAGATTAGATTTTTCAAAATCTGAACATACAATTTTAATTATCAATTTCTGTTTTGCAACTACAATAGAAAGTAGAAGTGAACGAACCTTTATTTGAACTGACGACAACGACATTTGCAAGAAGCGTACCAATGACGACCTACGTGTCTTGTTTCATAGTTAGTGACTTTGTAGCACTTACTAGAAATGCAAAAAGACTAGACGGTACAACCTTTCCTGTCAGTGTCTACACTACAAAAGCAAATAAAGAGAAGGGAACGTTTGCTGTTGATATTGGTGTGAAGATCATTGAATATTATATCAATTTTTTCAAGATCGATTATCCGTTACAAAAAATGGGTAAGTAAGATAGACATTGTTATCTGAAGGGCGTTGGAAGAAGAAACTTGGCAGTGGTTTTTAAACTTGTTCCTCTCCTTAAGCCAGGAAATTCCCTCCTAGATTGAAACTGGTAGTAGCTTATGAGCAATGAACAGACCAAAACGCTGTTTCTTCTCGGACCCTATTTCCGGATTAGGTAGGTCATTGTTGACCACTGAGAATGATCAGAGAAGAATTTTTCTGGTTTAATACCTGCGAGGAGAAAGGGACTCATTAAATTATTATTATCTCTATGCTATTGGACATTAATAGGATCTTAATGCCACAAACCAAACCAACCAACTTATTTCCCAAATACTTTCTTATCTAAATTTTGGTAATAAAAAACCTTTACGTAAAAGTGTCTGTTTGAGTTCAAGATTGAAATAATCTAGAATTTTATATTCTGTTTAAAATCCTGTTTCTGGAAGGTACTTCTCTTGTTAATTATGAAACTACTACCACAGATCAACTGGTTAGCCTTCTTCTTAAATTTTTGTAGCTACCAGAAAGAAAAGGTTGTAAAAGGACACTCGCTAACTGAAAGGAAAGGTTGTAAACGACTCTCGCTACCTGGAAGGGATATTTTTTTTCATGAAAATTACTTTGTATCAAAAGTTCAGTTGTTCTAAAATCTACAATAAAGACAGACGGATTTTCCAAAAATTATAACTTGTTAATTTAATTCATCTTCGTTTTAAGTATAATTGATTCAACAGCGTCTAAAATTAAAAAACAAAATGATCAAAGTGGAAATTTTCTGCAAAGGAGAGGAAAGTCTTTGAGAACCACTGCCTTCAGACGACCTTAAGAAATTACAGATTCGCGGTATTTACACTGTAGATTCATGTACCTATGATGAGAAAATGTTAATTTTCTTCTAGATATGGCAGGTATTCCTGATTTCGTGTCAGGTGCAATGGAAAATTGGGGTCTTGTAACATTCAGAGAAGCTAGACTTTTAATAGATGACAAAATAAGTTCTGCAGCAAACAAAGAAGGAGTTGTTTTCTTAACTGCTCATGAATTCTCTCACATGTGGTTTGGAAATCTAGGTAAGACTTATTATTAATATAATTTTTTTAAATTATTCAACGTTAATTATTTAGAATTATTTTATTTGAATAAAGAAAAGTAATACTTTTAATTTCACCAATTAGTGACTATGGCTTGGTGGAACGATTTGTGGTTAAATGAGGCATTCGCAACTTATATGAGTTACAAATGTTCTGATGCTCTTCTTCCAGATTGGGGATTGGTTTGTGAAATTTTCTCTTTATTTATTTGTATTATTAGTAAGTTTTTCTCGATATTCATAATTTTTAATTTTATGTTATAATTAAACCTATTTTTAGATGGAAAACTTTGTCCCAAATGAATTGCATTCCGCATTCCAAACTGACGCAAAACTCAGTTCCCATCCAATAGTGCAAACTGTTTCAAATTCTGATGAAATAACTGCAATTTTTGACGTTATTTCTTACAAGAAGGTAATTTATTCTCAATTGTTATTATTTGGGTACTCTGTAAGTTTTTGTTATTTTTATATTTCTTTTTATATTTTTTGTATTTTTATTTTTATAAGAAGTTTCAAGATATTTGTGAATAACCCAAACTCTAAAAAGATTGCACCAAATTCTGAAGAATTAGAAATTGCTACGGATCAAGCAACATTAGATGGAGAAGGTAGTCTTAGTCATAAGGAAACGTTCAGAACGGCGGATTAAATGGATAAAGCAAACTAATATAGTTTCTACTTATTCCTCCCGTCTACAGCTTATCAGCACCGATCGTTTTATTCTTCCGGTTTATTTGTCTTAGACAAGCGCTTGATCATCCGACGAAGGAATATTCATCAATTACTGACGAGGTGGTTAGAAATGTAGTTGCTAAAACTAAAAACTTTTCAGATCTCAGACGTGGACCAGTTGTGACTAATAATTTATGTTAGAAGAAATCTACTTTAGATCTACAACATTTGATCCGTGTATTTTCTACTTTTCTCAACGGAGAGCATCCTGTATCACAGTGGTTCGTGGAAGGACGAACAGTACTTTCATCAAAACCAGAAGATTTGTCTAATCCGAAAAATTATAGACCAAAGTTTGTCTTAACACCTGTTACAAGTTGCTAATTGGGGTCCTTAAAGAGAGGATATTGTCATGTATAGAGTCAGTTTGAAGTGTAATAAGTGAACAACAAAGATGCAAAAGAGGTATGGCAGGTTGTAGGGAGAATCTTTTAGTAGATTGGTTTTTAGGATTCGATAATTATTCGAGGTAAGATGCCAATGGTTTCGATTGATTAACGTACAGCATTAGGCTCTACGAATCATGATCTGATCATCAAGCTTTTTGAATGCTTAGAGGTATTTCTAAACATTGAGAGATATTTAATAGAGCTGATGCTCATGTGGAAAACAAGGTTTGTTATAACATCCAACAAACAGCAGATGATGACTAACATCATCTTATTCAAAAGAGGCGTCTTCCAAAAAGTTTCCCTTAGTCCTTTACTTTTTTGTATCTCTCTTCTGCCTCTGCGTACTCCGAGAAAACACTCTGGATAAACGTATGCCAAACCACGAAATAGGATCCATAATATGAGTCACTTTGTTTATACGAACGATCAGAAGCGACAGGAATGGATTTTGGATTGGATAAATATGCCGTAGTCGATTTAATCAGACGAAGACGAAACATATTTGAATCGTCGAGCTACTCTGGGATTTTTTTATTCAGTGGTAGCAACGTTGCTAATTTTATTGATAGGATTGATTGACCATGGAGGTAATGGTTGGTGGAAGGACAAACAGTATTTTTACCAGAACTAGGAGAGTTGTCTAATCCAAAAAATTAGCCTGTCTTAACATTCTGTACAAGCTGGAGGAGAAGCTTACATATGTCTCGGAATGACACAATCGGAAATTAAAATTTGGGTGGGCCTAAAGATTATCTTCAAATAAAATATCGTGGTCTATTTAATAAAATTCAGTAATCCTAATGGTCTGGGAAAAATAAAACACAAGTCATAAATACAATAGCAATTCCTTTATACTTCTCTATAGCTTTGGAGCTCTTCAGCGGACTGTGAATAAAGCGACTCGTATCCAAAAAGCTGTTCTTCTGAACTACCTTAAGCTGGTTCGGCAGCACTGACCCTAATATCATTGCGGATATATTAGTCCGCTTAGATGCATTTTTCTTCCCCTAAACTTTTTGTGGTAAAAAGAACTTAATAATAATAATAATTTTAGGGTGCATCGGTTCTAAGGATGCTAAACGATTTTGTTGGGTCAGATACATTTTTTCAAAGTGTGACTACCTATTTAAAGAGGAACGCTTATCGTAATGCAGAAACTGTCGATCTTTTTACCATTTTACAAGAATCGGTCGGAGATAGTTTGAACATTAACGCAATTATGGATACCTGGACTCGTCAAATGGGCTTCCCTGTTGTAAATGTTGCTGTCAAATCAAAAACATCTTATACCTTAACTCAAAAACGATTCTTAGCAGATCCAGAAGCGCAATTCAATGTTTCTGAATCGGACTATTGGTAAGACGGTTTCATAGTCATTTTATAAATTATATTATATATTCATCCTACTTATAAAAGTTTTCACCGAGTGATAAATTCAAATTATCAATATATTACATATCATTATATTTAACCCTTAGGGTCGGGACTTGGGTTAGCGTAACTTAGGCAAATTTTGAACGTTGCGCCATTTATAAACAAGTCGAAGGAGGGGCCTCGGATCAGAGGTGGAAAAAACTTTGAGGTATGAACCGAATGTAGCTCCTTTGGTAGAGCCAGTAGACGCTTGCCAACACTTGCTCTTCCAGCTGGTATTGTTAAAAATTTACGTTCGGGTAAATTTCACCTAATTCGTGCGGAACGTTACAATATCACATTTTTTTAAAATATCGAAAGTTTTTAAAAATAAAGAAACATTATTTATAAATTTTATTACAAGTCATTAAAGTGTGAAGCAGAAGTGTTTATGTAAAATTGGACTTTCTTTGTAATGTTTTCAAAGGATTTGGGACACGACGTGCTTTAAATCACAAAACGTATTATGAGTGCCTGAAGTCTAGCAAGCCAATGTATAGGGAGCATGTTGCAAACATTTGCTGCGATTGCGCTAACTGAAATTTAACTTTCGTAAATAAAAAAATATCATAAACCTGACAATGCCGTCACATTTTTAAGAAAATGTTTGATAGAATTAAAAATAAAAGTTTAAATTCATCAATTACAGCCCACGATACAGGCGACCAAAGTTGTTGGGTTACGCTAACCCATGTTCGTACGGACCGGTACATTTTTATAGTCCAAAGGTTAATCTTTTTAATTTCAAAAAGAAACTAAATCGATAATTATTTTCAGTTATAAGTGGACAATTCCAATCACTTATATTACAAGTGCCAATTCGACTCCAACTTTGGTGTGGTTTGACAAGGATTCAAAGAATTGTAATAACTTATCTGAGTAAAACAAATTTACTTGGTTTGTGGTTTAAAAACTTTTTTATTTTTTACAGTGGTAATTAAACTGGACGAGCCAGTTGATTGGATAAAATTTAATTCTGATCAAATTGGGTATTATCGTGTAAATTACGAAATACCTGAATGGCATAAGTTTGCAGAAGTTCTTCGATGCAAGCATACGGTAATTTTGACCGTTAAAAATATAAGTTTTGTTCACATATTCTTTAACTAATGATTCCTCTTTCTTTGTTCTAGAGATTTTCCACTTTAGACAGAACACACATTTTGGAAGAAGTCTTTAGTTTAGCTGAAGCTGCTGAACTTGATTACAATATAACAATGGAAATGACCAAGTATCTTTCTTCAGAAACTCACTTAGTGCCATGGAATATGGCAGCCACAAAATTTTTAATGATCAACAATCTGCTCGCTTCTACGAATGCATCTACGAAATTTCAAGTAACTTAACCGTTTTGATTCAATTATTAATTTTACTAAAAAATAATTTATTACAAAATTAACCTTTAATAAATACACACTTAAATTAAAATTATTGTTATTAATAAAATTTGTAACTTTTATAGGAATATGTCCGAAACTTGGTTGATCCAATTTATCATAAAGTGCTTTGGAAAGTTGAAAATGCTGATAATCATACTACTTTGTAAATATTATTTTATAGTAATTATTTTATTTAAAACTATACTTTTAGTAAATTACAACTATAACAGGCTGATTTCAGAAAAAAAATCGAAATTGATGTCCTTATAATGATTTCTGTAATTTCTTTATAATTTAAAAACAGCGAATGGAAATATTTTTAAATGTGTGTGAATTTATCTGTCAGCAAGACAACTGGCAAGAGGAAATGCTGTACGCATAAAGTATCTTCTAGGTCATTGTCGCCGAATTCATCTAGCAGTGTTACCATTGAACAGATCAGTCAACTGCTAAATGATCATTACACCAAAGCTAAGGCGGAATCTGAAAATTTTATCAGCGAAAAACTCAATACCTTAATGAATGCCTACTCAATTAAATTAAATGATGCTGTGAACAGAATTGATGCCCTTGAAATTAATGTTCAAGAACTAAAAGATAATAATAATAGGATCGAAAGTAGTGTTATTTCCATCTGTGAGGACACAATCTTTTCTAAGTGTGTAGCGGAAATCTCTGATAGATTTCATCGAAGCAAAAATTTAATAATGTCTGGCTGTGCTGAGGTTGCTGATGATGGTAAGAGCTCTAAGGATTTAAAGATTCTGATAAAGAGGATTCTGATACAATTAATAATTTCCTTAAAAATTGTTATGAACTACATAATCCAAGTACTGTTGTTCTATCACGCTTTGGTAAATGTCAACAGAGTCCTGCCCCCCCACGTCCTATTCGCATTACTTTTGACAATGAGAACACAATGTGGGAAGTAATACGAATGTATTGGAGAAAGAAAACAACAGACAGCGCGGGAAATTTGCAGATATCTCTGGCCAGAGACTTGACACCCCTCCAAAGAGCCCATCGAAAAGAGAGGCAAAAGGAACTGCGAGATCGTCTGGGGAGAGGAGAGACGGACTTGGTAATCAGGGAAATTCGAGGAGAACTGAAGATAGTGAAGAGGCGACAGCTAACACAAGTTCATTTAACTAACTAGTTTTTCGGGGATCGACAATAACGTGAATCATACTTTTATTTGCACCAATGTGGATAACTTAGATCTACTCAAAGAGACTGTGATTTATTATAATAAAAATGTATGATGTATCAACGCCAAATTTTTTATGTTACGTCAGGTCTAAACGTCTCAGTGTATGACATTATTATTAATTTGTTTTTTTTTCTTCTGAAACCTGGCGTAATCTTATTATACTCTTTTCTGTCGGCGGTCCACAACTATATTAAGTTTCAGTATTGTATAGAGCCATATTATTTTGATAAAATCATGATAATCCTGTAATTGGTCCTTGTGACTGTTGGATTTATTTCAATAAATTAAATTAAATTAAATTAAATATACTTCAAAATTTGTCCTTGAAAAGCTTATCATTCCCTCACCGTTTTAAAGCAAAATTTAAATGCCAACCAAGTCCCGCCTGAAGTTTTTGAAAGTTGGCAACATTGTTATTGACAACCTATACTGCAGCGAATGTTTGTAGAAAGGATATTTTGTTAAAACTAATTTATCAATGAGATTTTTAAAAAATACATTTCTTTGCGTCATTTCCTCATGTTGATTTATAAATGGGTAGGCACTTGTTTGTTTAATAATCATAGTGTATTTGCATATGTTTCCAGTATTTATATCGCATTGCTCACAGTGCATAGGGAAGTAAGGTTATGTTTCTGAGGTTATGGTCAGTTTGTTCGATTCGTCATTCCCTTACTAAATTTTATCTTTATATTCCATTCAAAAATTCAAACTCAAAAAAGTTGGGGACCATTATAATATTTTAATCAAATAAGACATAAAACTACGACTGGAGAAAAAAAAATTCAAAAAAATGAGTTAAAAAAAAATTGATTAACTTGGTAAAGCCATTTTTGACTTATTTCTGCGAAATCAGCCAACTAATGAAAAATCTCAATCGTTTTTAAATAATTTTTTTTTTACAGAAATCTCAGGACTGTGATAATTCAGTTGGCTTGTGAAATGGGTCACATGAAGTGTTTAGAAGAGGGAGGTGACATTTTAAAAAAATGGATAAACGATCCAAAAGATGAACGACCTCATCCCGACATTAGATCTAGTGTCTATTATTACGGTGAATTTAAAAAATAAGGTTTTTAAAATCTGCATATCGAAACCAAAAAAGTAATTTTCGAAAATTATTTGCAGGCATGGGTCACATTGGCGGAGAAGCTGAATGGAATGAAATGTTCAAAAAGTTCAAGAAGGAAACGAATTCGATTGAAAAGTTGAAATTGATGCAAGGATTGGCAGGTGTTCGATCAGTTTCTTTGCTGAAAAGGTCTGACAAAATACTAGGAAACGTTCAATTAATTAATTATTAATTAATTTATTCAATAAATTGTAAATTTTCATTCTTCTTTTTCAGATTGATTTCCTACTCAATGGATGAAAATTACGTCCGAGCACAAGATGTATTTTTATGTTTACGACAAATTTCGGCAAATCCAGTTGGTACTACTCTTGTTTGGGATTGGGTGCGAACAAATTGGGAATTTCTTGTTAACAGATATACGCTCAACGATCGTTTTTTTGGCCAATTGATTCCAGCGATTACATGTACTTTTTCTTCAGAAAAAAAATTGAATGAGATGAAGGACTTTTTTGAAAAATATCCAGAAGCAGGCGCTGGGGCTTTATACAGAACTCAAGCGCTTGAAACTGTTTCTAACAACATTAAGTGGTTGCAAAAGAATGAAGCAATAATAACAGATTGGTTGAATTCTCTATAAAATAAGTTTAAATTGTTTATTTTTATTGATTGTCTCAGTGGAGTTTTTTCGTCTAACAGTAATTGAAGGTGTTACAGAAAAATTACAGGCCAATTTTTATTCAAATATAATTTAAAATCTTAAATTTTCTTAAAATGATAAAGGAAAAAATGAAAATTTAGATTAGTTTAGAATTGTTATTCTTAAAAAATGATTTTTTTTTAAAAATTAAACTTCTTTTATAAATTCAATCCCGACGAGAAATTCACACACAGAATTGATTTACTACATTTCGTGACAGTCTACTATATAAAAACTTATCTACTAATGTTACAGTTATCGTATGTTTAATAAATTATATTTCAGACACGAAAAGTTTAACAAACTGTATTGACGACAAAAGATTTAAAAATTACTTTATGAGAGATCTGCCAATAAAATAATGAAGAGTGTACATTTTCAATTGTTGTAACCAATGATGTTCAATTACGTCAACGTATTAGGAATTTATTTTTCCTAGATAAATAAAAAGACTGTACATGTTCATTTTATTTTCATTAGTTCGAAACCCTAATATTAAATTTAATAATTCTGTTTTTCAAGGTGTATCATACACTTAACTCATCAAAACCTTATTTATAAAAAGATAAGTTTCATTAATTCAAATATTAATTTAAATAAAATGAAAAAAATCGCTGCCAAAAAGTTCCTTCAGTATTTAATTGTGTTTATTTTTTGAACACGATGATTCCTCATCGAGATTGCTTAATTTCAGTATCTATAGCATTAAAATTAAGAAATTAGATAAATTTTCTGAAAAAAAAAACAAAAAAACTTTAAGAAATGCATTTAAAAATATTTTTGATTCTTTAACATTACTTAGTTCTGATTAATAGTTTGCAAAGAAACCTTAAATGTGTTTGATATGGTTTTGCTGAGTATTAGGTATACCATAATTTTTTATAATTATTCTTTATATTCTTCATTTTATTCTTTATCTTTATTTTATTATTTTTCAATTGGTCAAAATTTGCAAATTGATATATACACGATGAATCAAAGATCATAATTATTTAAATTTATTCCAATGTCTTCTTATCATTAATTTTCTTTTTTAATTATATTATGTACTTCTTTCATTTCACATAATTATACATAAATGAAACATTATTTTAAGAAATAATAAAATTTGGCGTGCGCTTTTTTCCTAGTACAGAATGGATGGTGTAGCAAGTAACAGCGTCATCTGCAGAGCAAAGAACTCGTGTTTTTGTCCTTTGTATTTATATCTGACAGCTTTTGTTTTTATAAGTGTTAAAGCTAATTCTACTAATGACATTTTAAGTAAGTTAAAACTTATAAACTAATTTAAATTTATCATTAGAAATAATTACTTTTTCCTTTTAAGCTTCAGATGAAATTTTGTCCTTTTGAATTTTGATGGAACTTGTTATTCTTATGTAATTTGATACTATTATTACGAAAATATAAAAGTTTTAATTTTAATTTATTTTATCTTTTAATATATTTATATATAACAATAGATGCTAAAACTGTATAATTATGTGAGTATGTTCTACCTTTAAAGCAAAAATTAAATTCCCAGATTATGATTGTGAGGTTCTTTTATAATGACGTAAAGTCAGAAAATGTTTTTTTATTCATTATTTGTCGAATAATGAGAAACTCATACAGAAGCGGTTCTTATATAATATAAATTACCATGAATGTTTGTCTGATTCTTTTTGTTTTTTTTTTTTTTTGTAAAACCACCGTTTTGCTTCTAAGGTATCTGTCTTTAGGAAACATCACATTTAAACATATCAAAATAAGCCAAACATTAACTTAGCATTGACGACGGAATCATCAGACTTGCCATTCCGATTGCCAAAAGAAGTTACACCAATCCATTATGATCTGCTGATGCACCCTGACCTGAAGAATTTAACATTTACCGGAAAATTAATCATTTTAATGAAAGTTTTGGACAGACGTCAATACATTGCTCTTCATCAAAGCAATTGGAATATAGCGAAAATAAAGTTAACTCACAAAAGGAACAATAGCAAAGAAATTTCTATCAAGAAGATTTCTTACAACAAACAACAGGAGTATTTTATTGTTTCAATGAAACACAAACTAAAGCCTGGTTATTATAATTTGCATTTGGAATTTAGTGGAATTCTGAAACTTAATGGAAAAATTGGATTTTACTCCAGAAAGTACAAAAACTTGGAAAACAATATAAGGTCAAAGATTATTTTGATTAATTTGTTAATCATTTAAAGAACCCTGTATAATTTTTGTTCTTACAGATACATTGCTAGTTCTCAATTTGAACCAATATATGCAAGAAGAGCTTTCCCGTGTTTTGACGAGCCTAACTTTAAAGCAAATTTCATTATCAGAATAATTCATCCCTCTACTGATGGCTATAATGCAATTTCCAATATGAATGTCGAGGTAGGACTTCCAAACCTTTGAATAACATTACACCTTGTTAAAAATGCAAGTGGTCCTTTAATTTTATTCGTATATAGCAAAATTATAGTTTTATGCTAGAAGTCATTCGACAACAAAGAATTTTTCAAAATATTAAAAATTGGGAGAGTTATAGCAGTTTCAATTTTAATGTTTCTTTTATTTTTCATTTATCGATAACTTGATGATTATTAAACCAATTTTAATAAATCTAACGCGAATTATTATTGCATTTTGAAAAAGTTTCTTTTTTAACTCGTCAAAATTAAATTGTTTGTTTAATAAAAAAAATGTACAAAATTCGAATTTTAGGTTAAATTTTTATACTGATTATTTTAATTATCTACTTCTTTTTCGAAACTACCTACAATAGAAAGTAGAAGAAAATAAACCTTCTTTGGGGCTGATAACAACGACTTTTGCAAAAAGTGTACCAATGTCGACGTACCAGATTTGTTTCATAGTTAGTGACTATGTAGCTGTCTCTAAAAATGCAAAAAGGCTAAATGGTACATTGTTTCCTGTTAAAGTTTATACCTCAAAAGCAAATCAGAAGAAAGGATCATTTTGGAGTACAAGCTATTGAATATTATTCTTATCTTTTTAAAATTGATTATCCGTTACCAAAAATAGGTAAATATGACAAATCAATTCACTATTTTTGTATTTTGTCAGGATTAGTTTATTACTTTTGTTCATTTAGAAATTTCTTCTAGGGGCACATTGCATATTGACAAAAAAAAGTGTAACTCTATTATATATTCAATTTTAATAATATTTTTTTGCAGATATGATACCTATTCCTAAGTTTTTTTTAAAGGAGCTATGGAAAATTGGGGTCTTATAACGTTCAAGGAAAAGACGCTATTAGTAAATGACAAAACAACTTCTTCATTAGCAAAAGTAGAAATTGCTTTTGTAATTGCTCATGAACTGGCTCACATGTGGATTGGAAATCTAGGTAAAATTTATTATTTGCATAATTGTTTCAAACTACACAAAACGTCTTTTTAATAATAACTCGAATTGTCTGAATTTGAAAAATGAAAAAATAATAATTTCTATTTGATAATCAAGTTACGATGCGTTGGTGGAACGATCTGTGGTTAAATGAAGGATTAGCATCTCTAATGAGTTACAAATGCGCCCTCGCTCTTTTTCCGGATAAGGAACTGGTTTGTGACATCTATTCTTTATTTATTATTTGAACTCTATTCATGTAACTTAGGTGACGAATAACGATAACTAATTACTAAAACAATTAAATTTTTACATGAAATTGTGAATTATTTGGTAGCAAGCAAAAGTCGATGAAAGTAAATAGTGAGATGCGTTTTCGGTCATTTTCCCGACTTAAAAATAAAAAAAATCCGTTTCGTGAAAACATAGCCAACGTAACTATAATTTTCATATAATCGTCCTTAATACTCGAAGAAATCGGGAGTCTTTATCTTATCTTATCTTGTGCTCCTACTGAAATCAAAAGATTTTCAAGTTTTAATTATTTGTTAGAAATGTATGATGGTATTTCACAAAATTTCATAGCACTTTTACAGTTTCCAAAAGATAGTTTATTGCATGTTGTTCAAAATTTCGAGTAGGTCACATTTATTCATTTGTTACAAACACAAATTAGAGAACCAGTCAAGAACAGCGGAAAACCAACCTCAATAGGAACTTTAAACCCTATTAAAGATTTTAAGACAGATTAAGCATTGTTTCACAAGGCTTACAGAGAGCCATAAACCACCTATTTATAACAACCCACATATTCAGGAAAAATGACCGGGAATGAATTAAAGATCTATTTAGAAAAGCTAAGAAACAAGAAACCCACTATTTGAGAAGTCTTTTTTAGTATTTATATTAAAAACAATTTTTTAGGTAAAAAAAGCTTTTCTACAGATAATGCATAGAGCATTCCAAGTTGATGCAAAACTCAGTTCCCATCCAGTAGTCCATCATGTCGTAAATTCTGATGAAATAATTGCAAATTTCGACACTATTTCTTATAGTAAGGTAATTTATCTTCTATTACTATTATATCTAAAGTATTAACCCATTCATGCCTAAGCCAAAACTGTCAGTTGAGGAACCAAAGTAACAATTAAAATAAATATAATTTCCTTGGTAAATGAAATTAGGAACAATAAATTATATCAAGGAATACATTTAGAAAATGTCTTCCGTGACAACAGACTCAAAAATCAAAAATTGAATTAAGATTTTTTGTCGATACAGAATCTGAAAAAATTAATTCGCTTACCAAATTCAAATGTTTTAATTATCAACAAATTTAGTTTAACACCGTCGCTAGGATTCTTAGGAGCGTTTAGTTGAATGTGTCTGGTTCCAAATTTAAACTCTCCAAGTAATCTTGATTTACTTTTAGTCCAGATGGTAAAAATAATAACTAATTCCATTAGGCTTTCCCTCATTGTCCTCTAATACATTTCCAATGACAAAATTACACCATGAAACAAAAGAGGACTAAGTTCCAAAAGCTTGAGAGAATTAATTGACATCAGGTCCGCATGATGATTTCAATGGGCCATCGGCATAGAAGCTTCGCGTGTAGGATACGAAAAGCTAGGCGAATTATACCAAGGGTATTTTAATAAAAATAACAAATTTTTGGCATACAGAAAGGTTGGAAGGCAGCAGTTTGATCCAAATTAAATTTTCAACAATATAACAAATAATATCCTTGAGCCATGGATTTGGAGAAATTGGAAGTAGGAGAGGAAATTGGATGATAAAAGGCGGCAGAACTCAAAAATTCAAATTTCTTCGGGAGTCCGAATAAAACATTATCATTTTTCAATCAATGAAAGGTGTCCCAATTATTTCTTGAAATCAATAATAATTTCCCACGAAATTCATTTGTTCCTTTGGTTCCTCAACTGACAGTTTTGACTTAGGTTTTAATGGTTTAAGTTTTTAGACTTTTGTTAAAATAATAATAATAATTTTAGGGTGCATATGTTGCAATGATGTTAGAAGATTTTCTTGGGTCAGATATATTTTATCAAGGTATGACGACCTACTTGAGAAAGTACTCTTATCAGAATGCAGAAACTGAAAACCTTTTTTCGGTTTTGCAAGAATCGGTTGGCGATAGTTTAAACATTAGCGCAATTATGGACACCTGGACTCGTCAAGCGGGCTGCCCTGTTGTAAATGTTGCTGCCATATCAAAATCTTTCTACATTTTAACTCAGAAACGATTCCTCGATGATCCAGAAGCAAAATCAAATTTTTCTGAATCGAACTATGGGTAAGATAGTTTGAAAACCTTTTTATAATTTACATTAGAGAATTAATTTTTAAAAATTCAATTTTTTTACTAGTAAAATCGTAAAGTTCTCGGATTTACATTACTTTATTATGTAAAGATTATCAAATTTAAAATAGTAGATGCATTTGTGGAAATGATTATGAGAATTTATTATGAAATTTTTAAATATGTTTTAGTTTCTAATTTCCATATCAAGTCTTATTAACCTCTTAATTGCTTAATTTAAATTGATTTATTTGCAGTTATAAATGGACTATTCCAATTACTTATATTACGAGTGCGAATTCGACTCCAACTTTGGTGTGGTTTTATAAAGATTCAAAGAATTGTAATGATTTTTCTAAATAATAACACTGACAAAATAGTTTTTGTTTAAAATAAAGTATATATAATATTGTGCTTTTTATTTTTTTTTAAGTACAAGTAAAACTGAACGAACCAGTTGATTGGATAAAATTCAATTGTGATCGAATTGGATACTATCGTGTAAATTACGAAATAGGTGAATGGCATAGGCTTGCCGCAGTTCTTAAATTGAATAACAAGGTACTTTTGACTTTTAGAAACAAAAGTTTTTCAGCTTGAAATTTTAGTTTTTTAATATTTATCTCTTTTTTATTCCAGAGATTTTCCACTTTAGACAGGATTTCCATTTTAGAAGACGCCTTTAGTTTAGCTTATGCTGGTGAACTTGACTTTAGAAGTATCATGAAAATAATTAATTTTCTTCATTCAGAGGATCATTTAGAGCCTTGGGACATAGCAATAAAGGAAATTTTAAAAATCAACAACCTGCTACTTTCGACGACTAAATCTACGAAATTCCAAGTAATCATTTAAATTGATTTAAAGTTAAGTTAAGATTTTTTGTTTCAATTGATTTGAATAGTAGAGTATATGAATTTATACAATCTTAGGAAAGCTTACTACTGATTTACAGTTAACCTCATTCAATAAAAATGCTTCATAGTAGATAACGCATTAAACACTAGAAGGACTGCAAGGTGTCCTAGGTCACCGTTGAGTCACCGAGCTCCAACTATGTTACGATAGTGCGTCGCGTCGGCTGCTTAAGCTCTTGGCATCAGCAACCGACTCCTACACTTTATAGACGCCAAATTGAAGAATGCGTAGGGCAGGTGACGTTTGCATCACCTCTGACAGTTTCAAAGCGAATTTGGTGCCCCTAATGACCTACATTTATTAGCACGGTGAAAACACCTTAGACTGGGTCATGTCTTTAGTCAAATTAAATAGACAACCGGATTATCAGTTGCCACTCCAAAATCGAGACTAGAATTATAAAAAAAATTCGTTCTGAATTTTTAAAGAACAAAACGAGCATGAATTTTTGCCTCATTTTTATGTAGTGCAACTTTGACTCCTTGTTATACTCCTTGTTATTTTGTTACCTGCAAAAAGTAAATTAATAAAAGTTGTAAGTTGTAAGTTGTCTCCATGTAAGGCCTGCAATGATTTATGGTATAGGACAAGGTTTTGTTAACATCCCTACACCTTCTGCATCGGGTGTCTCTGTCCACTTGGCCCTTGAAGACTTCTTTAAGCGGCATAACATTTATTTGTGCCCGGTGTACGAAGCGCCAATCAGCGAACCTAGTAAAGCTTCCACTTCTCAGGAAGTGTTTTCAGGCTTTATCCACTAACGAGAAAGCATACACTTTGCCTTGATCTTTCCTTTGCAACAGTGTCTGCAGATAGAATTGTTGGGTGGCGTTCCTCAGTCGATACATGAGTTGTGAACGCGCACAAGAGGGAATGATGATCTAATGGTCTAATGGGTACTAATAGTACGTGTCTAAATTAGCCAGACGACTAGAGTCGATAAGTTCCGGGAAAATTTGGAACAGCTTGTCTATGGGTGGCGACTAAAGGACTTGCGCCTTGACTGTCCTAACCCGCCCCGCCAAGTCAAAGTGACACCATAAGGGGGTACTGTTAGACACTGACATATGTAATACATTTTTATTTTATGAATGATTTTCCCATATATAGCAACTGTACCATCTGACCCGATGTTCCAACTCTTCAGGACTAACTCTAATAAAAAAAATTTTGTTTTCTTTTCGATAATATCTCTTAATTCTAAGAGAAAAATTATATCAGAAAAAGAATTGGCTTCCCTTAGCAAAGCAAATTTTTTTTTACAGGAATACATCAGATACTTGACCGATCCAATATATTCCAAATTTTGTTGGAATGTTGTAAAAACTGATAATTGTACTACTTTGTAAGTATGTTTTTAAAATAATCTTTTTTTTTTAATTTTTCAATCTAATGTTTTCAATCTAAAAGTAAGTTTATTTTTACAAACTGATTTGTTAATTCCACAAACTCATTTGTGTATTCCATAAACTAAGCTGTTTGTGGAACTTATAATTTCCATTTGTAGATGACACAAACATTTCTGTGAATTACACAAAAAATTTTTTTCCGTGCACTAGCAAATTTTGTAATCATTACAGTTATAATTTTCTTTCTGTTTTTTACAGAGATTTCACGACTGTGGTAGAATTAGCATGTGAAGTTGGTCACGTTAAGTGTTTAAATCACGCAAGTGAAATTTTCAAAGAATGGATAAACAATCCAAATTATCAACCTGACGCCGACGTTAGAAGTTTAGTCTATAATTACGGTAAATTTAAAAATTAAGTCTTTTTTAAAATCTACATATCAAAATCAACAACAGAAAAATAATTTTCTAATAATTCATAGGAATGCGTCATGTTGGCGGAGAGGCAGATTGGAATAAAATGTTCGACAAGTTCACAAAGGAAGAGGATGTTGAAGAAAAAATGAAATTAGCGCAAAGGATTGAGTTTTGTACGTTCAGCTTCTTTATTAGAAAGGTCAGTCAAAATAGCTGCAACTCAATTATTATTTTGTCCATCAAATAACAAATTTGTCCAATAGTATTATTTATTCTTTTTTACTATTACTATGTTATCAGGAAAATTCAGGAACATCAAAATAATAGTTTTTAGGCGAACGGATAAAATAACGCGGTCTGCGATTGGCAGATCGTTTTCAAGCCAGTCAAGTCCAATAAAAAGTGATAAAAATTTAAATTCAAAATTTTAATTTTCTAAAAACGCTTTTTTATAGAGAATGTAAATATGCAACTTTTTTCTTTTCGACATTTTTCTTTATGAACAGTGTTTTAGATAAAAATTGCAAAAACTGAAAAATTTTTATTATTAAATTTCATTACGTTTTAAAACAACCTAATTTTTCCTAATAAATATACAGCTGGATCTTTTAAAATTTGGTAAAATTGATTTTAAAAATATTTCTATTTGGTGACGGTTGTTTAGTTTGAGGTTATGTAAAGCGAGAAAATCTTTTTAAATAGTTGTCTTATTTTTATTTTTCAGATATATTTCGTATGCAGTGAATACACATTACTTATTATACATTCTCTTCCACATTTCGAAAAATCCTGTTGGTACCCCTCTTATTTGGAATTGGTTGCAAGAAAATTGGAACCTTTTAGTTGAAACATACACGCAGAGCAATCCCGGTCTGGGCCTACTAATTGAATCGATTACACTTTTTTTTGCTTCGAAGAAAAAGTTGAACGAGATGGAAGCTTTTTTTAAGAAATACCCAGAAGTGGGCGCCTATGCAGAGTACAGAACTATAGCGCTAAAAACTGTTGCTAATAACATCAAGTTGGTGCAAAAAATTAAAAAGCAAAAAATACTTTAATTTTGAATTATTAATTCATGTTTAAATATATAATATGGCCTACTATTTTTCCAAATAATACTGCTGCAGTAATTTTATTTTCAGTAATTTTTGCAAATATTTTGGACTACGATACTGATTATGTATAATGATGTATTATGTGTTTGTACAATATTGTCAAAAGATTTTTAATTATTTTATGAACCCATAAAAAGTTTTTTTAATACGTTTTTAAAACCGTACGGTAAATTAATTAAATATTGTTCTAAAAGTTGTATTATATTATAGTTTAAAATATATTAATTTTTTTTTTAACTTATGGAGCTGTTTTTTTAATTAATTGAAATATAGTCATTTTGCGCGTTTTGTTACTGTTTTCATTTAAAAGTCCCAACTTTATAAATTTATATCTTAAAAACAAAACGGTAAATTTCAATAAAATTGTAACCATACATGTAAAATAATGCATTTAATATGTCATTAAAATGTTATAAGAATCTGTAGAAAATTGATTTTTGGATAAACCTCATTAATTTTCGACTAAAATGATTTGTTTTGTTCTTTTTCTAGTTACACCGATCTTTTTACGAATTTAGTGCAAAAAAATTTTATCAATTGAATTTAATATTAGTTTAAGATTAAACTTTTTATACGCG
Organism: Ganaspis brasiliensis; assembly: GCA_037103525.1. Taxonomy (NCBI): domain Eukaryota; kingdom Metazoa; phylum Arthropoda; class Insecta; order Hymenoptera; family Figitidae; genus Ganaspis; species Ganaspis brasiliensis. Next base: position 800,871 of record JAZKLR010000078.1, read on the forward strand.
AGTTAAATTGACAGATTTTTAAAGCGTATTGTTTATATTTAAATTAAAACTTGATTATTTCTTACGAAATTGATTATTTCTATCGAAAGCTTTAATTTTTAGCAATATTTCGTGTTGTTGTATAACAAGTTTTTTCTTTTTTTAAGTAAAAAGACTTTGTAAAGAATGTATTTATTTTATTGAAAATTTATTTTAAAATGAATTCATATTCTAAATATTCTAGGTTGTAAACTTGAGTTCGAAACGCTAAGACGCGTTTTACGGTGAGGGTCTCTCTCGTCCTTAACGAAACGACGATTCCTTGACCACTAAATTCACAGTCCAAACATAGTTGGGACTTTGGCCACCGTTTTGATCTTAAGTTTGAAAACATTAAAATTTTAGCTACCGTCAAGTGGGGCTATTTTGTGCGCTGTGGGGCTATTTTGTGCATGCGAGGTTTTTAATGAATAAAATCTTTATATTCAGTTGCTCAAGATTGCTACTTGGTATAAATATTTTCTGATATCTAGACTACAGAGAGTACTAAATGAATTTCTTTAATTCTTTATCAGAAATCAGAAAAAAACTCGTAAAGTCGTGAAAATCAAGCTGAGAATTTTCAATGTTCTCAAAATTCGGTTCAGATCTCCGGAAGTTTAAAAGTGTTTATAAAGGTAATTATAATACTTGTTGACAATTTAGTTGTGATGATGTACACGGGATGCGCTAACTTTTTATTGCATATTTTAAGAAAAAAGTGTAAAAAACTGAAAAACCAGGATTTGGTGGGTTATTTTGTGCATTATTTAAAATCAAGTTTTTTTCAATAATTTGTTTTGTAGTTAGTAAAAATTACTTTAAAATTTCATTTTGAAACATTTTTGTCTTATTTTTATTATATGTGACTGTCCATGAGAAAACGTGCCTTAGCTCCAAAAAATAAATTTTGATTTTTTAATGTCAACAGACTTCACTTGCTCTTTCATTTCAAAAAATAAAAAATTGTTGTTTTAAAGAACTTTATGTAATATTAAGCAAAGACCGTAGGCCTACTATTATATTGGTTTCAATGCATTGCTGCAACTTTAATCGCTCATCCTGTAAAATTGTCGTTTGGGAGCTAAGGCACGTTTTCTCATGGACAGTCACATATAAGATAAGAAATAAGGATAAAATTTCAGTTGTACACATGGTGCCTTAAAAACCTCAAAAAAGTAACACATGCTTTTCAAGTTAATTTTGAAACTTTTTCTCTTAAAATAACTCAAGAAGTGCAATAGAAGTTATTTTAAGTAAAATTTTGTTAAAGAAATAAATTTTTTTGTAAATCTACATTTTTGTAAAATTTTAGTGTTTTACTTTCAAATTAAACAATTCCTAGAAAAAAAATATTTCTGGCTTCGTTTTTCTTTATTGTAGTCTAGAATATCTAGAAATAATACTTCATACAGCAAAAACGTTGAAAAAAATTTTTTACACAACTTTATAAATAAGCAAACTTTGACGCACAAAATAGCCCCATCATGGGGTTTATTTTGTGCACAACTTTGAGATTCTATAACTCAGACATAAAATTTTTTCTTGTCGGCTAACTCATAGGACACCTTTAGAAGGATGTCTACAACATAACTGAATACATAAATTCTTTATTTTTTCAAATTCTGAATTTTAATAAAGCCTACAATGTAAAAAGAGTAGTTTTGTGCACAAAATGGCCCCACTTGACGGTAGTAAAGATTGTATATTAAAAAAAAAGAGTTTTGGAGTCAATACTTATTAAAAAATTTAAAGATAAAGTCGTGAATTTTACAAACAGAGAGAAAAACTGTAAGCGATGTCTATAATAACATTTTGAAAATCTAATATTGTGAACGCACCCTAATGGTTGCTACAGAGTTTCCTCTATAGTGTGATTTGATAGTTTTATGCCTTGTTCACTTTCATTGATCGTTGATTATTGAAGTTTTAAATTTTAATTTGCCGTAATATTTAAACAGTTTTTACACTTCTTCCTTTTTGTGGGAAGTTGTGTTTGTTAATATGTTTGGTTTTTGGTTGTGTCTGTTTCTCAAATGAGAAATAATGCTTTTTATGATAAAAATACGATTTTAGACTGTTAAAGATTATGTATCACTTTTACATTATATTTTGTGAGTATTTGATTGTTTAAAAAAAATGGTTAAAATTTCTACGTTTTTTTAGAAATTGTTAAAAAAAACTATGTTTAATTTCTAGATTTATAACTTTGATGAAGGCAAGCAACTTGTTGACGAAACGTTAGTATTGTAATTTGTAGTAGACTAAATATCATTTAGTCCGCTTTTTATTAATTTGTAAGTGATCGTATGACCAAAGATATGTTTTTGACTATTAAATTTATCACGATCAAAAGAAGAAATTTGAAAATTTCCTATATTCCATCTTTCATTGGAAATTTCTACTCAATTGTTTGTTTAATCAAATGTCTATTGAAGTTACGTGTCATAAAATGTTAATTGGATTGAACGTTCAATTTACTTGTTTATCTAATCAAATATGCAATAACATTCTATTTCCAACTTCAATATTATATTATGATGTTAAAGTAAGGTTATATAGAATATGTTATAGAATGTTATTGCATATTTGATTAAATAAACAAGTATATTGAACGTTTAGACCAATTAACATTTTATAACACGTAGCTTCAATAGACATTTGATTAAACAAACAATTGAAAAGAAATCGTATTTAAAATATTTTTAATAAAAATGAGTTTCCACTGTTTTTTTAAATAACATTTTATTGGACTGGCTTTGTAATAAACATGTTATCAAGGGGAGGCGTCGAGTTGTTTATTTTAGCATTTTATTGAATCGAGATCGTTATAAATTATTTCTGTAATTTATTTTATTATTGATGTTTTTCCCGCTCTTATTTTCAAACATGGCTGACGATGTTCCACCGCCCAATGATGCGGGTAATCAAAATTATGCGGGTAATCAAAATAATTAGGAAAAGTTGGTTGATCAGTCGGATCCGGGTAATCGCGCTGATCCTGAGTTGCAGGCGCAGCATCCGAATCCGGTCCACGTTGATGCTGCTTATCAGATCCCAAAATTTAGTAGTTTTTATCGAAATGAACCAATTTTGTGGTTCGCTCAGGCGGAGTTTATGTTTGAGTATGCTCATCGTAATTCACAACGGGCTCGCGCGGGTTCCGTTATGTCCGTCTTGGAGTGCGATGTAGTCCAAGCTATTGCCGATTTAATTACGTCTCCAGTACCGATTCCGGATTTGCATACGCAGATTAAAAAGAGGATTATTAAAAAGTTCTTAGTGTCTCCTGACAGCATGTTAAAATGAGAATTGCTGAGTGCGGGAAAGACTTAATCTACTTTGAGTCGCATTTGTCATCTTACAATTAGTCGCAATTGTTGCAACGACGACGTTATTTGCACAATTTTTTAGAGCAGATCCCAGCAAATTGTTGTGCAATTTTCGCTGTTTTGGATTCTACGGATTTATCGGCTCTAGCTGAAATGGCTGATAGGATTGTAGAATGTGGAGTTGTCCCTGGTAGATCAGTGTTTGCTGTCGAGAATAACGATAATCTTTACAAAAGAATTGAGGAATTGTAGAATTATTATTACTATTATTAAGAAGTGAAGGTAAAAAAGTTTGTAATATGGCTTTTATAGGAATAGCTGCAACTTTGCTTCCTATGAGTAGAACTGTTCACAAAGTATTGGGATCACCTGTGCCGTTATATAGTGATTCAACAACCAATATTAAATTACAGTTTAAGGCCGTTGAAGACACAGAGTCCGCAGAGAATCTGTAGGGGGGATCAGTGGTTCTCAAAGACTGTCCCCATGCGTTTTGAAGACTTAGGAATTTTTTGCGACAAAGTCCAACACTTTTCCCACAAAAGAACATCGTACTGCAAATTATATTGAAATAAAGATTCAGAAAAATACTTCCTTTTGATAAATCAAGTATTTCATGAGCTTTAGTGTCTCGAGGAAATTCGTGTGATGAAAACAACCTCCAATGATGTTCCATGTTTGGCAATTTTTTCCAATAAAACCAGACACTTTTTCCGAAAATGAAAATCGTACTGCACATTTAAATTTAATTAGCACTTTTTCACTTATTTTGTTTTTGGCATATGAGTTTTTAAATTGCGTCAGTCTCTCGAGGAAATACAAAATCACTTGACACTTCACTCACTGATTCGGACTTTGACAATTTTTTTCGTCAAAACCCGACACTTTTTCCGCAAATGGTCATCGTAGTGTAAATTTCAATTTAACTAGCACTTTTTCACTTATTTTGTTTTTGGCATTTGAGTTTTTAAATCGCGTCAGTCTCTCGAGGAAAGTAAATTTTTTTTCAATTTCATCAAAACAATATAGCAGAATATAGTTTGTCGTGCGCTGTTCTGATACGGCATTTTCGGGTACTAATTAACGCGGCGACGCCTTTGAAATTATAGACAGGCGTACATTATATTCATTATATTAATCAACCTACTTATAAAATTCAATGTTTAGATATTAATTGTAAAAATTTAATATAAAGAATTAATGTCAAGTTCCAAACATAATTTTGTTAACTTTTTACAAAAAATAAAAGTTGTTTGTTATTTCAAGTGAAATTAGCTCTATTGAAAAGACGCATTTAAAATACTTTAAACCATTTAAATGCAACAAGTACATAATTTATTGTAAATCATGCATTAATAATTTCTAAACAATTTAAATATTTTTTAAAATCTAAGAGTTGAAGGAAAAACCGTAGGGTTATTTAATTTAATTTAGTTATTTAATTTTTTAAAATTAAATCAACAGAGCATTTGATAAATATTTTATACATAACGTAAAAATTAAAGAAATAATTAAAACGCAAGGAAGGACTAAAAAAATAGTGTAATATCAAGAAAATTAAATAAACAGGAAGAAAATGGAGAAATGTTTTTTTCTTAATCTAACAAACTGTAAAAAATTTAAAAAGTAAAAAAGAATACGTAAGTAAGTTTGTAAAAAATCTCTGAATAAATAGACAAGATGTGAAAAGAAATTGAATAAATACAATTCAGTAATATTAATTATTTTCCATATTCACTATAATCCTCCCTTTGGTAATATCCTTACAAGATTTTTAAGAGATTTTAATTTACTTTTCATTTTATAATTTATTATTTTTACAACATTTTAAGATTTTGTCTCCGTTTAGGTATTTTTGATATTTTTTTTTTTTGGTTTTTGTCTCTTTTCTTTTTAGGATTTTCTTTAATTTTCTTCTTTTTATAAAAATTATTTAATATTATTTTACACAGTTTTCTTATTTATACATTCATTAAACTTTTTATTACGTTAATTTTAATAATTATTTCTATACTTTAAAAAATAAATACACTTATTTTTTTGTAAATTTATTCAATTTCTTTTCACATCTTGTCTATTTCTTAAGAGATTTTTTACAAACTTACTTACTTATTCTTTTTTACTTTTTACATTTTTTACAGTTTGTTAGATTAAGAAAAAAACATTTCTCCATTTTCTTCCTGTTTATTTAATTTTCTTGATATTACACTATTTTTTTAGTCCTTTCTTGCGTTTTAATTATTTCTTTAATTTTTACGTTATGTATAAAATATTTATCAAATGCTCTGTTTATTTAATTTTAAAAAATTAAATAACTAAATTAAATTAAATAACCCTACTGTTTTTCCTTCAACTCTTAGATTTTAAAAAATATTTAAATTGTTTAGAAATTATTAATGCATGATTTACAATAAATTATGTACTTGTTGCATTTGAATGGTTTAAAGTATTTTAAATGCGTCTTTTCAATAGAGCTAATTTTAACTATATTCTGCTATATTGTTTGACATTTTCTTTGATGAAATTGAAAAAAAATTTACTTTCCTCGAGAGACTGACGCGATTTAAAAACTCAAATGCCAAAAACAAAATAAGTGAAAAAGTGCTAGTTAAATTTAAATTTACACTACGATGGCCATTTGCGGAAAAAGTGTCGGGTTTTGACGGAAAAAATTGTCAAAGTCCGAATCAATGAGTGAAGTGTCAAGTGATTTTTTATTTCCTCGAGAGACTGACGCGATTTAAAAACTCAAATACCAAAAACAAAATAAGTGAAAAAGTGATAGTTAAATTTAAATTTACACTACGATGACCATTTGCGGAAAAAGTGTCGGGTTTTAAAGATAAAAATTGTCAAAGTCCGAATCAGTGAGTAAAGTGTCAAGTGATTTTGTATTTCCTTGAGAGACTGACGCGATTTAAAAACTCAAATACCAAAAACAAAATAAGTGAATAAGTGCTAATTAAATTTAAATGTGCAGTACGATTTTCATTTTCGGAAAAAGTGTCTGGTTTTATTGGAAAAAATTGCCAAACATGGAACATCATTGGAGGTTGTTTTCATCACACGAATTTCCTCGAGACACTAAAGCTCAGGAAATACTTGATTTATCAAAAGTAAGTATTTTTCTGAATCTTTATTTCAATATAATTTGCAGTACGATGTTCTTTTGTGGGAAAAGTGTTGGACTTTGTCGCGAAAAACTCCTAAGTCTTCAAAACGCATGGGGACAGTCTTTGAGAACCACTGATCCCCCCTACAGATTCTCTGCGGACTCTGTGTCTCCAACGGTCCTAAAGAAGGTTTGGTTTTTATAGATGTTGATGTTTTTATTTGGGATTAAACTCCAATGGCACCTAGGTATGCTTTAGAAATTATGGATAGAACATTGAGAGATATCATGCAAATCGATACTCTTATTGGTGGTAAAATAATCATTTTAGGAGGTGATTTCAGACAAGTTTTACCAATAAAAGAAAGAGGTCCAAATTTTGAAATTATAAAATTGTCTATTAAAAAGAGTAAATTGTGAAAGAAATTTTCTTCATCCCCTATCCGAAAGTACGCTCTTCCTGGACTAACTTCGCTCCAGAAACAACGGCTTTTGCTGCCTGCTCGAACAGTCGAGCGCTCTGATTGGCTACGAGATTTTATGGCTCGTTATCCTAACAAAGTTCATTATGGTTCCTGTATTGTGATTTTTGACAGGAACTGTGCTTAACTTAATAACCACACAATATTTAAAAAAAAAAGAATAAAAGTAAAATGAAACAAAACAATATAAATAATAATTGTCTTTGATATTTTGACACATTTAATACTGAACATTGTTCAGTATTAAAATGTGAAAAAATAAAAAATCTAGGTGACTGATAAGATACTTACCTTTTTATATGTTTTTACTTTTATTGATGCCCGCCCGACCAGCAAAATCCTCGGCTTCGCCTCGGTTTTGCAAAAGTCGAGCGGGCAGATCAAATTTCCAAACAAGAATTCAGCTGATCCAGGAACATTTTTCGAGACATTTTGCAAGGTGTCCAGTAGTGCGCGCTAACACAGGCCACAAAAATTCGGCTGGGGGCGAAGAAAAATCGTAAACAACACACGGCCAGAAAGCTGGATGCCCTGGCAAGCGAGATATACTATTTTAACATTTACATTATCTAAAAACATGCGAGCTTACTTTACCGCCATTTGGTTTACCACCACATGTATTACATTTGAGAATACATTCAGTTGTAATGTTAATTAGAAACCTTAGCATTAATGAAGGTTTATGTAACAGAACAAGATTATTGGTGTTAGATTTATCAAATCATGTAATTAAAGCTGAAATATTGACCGGAGATAAGTGTGGGAATATTTTATTTATATATCGTATATTATTATATTGTGAGAGGGTTTATCCTTTTACATTCAAGAGATGACAATTTCCAATTAAACTAGCCTTCGCTATGACTATTAATAAATTTCAAGGACTGACATTTCATGAAATTGCAATTGATTTAAGAAAAGATGTATTTAATCATGCTCAATTGTATGTTGCATTGTCAAGGTTTCACTCAATTGATTCAGTTAAACTATATCTAGGTCACTAGTTTACAATGATTTTGACCTGTGGCATTTGACTGTCATTTCTTATGTAAAATTTTCCCCCTGAATCGAAATATGAAGTCAGACTTTAAGAAAGTAGAACAGTTTTCGAGATATAGCCAAATTTCAATTTTTTTAATTTTTAAAAAAAGTAAATTCACTAAATTACAATTATCTCCGGAAGTACTTAACCGATTTCAATTTCTTTTCTATGAAATTAAAGGTAGTTAAATTTCCTATCAAAAGTATGTACACATTTTTTCAATCAGATTATCAGTTTAGCGTCTATTTATGAATTTGTTGAGAATTTTGCTTCATTTTTAACAAAATTGCAAAAAAAAAGTGATTTACTGTGTATTACGTCATCAAAAAATATTTTTACTTCCGGTTTCTTTTTTGGATGTCAAAGTGTAATCTTTTTGAAAGAAAATGAGCCTTAGGTAATCAAATTTGGATTAAAAATGTAGAAGTTATAAGCATTGAAGTGAAAATACAGAAATTCAATGTTTGACAAATTTTATGATTCTTTTAACTATTTTAAGACTAACGTTTTGAAGAGTATAAAAGGATGATTGAAATGGAAAGTGGCATATTTTTACACTGTTTTTAACGTATTTATGAGATTATAAAATTTAAGCACAAAAAAAATATTGTGTCCATTTATGAAAAAATGAGTAATGCAAAACGCAAATACAATTGCAAAAATGATCCTAACAAGTTCTTCTATGCCTGTGGAGAATACATTTTTGTGACACCGCCAAAGTTTACCCGAGTCGAAATTTAAGACCTGATAAGACCTGGAGTGATGAAGAACTTAAAAGGAGTAAGAAGGACTAAATAGGTTTTGAAGAATTATTTTTCCATTGTGATTTAGACCTATTTAATTCTAATAAGACCTGATTATGGACCATTCCAGAGGTTAAAAGGATTAATCAGGACTTAAACAAATCCTAGTAAAACCTTACAAAGCCTTCTAATGAAGGACTTGTTAGGTTTAGTCTAGGTTTTCATTTATCTGAAATTATGACGTAATAGATCACATGTTCTTACCCAATGGGAAATTGGTTATTAGTTTTTTATTATTAATTATTATAATTGATTTGAGTAAATAAAAAAAAAATACATTTTATTAATCTAATTATTTTTTTTTATTAATAGAACTTTGTTCAGAACAACTTTGTTTTTTAATTTTATTTTTCCATTTTTTGTAATTAAATTAGCTAATTGTTTAAAACATGTTTATATACACAGTAGATAGACCTAAACAATTAAAACTATCCTAAATAACGAAAAATCGCACACCCGCTGGGATCGAACGCGGAACCCTTTGGACGAAAGTCAGACGCTCTAACCCCCCGTACTCGCTCGCTTATTTAGAAATTTACAAAGCCTATTATTTGAATATCATTCCAGTCAGGGGCGAACTATTTACTTTTTTTAGAAATACCTTTTGAACCGTAATAAAATTTGTCTAAATAATTTTAAAAAATCAATTTTTGCCTCTATTTATAAAAATTAGACATTGAATTGAAATATCATTGATGTTATCATAAAAAATTTAAAATTCTATCACTGATAGCTAACTTAATTTTTCGTTTATTTATAGTTAAAGGTCTTTCTTAAGTTTTCAAGAATTTTTGTATTTTTATTTGTAATACTGAAAAAAACTATGTAAACAAAATTCTTATGAAAAAATTTGCATCCTTAAATATACAAATAAAGATTCAAGATTATATTTCTGTTAATATTGTTATCATTTTTAATTTTTGTAGAATTTTAATTTAATTTCATAATACTGCTCAAATGCCTTTTTTTAAACTAAAAAAAATCTTTATAATATATTTTCTTTTAAATTAAAAGCTACTTAACTAAATAAAACCCGAAAAATTAAACCAAATGTTTATAAAAACAATATACATATACAGATTTTAGATTCATTTTAAATAATGCAGCATAATAATTGAAAAATTATTAAAACAATGGAAAAAATTGGAGAAAATAATTGAAATTTAATAAAAATAATTGAAAATTGTGGGAATTAATTGAAAAATGATAAAAATAATGAAAAATTGGAGAAAAAAATTTAAAAATGATAGATATAATTGATAATTCATGAAATTAATTAAAAAATAAAATTTTAAATTGAAGAAAAAAAATTGAAAAATGACAAAAACAATTAAGAATTGATGACATAATTAAAAAAATTATTAAAAAAATTAAAAGGGCAGGCAAATAATTGAAAAATCATTTTAAAATATAAAAATTAAAGAAACTAATTGAAATTCGAAGTAAATTATAGGAAGTTTATGATATTAATTGAAAAATAATATGAAATTGGTGAAATTAATTTAAAAATGATAAAAGCGATTAAAAATTGAAGAAAATAATTATGGAATTTAAAAATGGGGCAATTCATTAAAAAATTATTAAAATAATTGAGAATTGGAGAAAACAATTGAAAAATGATAAAAATAATTAACAAATAATGAAATTTAAAAAAAATTTAAATAATGGAATAATAAAAAATTGTGGCAAATATTTGAAAAAAGATAAAAATAATTAAAACTCTATGAAAAGAATAAAAAGATAATGAAAACATTAAAAATTGCAGTATTTAATTGAAAAATTATGTTAAAAATTGAAAATTGAAGTAAATAATTGATATTTGTCATAAATAATTGAAAGTTTAAAAAATTAATTAAAAAATAGTGAAAACAATTTAAAGTTGGACATTTAAATTAAGACATTTTTCGTGTCTTAGACACCAAAAGTATCTTAATTTAAGACATTTTTGTCCAATTTAAGACACCATGTTTTTGCAGTGTTTGTTGAAGAATGATCAAAATAATTGAAAATTAGAGAAAACATTAAATAATAAAAAAAATTATCAACAATTGATGATTTAATGAAAAAATTATAAACAAAATTAAAAAGGAAGGAAAATAATTGAGATTTGATATAAATAATTGTAAGTTTATGACATTAATTGAAAAATAATAAAAATAATTTGAAATTGGAAAAATTAATTTAAAGAAAAGGATAAAGATAATTGAAAATTGGAAAAATAATTTAAAAATTAAAAAAATAATGAACAATTTATGGAATTATTTTTAAAATAATATAAAAATGAGGCTATTAATTGAAATATGATAAAAATAGTTGAAAAATCAGGAAATAATTAAAATCTGACAAAAGTAGTTGAAAAATACTATTAATTACTAAGTTTTGATTACGTTTATCAAATGAAAGGAAAAATACAATTGTAATTTAAAAAATTTTTTTTTTCAATTTATGAAAATAATTGATAAGTGAAAAAAGAAACTGAAAATAAATGAGAATAATGTTAATAAATAAAATAAGGATTCTAATTCATTATTGAGGAAAATATTGTAAGTAATAGGAAAAACAATAATTTAAGATGAATATAATTATAATTTATGGAAAGTGAGTTTTAAAATTGGGGAAAAAATTGAAAAATAATAAAAGTATTTATTAAAAATTAAGAAAATAATTTTAAAATATTTTAAAAAGTGAAAATTATTGTAAATAATTGAAATGACAATAGAAAATAATTGCAACTTTAACAAGATTATTGATTTAGTAAAATTTACTCTTGCTTAATAGATTCTTAATCTTTTCAGTTTTGTAATATATTAAAAAATTTAGATCTTACTTCACAAAGTTTTTTTTATGTTTTATAGAAAAAGGAGTCATTTTTAAGAGTTCAAAATACAAAAATTTTAATACTTTAATTTAAAGTGTAGAATAAAAAAACTTTAATAATAATTTTTCAACACGATATATAATAGAGGGGGGAGGGGCGTCCTAAAAATGTGACGTAATTTTAAAGCTTAGTGACTTAGTTTATGAATGAATATGGATATTTTTTATATAAATATATTCATTGTTTTAAAAATTTGAACTTAAATAACGGGTAACAACGCGTAACGTTAGATTGGTATATATCTTTTTCGAAATATTTAATAATTTATTCTCTAAACATGAATTAGTGAAACATCGGTTAGTAGTTTAAAATAATGAAAATCTATACTCAATTTTAGTAAACATTTGACTCAGTACTCCTTATATTTTATTGAAGTTTCATTAAGAGATTACAAAAAATTAGTTAAATATTTGATTAATTTAATTTAATGACCGATTATTAATGACCGATTTTCCGGTTCAAGTATTTAAATATCCCTAAAAATATTGCCAATTTATCAAGAAATACGTCTATTTAGTGCCAAAGTGGGCTTTTGTCATGCAAACGTACACATTTATATATTTAAAAAAAATTATTTATTTAAAATTAGAAAACCTTGGATTAAAAACTTTTATGACTGATGTAGACAACTTTTTGAAAGGGTTCAGGACAGAGTTAGGTTTAAATCGAACTAACCAGGTCTTATAAGGATTTAAAATCATTACATAGGATTCCAGCAGTACTTAAAAGGAGTAAAGGATTCATAAGAACTTATCAGGATTGAGAGGAAGCATTTGCCAGCATGTATTAGGATGAAGCAGGTCTTCTTAGTTCTTAATCGAACTAGACATGACTCTTTAGGATAAATCAGGGCTAGTCAGTAGTCTTCAGGATTAATAAGGTCTAGATACTTGACTCGGGTACTGTTACTTTGCAAACTGCATATCGTTTATATTTAAAGTTAATCCAGATAATCTTAATGAATCATGGACACCAAATGTTTTGTGCAATACATGTAGAACTACTTTAACTATGTGGATGGCTGGCACAAAGTAAGTAAAGTTTTTTTTAAGTTTTTTTGCAAATTTTTTTAAAACGCCTTTAGTAGTTAATGTTATTTTATTTTACCCTAGTCGTTACTTACCATTTGATGTTCCTGCAACTTGGCGAGAGCCAATGTGTCATGAAGTTGACTGTTATTTTTGTTTGACCAAAATTAAACAATGTGGACGTCATCGAAGCACTGAATATTCTGAATATCCTGTTTGTCCTAAGCAGAAGTACGAACTTGTTGATGATGCTGATGTACCTGAATCAAGTGAATTAAGCGACACTGATTTTGAACCAGAGAAAAAAGCAATGCCTCTTACACAATGTGAACTTAATGACTGGATAAGAGATTTAGATCTGACGAAGGAAAAGTCGGAGATGTTGACATCACGCATGAAAGAACGAGGTTTTGTGACACCTGAGGTTAAAATAACTTATTATAGAACTCGTCACGAGCGTTTTGCTACCTACTATTCAAAGAAAGATAACGTTTGTTTTTGCCATGACATAAACGGTTTGTTCAATGAATTTGGCGAACCACATGATCCAACTGAATGGCGTTTATTCATTGATAGCAGCAAACTAAGTTTAAAAGCTGTTTTGTTACACCAAGGTAACAAGAAACCCTCAATTCCAGTAGCTCACGCTATTGGTATGAAAGAATCTTATGAGTCAATGTCCTTACTGCTAGATTTAATCAAATATAAACAATATAACTGGAAAATCTGTTCTGATCTTAAAGTCGTCGCTATGTTAATTGGTTTGCAATAAGGGTACACAAAATACATGTGTTTTTTGTGCAAATGGGACAGTCGAGCACGTTGCGATCATTATGTTCGGAAAGATTGGCCTGAGAGAATCAATTTTACTATAGGAAAAGAAAATGTCAAATTTGATCCTCTCGTCGAACAGGACAGAATCATCATTCCACCTTTACATGTAAAACTTGGTCTCTTTAAGAACCTTGCAAAGGCTGTGCAAATAAAAAATGGTGCTGCGTTTAGTTACTTGAAAAAACTATTTCCAAATCTATCTGATGCAAAGAAAAAAGAAGGTGTATTTGTGGGGCTACAAATTAAAAAACTGATCACTGATGTTAAATTCCGTTCAATTTTGTCAGTAGATGAGGCAAAAGCATGGGATTCATTTTGCTTAACTGTTTCTTGCTTTCTGGGAAATGACAAAAGTCCAAATTACGAAAAAATTATCGAAGACTTGCTTATAAATTATAAGAACATAGGTATAATTTCAAAATTTTCCATTTTTAACTTTCTAACTTTATTTACATATATTAATCACATTTCATCGACACAGAAGTACATATGTCCTTGAAAATTCATTTCCTGCACTCCCACTTGCACTTTTTTCCTAACAATCTGGGCGTAGAAAGTAATGAATACGGAGAGCGTTTTCACCAGGACATAAAAGTCATGGAACGTCGCTAACAAGGCTTTTGAGATGAAGCAATGATGGGTGATTTTTGTTGGTTCCTCATCCGAGAAACAAATAATGTCCACAAAAGACATATTAAATCAAACTTAAACTACTTTTAAAGTTCAAAATTTATTTAAATCTTAAACTGTGTCATATTTCGTTAAAAATTTATAAAATTGAATAAAAATTTATTTTCCCTATATTCACGTCAATGCTTATAACTTTTACATTTTTAATCCAAATTTGATCACCAAAGGCTCATTTTCTTTCAAAATGATTACACTTTGACATCCAAAAAAGAAACCAGAAGTAAAAATATTTTTTGATGACGTAATACACAGTAAATCACTTTTTTTTGCAATTTTGTTAAAAATGAAGCAAAATTCTTAACAAATTCATAAATAGACGCTAAACTGATAATCTGATTGAAAAATGTTGTACATACTTTTGATAGGAAATTTAACTACCTTTAATTTCATAGAAAAGAAATTGAAATCGGTTAAGTACTTCCGGAGATAATTGTAATTTAGTGAACTTACTTTTTTTAAAAATTCAAAAAATTGAAATTTGGCTATATCTCGAAAACTGTTCTACTTTCTTAAAGTCTGACTTCATATTTCGATTCAGGGGGGAAATTTTACATAAGAAATGACAGTCAAATGCTGTAGGTCATAATTTTTTTTAAATTTTGTAAACTAGTGAATCAAAGAAGTGAAAAATATATTAAGAATTATGTTTATAAAAAAATTTTTGAATAGATATAATAAAATTATAAAATTTATTGTTATATTGTCATGAAATTTGAATATAAGTAATTTTTGGTCTTTACGGTATTTTGCTCCGGGAGCACTTGGAGCTCAGGACTAGTGAACCATACTTAGAAGAAGAACGTATTCCGATGTTTCTTTAAAACCAATTTCAACAAAGTTTTAAATATATGTAGTTAAAATTGATTGAATAAAATTGATTTTAAGTAAAAGTGTTTACATAACCTAAATTTTAAAAATTTGTGAAAATCGATTTAATTGTTTATGAAATGAAATAGATTGATCCTTAACAGATAAAGAATGAGAGAAATCTATGTTTTCAAAATAATTGTTTATTTTTACATGTTCTTTTTTTTATTTATAAAACATTGTGTCAATAGATGTTTTTAGCCATAAAGTTTCAAAATTTTCTTCCATAATTATCTATTTGTCCGAACTTTAAAATAACCAAACTTACATTCGTCAAAATTTTGGAACACCTGAATTTGCATTTGTCCGAACTTTGAAATTACTGAACTCAGGTTTGGTTGAATTTTGAAAACTCCGAATTTGCATTTGGCCAAACTTTTAAATTACCGAACTTACATTTATTCAATCTTTCAAATCACCGAATTTGCATTTGTCATATATTACATCGGTCTATCTTCAATCAAATTTTTTTTATTTCTACTTTTTTTCATAAATGCTATTTATAAAAATAGATATTTTTATATTTCAATATTTGCTTACAATTTATTTTTGACAATTGTTGAAAAAAAGAAAACTTTGAAAAATTAATATTTAGTTAACTCTTAAGGAAGCTCAAGTTAAAACCAGGCTTGTGTCCGTAAATAGTCTGATTCACTATAAAAGTAAATTCTATAGTGAAGTAGCCTATTTACGGACCCAAGCCTGAGTTAAACAGACCTTTCTGTTGATAGTTTAGGTAATTCTAACGATTTTTGTGACAAAATATTAAATAGAATTTAGAACATTAGTGTTATAATTATTACAACTCTATTCCCGTTACATCATAATCTATCAGCTTCTCTTCATGAATCATAAGTTGGAATGAGCAATTTTTGTTTTAGTATTATATTATATTTTTTATATTTGCTGTAAAAACATGTGTTACTACATAAAGTTTTATTAAATTAGTAAGTTTAAAATTCATAATATATTGTTTTAAAGTGATTTTCTCTGAAAAAGTGAAAAAATATGCTTTAGTTCTACAGTTAAAAAATTGAGTTTTTTTGAAAAGCGCAGGTTTTTAATTTAATTTTTTTAACCTCTTCCACAGGATTATTTGTTTTGGTGTTAAAATACATCACTTAGGCTTGGTCCAGATTAAAAAACTTTGAAATTGTATCAATGAATCATTTGTTCCAGTATCTACGAAGAAGATTCCTCGTGACAGTTGAAGAAAACCCAAAATTTCTCAACCAAGCAAGCTGCACTCACTCATCGTCACTTATCGACTGTCTTCAGCATCACTACAATGAATAGTACGGAAGTTGTTGACTCATTTTTATCACCATCATTTCATTTTCTTTCTGTTTGTCAATACGTTTTTACTATCGGTCTAATACTTTCAAATGAACGTTTAGTTTCACCTGAAGAAGCCAATCAATCCATTTCTGTCTTGAATGGTTTCTTCGATTATTTGAATAAATCCAACAATGAAACACAAGCCAAAAAGTTTCGTCTTCAACAAGTATTGAATGGAACTGATCTCTATGGAGGCGAGGAAAATGAAACTCTCGACGAAAAGTACGTGAATGAGACTTATCACCGGATAGTCGACAGAGCTTTGTTTACGCACTACGGAGGCGAAATTGGATATTTAGCGACAATAGTTACGTCATTAACAAATAATACCATATCATCATTCAAAAAACAGATATTCAATCACCTTTATAACGAATATATTGGTAACAATTATTGTACCATAAAAGACATAAATCCAAGCTTTATTCTTCTGTCAATTACAAAAATTATGGAAGACTACATTATTTCCATTTTTTCTCCATCTGAAAGCAACATTAGCATATTTGATGTTGACTACATGTATGCCATGGTCAGTTTAAAAATGTCACAAGCATCCTACGATAATCTAAGAAGTAACAGTTTAGAATATTATATTACACTCGCACGAACTTTGGAAATGGCAGTTCTTGGAAATGCAAGTAATTCATGGGTTCTAGAAGCTTTTTCAACTCCAGCTTTATTATATTATACTTACAACCAGAAGACAAACTTCAGCAAAAAGAACACAATACCTCTAAAACACAACTTTTTGAAACCATGTATATGAAATGTTGTTTGCATATTCGACTTCCACTACACAGAAATAGTACAAGGAGCTGTTAAAGAAAATTTTTTTTCAAATTTATGTGAAATGTCAAAATCGGAAAATCGAACTCAAATGGCTGCCAGATTTATTAATGAAACTTGCAGTTACCTACATTTCATAACTAGGGATCAGTTGGATTTGCTTATTTCTTTATAAACATTCGAGTAACATACCGGATTTGGAGGTAGAATTCTTAAAACAATTTATTTCTATTAAAAAATCTTATATTAAACGTACTCTTAAAGCACTAGAGGAGCAAGCCAAGTGCTAAAACAATTTTACATAGAGCTGGTCACAATTCAGTCGAACCTGGTTCTGTTGTGATGCACAACAGAATGACAACTTTAATTCCGACGAACTTTTAAAAAACTTGGGTGGTTTTCCAAATGATTAAATATAAAAAAAATAATCATTAAAGCAAGGCAATAATAAGCAACCGAAAAATTTTGATGAAAATCTAAACAATAGAGATGCTTCAAACCCAGTTCACGCTGCTGATTTAAATATTAAAAAACCTTATGATGGTCCTAGCACCTTTATAGGAAAAAGAAATAGATTAGAAAATAACAGAATGTTAAATAGAAAATAGGGTATTTCAAATGGTCCATCAACAATTGGAAAAACTAAAACAATACATGAAAGCGACATAATAATATTGTCAATAATATTGTCTATGCAACAAAAAACCATCCAACAAATTTTCACCACTTTTTAAACAATATTGATGCAGAAGGAACGCTGATTTTTTATCGCATAAAGATAAATAATCCGTACAGAATTTAAGACACAAATCTCGTTTACGGAACTGCTTTTCCTAATTTAGAATATACAATTCTATCCGATATTAATTTACATGTCAAAAGTACAAAAATGTCTTCAGAGAAAAAAGTTTTAATACTCGATCTGAAGGAGTAACCCATTGATGAATTCATCTGGCTGTTGGATAAAGTTTTACAAATTGATTCAATAATTACAGAAACAGGAAAATTGGAAAGGCATCGAAATATCGAGAAAAGTGCCGAAATGATTTTCTCGAAAGTACCTCTCTTCACAAAAGAAACAGCTGAAAACATATTAAAGAGTTATTCATTGGCATTTGACCCAAAGACAAGTTATTATTACTAACCAAGTATGAAGGACTTTGTAGGAGGGGAATATTTGGATAAAATAATTATGACTTATAAGAACAGACCGGACATCCAAAAAGATTTAACGCTTGATGATTATCACATAATAAAGTCTGTATTTGATTCCAAACTAAAAATAGCAGACCCAGGTAACCAAATTAAACCAAAGTAAAGATGATTCAGTAAAAAAAACATAGACCATAAAGTCGAAATTAGATAATCATTACAAAAAAAAATTAGAGAAACAAAATTTACCGAACGTGAATTACTGTTTAAAAAATAATATACCATATAAAAATCAAAGATAATTAATAATTTTGAAGTTATTTTATCGAGAGTTTAACCAATCTTCTATGTTCGCTTCGTTCTTCTGCAACCACTTAATGTTGTTAACAACATTTTCAAGCGCTTGAGTTCTGTACCTGGCACCAGCTCCTGCTTCTGGATATTTCTCAAAGAAGGCCTTCATCTCGTTTAATTTTACTCTTGAAGCAAAAGAACTTGTAATCATTGGAATAAGTTGGCCCAAATAACGATCTTTTAATGTGTATCTTTGAACGAGGAATTCCCAATTTTCTCGCACCCAATCCCAAATCAGTGGGGTACCAACTAGATTTTTCGAAGTGAAACCTAAATACAAAATTACGTCTTGTACATAATTTTCATCCATTGCGTATGAAATAAACCTGAAATGGGATTGATAGTTAAATCAATTAAAATTTGTACAAATGAAACTTAAATGGATTAAAATTGTAATTAATAAATATTTTGTCCAATAAAAATTAATTCGAACAAAAGAAGGCTAAATAATTATAAAATACTAAACTGTTTTGACTGACCTTTTGAGCAAAGCAGCTGATCGTACATTAGCCAATCCTTGCATTAATTTAGATTTTTCAAGAGAATTCGTTTCCTTTGTGAACTTTTCGAACATTTTATTCCATTCTGCCTCTCCACCAACATGACTCATGCCTGCAAATGATTTTATCCATTATTTAGCATTATTTCTTTGTTGTTAATCTTGATGTGTGGAATTTAAGAAAGATTAAATTTTGAGAATTACCGAAATAATAGACACTAGATCTAACATCAGGATGAGGTCGTTCATCTTTTGGATCATTTATCCATTTTGTGAAAATTTCACTTCCATCCTCTAAACATTCTGTGTGACCCATTTCACAAGCTAACTGAAGTATCACAGACCTGAGATTTCTGGAGAAATTTAATCCATTTAAAATTAGAATTGGTTAAAAAATTAAATCAACTAAAATGTGGACAATTTAAATAAATTAAAATTAAAAAGAATTTAAATTTAAGTCTATTGAAGTTAAGGTTTATTTAAACTCGGAAATATGGAATTCAGTTCTTTGAAAATCAAAATGAAAACAGGTAATATATATTCAAACAAATAAAATAATTAAACATTTGCCTAAGAAGAAAGAAAAAAAAATATAACGTATAAGAAACAAAAATATCTATTTTTAAAGATTTATGAAAATTTTGTTTATTATAAAACTAAATAAAAATACCACAAAAGATTTTCATATCTTTATTTGTAAGTAGTTTATTTTTTAAACTAAGAATATTTAATAAAAAATAATGCCAAATGAAACAGTTAATCAAAATCAAACAGATTATGTTGAATAAATGAAAAAATTTGAAAAGTATATCTGCTAATTCATATGATCGCAAATTTAAAAAAAGTAGGTAAAAACAACAAAAAGATAATAAATTATAAAAAAATATAAGCGTCAAAAAAAGGAAACAGTCTATTAAAAAAATTAGAAAATTCTTTTTAAAAAAAAGTCATGGACATTATTAAAGAGAAAAAGAAAAAAAAATTAAAATATATTACTAAAAATAAAAAAAAAATAAATTAGAAAAATTAGAGAATTATTTTACAAATTGAAAAAAAATAAATAAAATTTTGAAAACTTTAAAAAAAAATTAAAATAAATTTACATAATGTTACGAAGAAACCTTCCCAAATATAACCTAAATTCCTCCTTTTAAATAAAATTCAATTAAGAATTTGATTTGGGATCAGGATAAGTCAATGAGACACTAAAATTTAGTAAGAATATTTGTTTATGATTATAAAAATGAGAATTCAACAAGAACAATGATTTCATGTGAAAATTGAACCTTACTTTTACCTTACTTTTACCGGCTCAATGCACAGAAATTAAATGGAAGAATGCTTTTTTTGAATTACATTATAATAATACATCTTAGCTTTTAATGTAAAATATTAATATGACAAGAAATCATTATGATAGTATAATATAACCATGTGCTAGTATATAATATAATATTATGATAATATATTGAAACAATATAATAGTCTGATATAATATAATATAATATAATAAAAAATTGTATTAGTTACGGACATAACAATAATATAAAATAAAAGAATAAAAGTCTTCAAAAAAATAGAAAATTGATAAATTTAAAAAATGTAGATAAAAGCATTGAATAAATGTTTTTACACATTTGTAATTACCAGATAAAAGCCAAACAATTTAAAAGAGGGAAAAAATTTTCTAAGAAAACGAAAAAGGATTAAAATAATTAAAGAATTAATAATTAAAATGCAAGTAAGGACTAAAAAAATGGTAAAACAGCAAGAAATTTAAATAAATATAAAGAGAATAGAGAAATGTTTTTTTTTCTTAATCCAACAAACTGTTAGAAAATGTAAACAGTTTTCAAGTCACCTTTTTGGTGAATAGACGTGTTTACTTGTCGTGCCTGTATAGCTTTCAAAAGTGTTGACGTGTATTAATCATAGTAAATCGGCGTTCATAGTATACATCAGTTCAGTGATTTATTTATTTATTACTGAGTGAATAAGTGAATGTAATGGTGCGATCATATTAATTCGCTATACGAGTGAATCTTTGCTTACAGGGATACATTCCGTCTTTGTAATTAACATGGCGTCTTAATCTTTAAATCCTGAATCAAATTCTGTCTCGAAACCAAATTATGTAAAAGCAGTCCACTCAACGAATGGTATTTCTCGTGATCAAGCTATACTAATTGATACTCTAGTTGAATCCATCCATGAAGAATACATTATCGCTCTTACTAAATTTGTACAAGCCTCTAAAATCCGCTTTTCTTCTCGAATTACTAATAGTCAAATATGTGTTTAGCTAGATTCAAAACAAACAGCTGACGAAATTATCGACAATAAGAAAACGATTATTATTGGACACCAAATTATTCCCATCCGGCCTTTCGTCACAAGAAACAAAAGGATAATTCTATCTAATGTCCATCCACTCATCAGCGACGAGTTACTTGAAGATGAATTTAAAAATCTCAATGTGACATTTACCTCTCCCATAATGTCAGTACGAAATGGATTCACTTCCAAAATGCTATCACACATAATTAGTTTTCGTCGCCAAGTGTACGTTACCCCAGATGATATAGAGAATATTTCTCAGAGAATTTCAATTAATCTCGATGATACAAACTTCTAGATATATATTTCGTTATATTCTACAACTTGTTTTGATTGTAAACAAGAAGGCCACATTGCGAAGAGTTGCCCAAATAGTTCAGTTCCGACGAGAACACCTCCCAACTCAGCAGGTTCTCAACGTGAGTCAATGTCTACCGATAATCTAATATCCACTTCCCTTCCTAAAGAAAACTTCCCCTACCTTCAACATCCTTCTCTCTCACCAAATTCAAAACAAACAGGTGTTCCTTCCAAACCAAAAATCAACAACAATAAATCTCGTGATGATTTATCAAGCCCTATTAATTCTTCTTAGAGGAATAAAGACCTCCGCCTTCTACTTCAAAATCCATATCTTCCCCAGGAAATTCAAAAAATGAAAAAAACATAGAAACTGTACATGATTCAGCTTCTAACTCAGTATCGCTGCTTAGTGATCCCGCTGAAATCGCTACGTAAAAAAATCACCACTCGTCAAAAAAAATGAAATCAGTCTCCCCCCTCTGCAGCCAAAGAAGAAATTTTCGAAAGAAGTTGAGAAGGAATTAACAGAAAACTTTAAGTCACACCCACTTTCAAACCTGCAAGTTCAAAACTTGTTTGGTTTATCTAAAGATTCTCCCAACATATTAGAAGTTATTCAAGATCACACAACTGACCTAAATACACCATATTTTTTTTAGAAGCTTAAGAAACCGTTACACGCGAATTAGAATTAAAATAAATGAGCATCTATAGAATATTAAAGATCTAAACAGTATGGACTGCTCTCCATAATTAGAATTCTTTTATCTTCTTTAATTATTTACATATTACAATGGAATTTAAATGGATTCCTCCGACGCAGAAGAGTCTTGAAAAAACTAATCAAGGATATAGATCCAGCTTGCTTGTGCTTACAAGAAACTAATTTTAATTCCAGCTACTGTGCTAGTCTTAAGGGATATAAGTCAATTTTTTAAAATAGAATTAGTAATTATATCAGTGGCGGAGTAGTTTCTTTTATTAAGACAACCCTGGTTAGAACGACGGATAGAAACCGGACAGAAACTGGATAAAAACCGGATACAAATCGCTTTTTGTCCGTTTCTGGTGTAAATCGTATACGGTTTTTGTGTCCGCTTTTCATCCGAAACCTAACCGTAATCACTTCGGTTTAATCCGTTTCTTATATGTCAAAGTAATTTAAAATTATTGACACATTAGAAACAGATATAACCGGAGCAATTTTGAGTGTCAATATGTAATCCGTTTTCTATCCGTTTTTGTCTGACATAACATGAGCAATTTTGAGTATCAATATGTAATTCGTTTTCTATCCGTTTTTGTCTGTCATTGCAAAAAAAAAATAGAAAAAATTTTTTCCCTACATTGTTTATTGATTTTTTAATGTCTATCTATTCCTAGTACCTTTATTTAGTGTTAATAGACATAAACGCACGCCTATAACGCAATAAAAATTATGAATACTATTGGAGGATTCGAACCCTAAACCTAATACCTAACGCAACGCTTAATAAGGACCGCGGCTAATAACCCGAATGAGATTTCTAAACAAAGTGTTGAACATATCATTTGAAATGTCAAATAGAAAACGGTAAGAAACCGGATGAAAACCATACACGCTTCTTATCCGTCCATATCTGAGTTATGTCCGGCAGTGCGACATAAATACGCTAGCATACGGTTTTCATCCGTCAGTTATTAAATGTCTATTTTTTAAAGTTAAAAAAGTGAATCGCATCCGTTTTCACCCGACAATTGTCGGACAATAGTAACTTAGAACTTTTTTTAGTTTAACAAGAGTGCGACATAAATACGGTTGTATACGGTTTTCATCTGACAATTTTTTTATGTCTATTTTTTAAAGTTGGAAAAGTTAATCGTATCCGTTTTCACCCGACAATTGTCGGACAATAGTAACTTAGAACTTTTTTTAGTTGACCCAGAGTGCGACATAAGTACGTTTGTATACGGTTTTTATCTATCAATTTTTGAATGTTAATTTTCGCAGGTTGAAAGAGAGAATCCCTTAAGCAGGGATAATTAAATTTTCTTCGTACGACGAAAGTATCTGTAAAACGGATAGGTTGCGAATTGCAACCTTAGTTAAATTATTATTTAAAAATAACCGGACTTAAGCCAGATATGAACAGACATCAATACGTTCTTATGAATTGCAGATATAAAGTTAAGTTTCCTTCCTACGACGAAAGTCCCTTTAAGACCGAAAGGTAACGAATTTCAGCCTTTATAAAAATAGAATTTAAAATTCAACGGACTTGAACCGGATATGAACAGCCATCAATACACTCTCATGAATTGAGATAAAAAGTTAGGTTTTTTTCCTGTAACAAAAGCCGCTCTATAGCGGATAGGTTACAAATAGTAGACTTATAGTAAAATTATTATTTAAAAATTAACGGACTTAAGTCGAATATAAACGGGCATCAATAAGCTCTTGTGAATTATGGATAATTAATTACAGTTCCTTCTTCCGATCAAAGTCGATTTAAAACGGATACAATACGAATTGAAGAATTAGTAAAATTATGATTTGAAAATTTACGGACTTAAGCTGGATATAAACAGGTATCATTACGCTCTCATGAATTCTAAATAAAAAAGTAATTTTCTTACCTTCGACGAATGTCGCTTCAAAACGGATAGGTTTCGAGTAGTAGACTTACTAAGGTTAAGATTTAAAAATTAACAGACGTGAGTCGGACCTAAACGGGCATCAATACGCTAATATGAATCATGTATAATTAATTACAGTTTCTTCCGCCGATGATGGTCGCTTTAAAACGGATAGATTACGAATTGCAGACTTAGTAAAAATGCGATTTAAAAATTTACGGACTTAAGCCAGATATGAACAGACATGATAACGCTCTTATGAATTCTGTAATTTTTTTCCCTGCGACAAAAGTCGATTTAAAACGGATAGGTTACGAGCAGTTGACTTATAAAAGTTATGACTTTAAAATTAACAGACATGAGTCGAATATAAACGAGCATCAATACGCTTATAAGAATCATGTATAGTTGTATATATGTATAGTTTCTTCCTCCGATGAAAATCGCTTTAAAACGGATAGATTACAAATTGGAGACTTAGTAAGATTTTGATTAAAAAATTTACGGACTTAAGCAGATATGAACAGACATCATTACGCTCTCTCGAATTACAAATAAAATAGGAATTTTTTTCTTTGCGACGAAGGTCGCTTCAAAACAGATAGGTTACGAGTAGTAGACTTATTAAAGTTATGACTTTAAAATTAACAGACATGAGTCGGATATAAACGGGCATCAATACGCTCTTATCATTTATGGATAATTAATTAGTTTCTTCCTCCGATGAAAGTCGCTTTTAAACGGACAGGTTACGATTATCGGACTTTGTAAAAATTGTATTTAAAAATTAACGGACTTGAACCGGATATGAACAGACGTCAATACGCTCATATGAATTATGTATAATTATTTACAGTTTCTTCCTCCGATGAAGGTCGCTTTAAAACGGATAGATTACGAATTGCAGACTTAGTAAAAATCCGATTTAAAAATTTACGGACTTAAGCCGGATATGAACAGATATCATTACGCGCTCATGAATTCCGTAATTGTTTTTCTTGCGACAAAAGTCGCTTTAAAACGGATAGGTTACAAGTTGTAAATTTAGTAAAGTTATGATTTAAAAATTAACAGACATGAGTCGGATATAAACGGGCATCAATACGCTTTTATCATTTATGGATAATTAATTACTGTTTCTTCTTCCGATGAAAGTCGCTTTAAAACGGACAGGTTACGAATATCGGACTTTGCAAAAATTGTATTTAAAACTTAACGGACTTGAACCGAATATGAACAGACATGAATACACTCTTATGAATTGCAGATAAAATTTAAGTTTCCTTCTTATGATGAAAGTCGCTTTAAAACGGATAGGTTTCGATTATTAGACTTAGTGCAGTTATGATTGAAAAATTAACAGACATGTATCGGATATAAGCGAGTCTCAATGCGCTCTTATGAATTATGGATAATTAATTACAGTTTCTTCCTCCAACGAAAGTCGCTTTAAAACGGTTACATTGCGAATAATAGTCTTGGTAAAATTATGATTGTAAAATTGACGGACTTAAGCCGGACATAAACGTACATCGTTACGCTGTTTTTATTTATTTTAGATTTTGCCCTACGAAAAAGGTCAGTCAAGAGCGGATATCTTGCGAATGTAGCATGTATAAACCACATATTTTCGGATTGAATTCTCCATCAGGATTTAGTTATTTTACATTTTTGATTTAGGTGAACGGATAAAAACCAGATATGTTCTTATAGTTGTCAACTATAAAATTTGGAACCGTACAAATGTCGGACATAAGCAGACACAAATTACGTGCGGTTTTTTTCTGCTTTTTGTCCGGTTTCTATCCGATCTTTTAAGTAGGGAAGATTATACATAATCTTAGGTGATTTCAACTCTCATAGCGAAATATGGGGATCTTACAAAAATGATTCTCGTGGAAAAATTATTAAAAAAATTACTAGAAGATGAACAACTCACCCTTCTGAATACAGGTCAGCCTGCTAGGTTCAATATAAACTCCAGCAAAGATAGTTACATTGATTTAGGCATAACCTCATCAAACATTGCCTTCTTATAAAATCTTTTTTAATACCTTTACGTGACAAACTACACACCCCAAAATGGCTATTAAATAAAGCTAATTGGCCTCTTTACAAATCACTCATCAAACAAAATATAATTGACATAGAGCCTATAACCGAAACCTCTTCCATTGATAATATTTCCCAAAAAATTCTATTCTACCCAGCTCCTGAGGGCATTTTTAGAAGCCAAAAAGAATTCGTCTCTACCTCATGAATTCGATCAAATAGCTATATTACTTGACCATACGAAACATCAACAAACACTCTATCAGCACATAAATAAGGAATTTGCTACCAGATCCCAACAAGGCGAGAAGAACATCATGATTTCCTACCACCTTGGGATTCCAGTTATTGTAACCACTTAATATCAAAATGTAATTCCACAATTTCCTTATTATATCAAAATGTTTCAGACGTGAATTCTAAACTAGTTTTTTTAAATTTTTTTCCGGATATAGTGAAATATTCAATTTATAAAATTATCAATTTATGGTGTATTAACAAGCCTGATCTCGATAAATTTTCTCCGCGAAAGTAAGTTTTCTATCTACTATTGAAACTTGTTAAATTATTAAGGTAGTTCTCCGGCTTCAGGGCCGCACAAATACTATACAAAAATAGATAAAAACAAATAAATAAAAAACAAATAAATTAAATCTGAAAACGTAATTTAAAGCAATATGTTAGTCTCGTGACACTTCACATGTGCTTCAAACGGAAGAATTTTGGCAATTTGCGACCGTTGAATTTCCTTTCGCTTGTAAATTCAATGGAAAATCACATTGGTTTCGAATTTCAGATTAGTATAATTAAAAAATGAGCATTGATACCCCTACTAAATTTTTTTTAATATTATTTCTTTTATTTATCCCTATAACATACTAGTTTTTGAGAAATATTTAGAGAAAAGTTTTCCAGATATTAATAAAAGTGTGCCATTTTTATACGTTCAGCATATGATTCCCATGTAAATGTTGAATCTTTGAAGCTAAATATATCAATTTTTAGCATTGCAAGAGGCCCTGAGGTTTTTACCACACATAAAGCATACAAAAAGGAAGATTTATCCAAAGTTTCAGAAAATTCTAAAGAAAATCGATTTGCCGGAGAACTACCTTAAGCCCGAGCTTGATGAGTTATGCGCACTTATGTCGTAACCTGAAATTAATTTAATTTTAAATCGCCAAATTGCTAAATATATATTTGTATTAATTAATTAAAACATTTTTCCCTTTTGTAAATTGAAGTTCTTTGATAGAATCTTTCTAGTTTAAGCGTTAGTATTTAACTGTATTTCATTAGTATTTAATTGGACCGCAGGATTTCTGTGTAAATAAATAAATAAGTAAACAAATAAATAATCTATTACATGATATCTGCAATTGCATAACCATAGCGGCATCAAATTCTATTCCGAAGTCATCGGGAATAATCAAAAAAAAAAAAACAAGTCCCATGGTGGAACTCGAAATGTAAAGAAACTCTAAAAGATACTAAACGAGCATTCAGAAAAATGAAAAAAATGATTCACCTGAAAATTAAGTAGAATATAAAAAAAGAGAGCCTTCTTTCGTAGAACAACAGCTGAGAGTGAAAGATCTTCTTGGGAAAAATTTACCCTCTCCTTTGTAGCCAATTCCAGTGATTCCAACTTTTCGAAATCATTTATAACCTACAAAAACTATGTTAACTTGAACATTAATCACCTTCAATTTGGCAATGAAATCAGTTATAATGATGATCCCATCAACTATCCAATTTCCCTTTAAAAATACGAAAATGCCATCTCACACACAGGCAAAACTAGTCTTGACCCTAATGACATCCTCTATAAACTTATAAAACAACTCCCTACTAAAAGGATAATGTGTGTAATAAAATTATTCAATTTCATTTGGCTTAACAGAGTTTTTCCAAATCAATGGCGAGAAGCAGTAGTTATACCAATCCTTAAATAAAACAAAGATAGTACAAAACCTACTAACTATAGACCTATCTCCCTTACTTGCAACTTTTGCAAAATTGTTGAAAGAATTGAGTCAGAACGATTGAGATGGAAATTGGAAACCCAAAATTTCTTGTCCTCCCATCACTATGGCTTTAGAAAATTTAGATCAATTATGGACCATATAGTGAACCTTAAACTGGAGGCTAGTAAAGCACTTGCCCAAAATCGTGATCTTATGGTAAACTCAATGAATATTGAAAAAGCGTATGAAATGGTGTGGATGAAGAGAATTATCGCCCTCCTAATGGACATGAAAATCTCAGGCAATATTCACTCTATATCTCTCTTTATACACAACTTCCTTCTACAAAGAAAATTGACAGTTAGAATGGCAAACACAACATAAAAAATTATGGAAGAGTTACTTTTGTTCCTAATTGCCATTAATGATATCCCAGTTAACATCAAACCTCCCCTCAAGGGCCACCTCCTTGCCGATGATTTTGTGTTTACCTACAAGACTAATAACAATAATACAATGCTTAAAATTGTCCAGAACACATTGAACAGTCTACTGAAATGGGCAAACAAGACAGGCTTGTTCTCTATTAGTAAAAGTAAATTTATGATTATCTCGAAAAACAAAATATCGAATCCTACACTCTGAAATTGGATAATATCACTATCCAAAGAGTTCAGTGCTTAAAAATCTTTTATCTAACCTTCGACAAACGACTCTCCTGGACTCCACATATAAATCAACTGAAAGCAGATTGTAATAATCGACTCAACATAATAAAAGCACTTGCTTCCACAAAATAGAGATCTCGGAAAGTGTGTTTACTGAACACCTACTCTGTTCTTATTCGATCCAAACTAGATTACGGCTGCATATTTTATGATTCAACTAACTCAAATACCTTGAATTCGATAGAACCCATTTAAAAGACAGCTCTACGAATCAGCACAAGTGCCTTCGTGAGGAGCCCTATCTCTAGTGCCCTTGCTGAATCTGGATAGTTCCCCTTAGACTACAGAAGAAAGTTGGCCTGTCTTAACTATGTTTGCTCTGGCTCCCCAAACATCACCATCTCTAGTTCAACAGAGAAAATTTTCACCAACTCACCTAAACCACTTTCTCTTCGATCAAAGAAATATCTTGCAACTCTCAATACATCACTCCCATTTTCCAGACCACGTTAATACTATCCTATTCCTCTATGGGAAGACCCCTCTCTAACAGTCGATCTTGATTAATCGGAAAAATTAGGATTACATCCACTACCGAAGAAATCTCTCAAATATTTCTTGACCATAAACAACATTATGCAGACTTCTTTTAATTTTACACTGACGGCTCAGTGATGCAAGGGCGACCCGCATGCGCAATAGCAACTGAAATTGAAAGTATTTTTGCTTCCCGCCTCCCCGAAACTTTTAACATCTCCTGTGAAGCATTCGCTAAATTCAAATCTATTAACATCATTAAACAATCCTCTCTTCATAGCTCCAAATACGTCATCTTCTCTGACTCCCTATCTTGCCTAAAAGCAATCAAAAATAAATTTCTCGTTACTCCTCTTATCCAAAACATACATTTCCTGTTAATAGAACTAAAAAGTTTGAATTCCTAAGCCGAATTTTGCTGGATTCCGGCTCACAAAGGAATAACCGGAGATGAGAATGCCAACACCTTTGCCAAATCTGCTATACCCTTCGAGACTATGAAACAAGTGCCAACTTCCTTAAAAGAATGCAAAAACTGGAATTTTAAATTAATAAACCAGAAGTGGAACGAAAAATGGATATCTCTCGACTCAAAACTCCACGAAGTTAGACCAAACGTGTTTGAGCCGATCCAAGCTAACCCTACATGTCGACTACAAGAATGCATCATTACTAGATTACTAATTGGCCACACCAACTTCAGCCACATCAATTTGATAACTAAAAATCCACCAAATAAGTGCTCCAGGTGCAACGAAGATCTGTCAGTGAAACACCTTGTGTAACAGTGCGGGTGCTATCAAGCAGACAGAAGGCTAAATCTCCTTCCTGAAGACTTAAATCAAACATGGAATTCGAATAAAGGATTGCCTCAAGCTACCAATTTCTGTACATGAGTTAAAATTCCTGAAGTGGCCTCCTTTAATTTTACAAAGTTGCAAATGTTGGAAATAGTCTTTTTGTTTTGAAGTTCTAGTGCATACAAATAGGTCCACAGGATACTTTGGAAATATTTAATTTATTTATGACATTTATTCTTAATGGAATATTTTGACTCTAATTTACTTAAATGTCTATAATACCGTTGCATATTATTATTTTAATACATAAAGGTGTTCAATGATGCAGTGCAGGGTACAACGCGTGATAAAAAGTCAAATATTAAAAAATTTTCTTGTTTGCACTAAAATGTATTTTTAGTTTTTAATTAGTAAGATTATAAGGAACATTTGTCAATGAAAATGAGAAAAAAATCGCATGAAGAACACGGTTAAAATCGAATTTGTTTATAAAATCATTTTTAAAAAAATTGGTAAAAAAAATTTTTTTTAAGTTGCTTGGTATTACTTCAAAGTAGAACTAGTTCTTGACGTTTTTACCAATTTTCATTTAAGTTGCATAAAAACTTCATAAATTATAGACATTTGAGTAAATTAAAGTCAAAATATTCCATTAACAATAAGAATGATAAATAAATTAAATATTTCCAAAATATCCTGTGGACCTATTTGTATGCACTGGAACTTCAAAATAAAAAAACTATTTCCAACATTTGCAACTCTGTAAAATTAGAGGGGTTCACTTCAGGGTTTTTTACTCACATACATTAATTTAAATAATAATATATATAGTCAATATTCTAACTATTTATCTCTGTGCCTGTAACTATATTATAATTTTATAGTGGCCGCTTATGACCTCTGCTATTTTACAGCGACCTTAAATAAAAAAAATAAAAAATAAAATAAAAAGTACAAAAAATAAAAAAACTCTAAAAATTGTATAAAAGAATAAGTAAGTTTGCAAAAAATAAACAAGATGTGAAAGCAAATTGAATAAATTTACAAAAAAATTAGCAAAGGTTTTTGTTTCTAAAAATATAGAAATAATAATTAAGAAAATCAACTTAATAAAAAATTTAGTAAATGTTATAAGAAAATTCTATAAAATAATATTAAATAATTCGCATAAAAAGAAGAAAAGTAAAGAATATCCTAATATGAAAAGACAAATACAAAAAAAATATCAAAAGTAAAAGAAGAAAAAACCTTAAAATTTAGTTAAAATAAGAAATTCAGGAAAAACTATTTCTAAGAACATACTCACAAAGTACTATGATTATCAGTATTCTTTACTTTCCAAAGACCTTTATGATAAATCGGATTGACCAAGTTTCTGATATATTCCTATATATGAGAAAAGTAAGAATGACTTAAGAATAGAGGTAATAAAAAGACATAATGATTAAAAGTCATTTGTATTTTCTTTCATTATAATTCTATTCAACTAAAATAAAAAAAGAGTTTAATTAATTAATATTAAATTAACATGCAAAATAACTGAAAATTATATCTTACTAGAATTTGATT
This sequence comes from Ganaspis brasiliensis, assembly GCA_037103525.1. Classification (NCBI taxonomy): domain Eukaryota; kingdom Metazoa; phylum Arthropoda; class Insecta; order Hymenoptera; family Figitidae; genus Ganaspis; species Ganaspis brasiliensis. The sequence goes on from JAZKLR010000078.1 coordinate 832,935, forward strand.
TATTAAAATTTAGATAGATTTAAATTAGGATTGCTTGACATTGGAAAAAAAACTTTTATTGTATAAAGTTATTTTTATCGATTAAAGCGTTAATGGATTTGAAACAGAATTGATTGAATTAAAATTAATTTCAATTTAAATGATCACCTGGAATTTCGTAGATGCATTCGATGAAGCAAGCAGACTGTTGATTGACAATATTTTCTTGATTGCCATGTTCCACGGCACTGAATGAAGTTCTGAAGAAAGATATTGAGTCATTTCCATGGTTATATTGAAGTTAAGTTCACCAGCATTAGCTAAACTAAAGGCGTCTTCTAAAATGTGGGTTCTATCTGAGGCAGAAAATTTCTGGAAAAAGGAAAAATAACAATCAAATCAGTAAAACTTTAAAAATAAAATTCTAGAAAGTCAAAAGTACCTTGTGATCCGATCGAAGAACTTCAGCAAGTTTATGCCATTCAGATATTTCGTAATTGACACGATAGTACCCAATTTGATCACAATTAAATTTTATCCACTCAACTGGCTCATCTAATTTCACTACCACTGTAAAGAAATAAAAACACACAATGTATATTTTTTATTAATCACGAATAATTCTGTCATTATTGTTATTTAAAAGAAAATGATTACAATTTTTTGAATCCTTGTCGAACCACACCAAAGTAGGAGTAGTATTTGCACTGGTAATATATGTGATTGGAATCGTCCATTTATAACTGTAAATTGTTGATGATTAAATTTAGTTTTCAAATTAAGAAGATTTATTAAATTCAAAAAATTTAAGTTCTTACTCAGAAAAATTTCTAATAATTTTTTTTGTATCGACAATTTAGAAAATTCTGTTAAAAATTAAAAAAGAAAATAAAATAATAATAGATCTTCCTTTTTTTTAGAAAAAATACCAAGAACCTTATTAATTGTAGTGATTAAAAAAATGACTAATTTAAACATCGAGTACTGGTGCGCGATTAGTTTCTACACCTTGTGTTATCAACTATTATTATAAATATTTTAAAACAAAATTGAATAATTTAAAATTAGAGAAAAAATTTGAAAATTTGAAAAGATAAATGATTTAAAGTTGAGGTAAATAATTCAAAACAGAACAAAATAAGTGAGAATTTAAGAAAGTTTTTGAAAAAATTACATAATATATTTTAAATAAAGGAAAGTTGAAGAACATTTCAGAAAAATACTTGAAACTTTATGAAGTTCATTGAAAAAAATAATAGTTAAACCGATGAACCGATAAACCGATAAATAATAATTAAATCGATAAACCAGTTGTACTCAGGAGAGGTTTTTCTACAGTTTTCCTTCTCCACTGGTGAGCAAACCCAATATACAGGGTGGTCGACGCAAATGCGAGTACTCGTAATTTCAAGCCGTTCTGTAGATGCAAAAAAACTTAGAGAATATACACAAAAGTATTGAAATCTAGGAACTCCCTACGGGGGACACTTATTGGCCCTGTAAGGTAGTCAAAACGAGTGTATAATAACTAAAATAATAATAATAATAATAATAATAAAAAAAGCATCTAAAAAAGCATCCAACAACGTTCTCGACCACCGCTTAAGAACATCGGCGGCTATGGGCGAAGACAACAGTGCAAGAAACATGAAAAACGTCTCGAGTACGTGGATCACGCTCTTGCTAACCTTCCAGGATGGAGGAAGCAGGAACGGATGGAGTAAGTAAAGCAAGAATGGGAGAGGTTGTTTTAGTGCGGTATTGCCACAGCACGTGGTTGAGTCCGACACGAACAAGTGCGTAAAAGCATTTTTTCCTCTCCTAAACTTGTTTTGTAAAAAAAAAAAAAAAAAAAAAAAATAATAATAACAATAGTTATTAACAATACACACAGAGTATTTGCGGTTACGACGACTGTAACGCGCAGTGCCACCCACAATAGGTCTTTCTCGGATGGAGATCAGGGTTCAGTTGGGCGTGGCAATAGGACAGAACCCAGGCAACGACCAGGCATTGACCCGGGACAAGCTAGAGTACGTTTTAAATGGACGGACCAACTTCGGAAGGACATCATGATATGTTGGCAAAGTAGTAGTCCCAACAGAAAAGGATATATGCTAAGGTTGCATGAGCGATGGGTCAATATGTACCCCCAATACGCTCAAATGACGCCTCAGTATTTAAGAGATCAGGTATCCTCTCTGAGAAAGAAGGGATATGAAGCTTTTCTTCAGGAAGAAGAAGAACCCTCAGAGGACCTTCAGGTTCCAATAGTAACACCTACACCTATGCCAACGACCGAAGAAGGGAACATGAAATCTAGGGAAACCAAAATCCATCTAAAGGTTTCCATTAAAATGGACAAAATCTCTGAAGGAAATAACGAGTTTTCATTACTTCCAGACGATGTAGATCTCTGGACATTGAACTGTGCTGTGTATGAAAAAGCAACGCTCCTGCTTCGTGAAAGTAACAGAAAATCTGTTACAGACCGCGTCGTTAGGACTTTTAAACGAATCAGACAAGTGCAGAATAAAATTGGGACGGCTCGACGGCATGCTTCTCAATTGCAGAGTGTGATTGTATATCTAGAATCTAAAAGAAAATTTACACCCAGAGTTCTGGAAATAGCCCAAACTCTAAAAAGATTGCATCACACTCTGAAGAAATCGAAGTTGCAGACTATCAAGCAACATTGGATTGAGAAGATACGTTCTCTGGTTGTTATAATCGCATTTAGAACGGCTGGTTAAATGGATAAAGCAAAATAATACCTATGCTACTAATCCTTCCCGTCTGTTCAGTTCACCATCGCCAACTGTCGAAAGACCCCCATGTCGTGAAGAGATTGAAAACTTCCGGAGTAACATCTATGGAAAAGCCCACTCAGTGAACGATGAAGAGTCATCATTGACACTCTTTCGTAGCTTCTGCATTAGACAGGGGCTTGACCATCCTACAGAGGTAAGCCCACCAATTACTAAGGAGGAGGTGAGAATTGTGGTTGCTAAAACGAAGAACTTTTCAGCGCCCGGGCCGGATAAGATTAATAATCTTTGGTGGAAGAAGTTCACTTCAGCTCACCAACATTTGGCTCGTATATTCTCTACCTTTCTCAACGGAGAACATCCAATACCACAGTGGTTGGTGGAAGGACGAACGGTACTCTTACCAAAATCTGGAGATTTGTCTAATCCAAAAAATTATAGACCAATAGCTTGTCTTAACACTTGCTACAAGCTATTCACTGGCATTCTTAAAGAGAGGATTTTGACATCCATAGAGCCAGTATGGAGTGCAATAAGCGAACAGCGAGGGTGCAAGAGAGGCCTGGCAGGTTGTAGAGAGAACCTATTGGTTGATAGGTGTGTTACCCAGGACTCGATATTTTATCGACGGAACCTGTCAATGGCTTGGATTGATTACCGAAAGGCATTTGACTCTACAAGTCATGAGCTGATCATCAAGCTCCTTGAATGTTTGGAGGTACATCCGAACATCGTGAGATGCTTAAAGGAGCTAATGCTCATGTGGAGGACAAGGTTTGTTATAACATCCAACAAACAGCAGGTGATGACTAACATCATCTCGTTTAGAAGAGGAGTTTTCCAAGGAGACTCCCTTAGTCCTCTACTTTTTTGCATCTCCCTCTTGCCTCTGTCTGTAGTACTCCGAGAAAAATACTCTGGATACATGTGTGGCAAACCCAGAAATAGAGTCCATAAGATCAACCATCTGTTTTACATGGACGATCTTAAGCTATATGGATCCAGCAAGGACGAATTAAAAATTCTGGTGTTTGCAGTAGCCGAATACTCCCGAGCTATTGGTATGGATTTTGGATTGGATAAATGTGCTGTTGTCCATTTGATTAAAGGGAGACGAGAAACAGCTGAAATGTCGAGTGACTCTGAGAATATTCAACTCATTGGTGGCAATACCATTCATCACCTTGGTGTTGGGGAAACTTACACATATCTTGGAATTCCGCAATCGGAAAGTCAGGATTTGTGTGGGCTTAAAGATCATCTCCATATGAAATACCATGGTCTTCTCAGAAAAATTTGGGCATCTGAACTATCTGGGAAGAATAAGATACAAGCCACAAACACATTAGCCGTTCCTTTACTACTCTATACATTTGGAGCAGTTAAGTGGAATGTAAATGAGTTGAAGGAACTAGATAGAGAAACTCGCAAGATGATGACTATACATCGAAGTCATCATCCTAGGTCTTCCGTACCTCGTATTTACCTTCCACGAGATCAGGTAGGAAGAGGTCTACTGAACTTAGAGTGTCTTCATCGTAGAATTGTTTTATCTGCGGCATGCTCAGTCATAAACAGTACAGATCCTCTTATGCAATTTGTTCACCATCATGAAATTGCAAATTTTGGGGCGTTTTTATATCGAGCGGCAGAAAGAGCTGCAAGTGAACTTAGTCTCCCATTTGGAACCAGGGATATGGAACACGGTTTAGCATCTTTAACACCATTGATGCTTAAAAAACGTGTCAAGGAAGCAAAACATGCGCTTCTGTTACAGGAACATATTGGCAAGCCTGTTCATGGACAATTCTTCAGTCTCATAAAAGAGTTGGGATTGTCTGGGGTTTTGTCATTTGGTTTCCTCAAATCTGCTGGTTTGAAATCGGAGATTGAAGGATTTTTATTTGCTTGCCAGGATGGAGTGATAAATACTTTGGTGTATCGAAGTCGAGTGATGCGTATATCTGTGGACAATACCAACTGTCGAGCGTGCAGGCAATACCCGGAGACACTTAGTCATATTCTAAGTGCGTGCCCGAGGTATGCATGTTACAGATATGTAGAAAGACACAATGCTGCGCTTAAGGTGTTGTATTATCACCTTTGACACCAGTATGGTATAGATAAAGAACCCATCTTGCCGTATGCCCAAGGGGATCAGGAGTCCGTTCTGGAAAATGGTCAGTGTAAGATCTACTGGAATTTTTCTTTTTCCACCACTCATCGTATCAGTGCCAATAAGCCTGATATAGTGCTCCAGGATCATAAAAGTAAGGTCATTTGTGTGATAGAGTTTTCAGCACCTGCTGAAAGCAATATCACTCAAAAGGAGGATGAGAAACGGACAAAGTATCAAGACCTTCTGTTTGAATTGAGTAGAATATATCCAGGCTACAGGGTCAGATTAATTGTTCTTATACTCGGTTGTTTGGGAGGGATGCGAGCTTCATTTGTGAGCCAATTACAAAAGATTCCTAGCTGCGAGCACAAAGCTGATGCGTTGGCGGTTCGCATGCAGAAGGCTGTTCTTCTGAACTCTCTCAATCTGGTTCAGCAGCACTGTTCATTATAAGATCCTATTCGGTAGCTCTACAAAAGCATCCAACAACGTTCTTGACCACCGCTTAAGAACATCAGCGGCAATGGGTGAGAACAACAGTGTAAGAAACGAGAATAACAACTCTAGCAAATGAATCATGCCTTTGTTTACCCTCCAGGACGGATGGAGCAATAGTAGATTAGAATATGTAAAGCAAGAATGGAAGAGGTTGTTTTAGTGAGGTATTACCACAGCACGTGGTCGAGTCCCACACAAACAAGTGCGTAAATGCATTTTTTCCTCTCCTAAACTTGTTTTGTAAACAAAAAAAAAAAAAAAAACAATAATAATTAAAAGAATAACGAGCTCATTATCAAGCTCCTTGAATGTTTAAAGGTACATCCAAACATCGTGAGATGCTTAAAAGATTTAATGCTTAAGTGGAGGACAAGGTTTGTTATAACATCTAACAAACGGCAGGTGATGACTAACATCATCTCGTTTAGAAAAGGAGTTTTCCAAGGCGACTCCCTTAGTCCTCTACTTTTTTGTATCTCCCTCTTACCTCTGTCTATTGCACTTCGGGAAAAACACTCTGGATACATGTGTGGAAAACCAAGAAATAGAGTCTATAAGATCAACCATCTTTTCTATATGGACGATCTTAAGCTCTATGCATCCAGTAAGGATGCGCTTAGAATTTTAGTGTTTGCAGTGGCCGGGTATTCCAGAGCCATAGGAATGGAATTTGGATTGGATAAATGTGCCGTCATCCATCTGATTAAAGGAAGACATGAAACATCTGAAATTCCGAGGGACTCTGAGGACATTCAACTCATTGGTGGCAACACCATTCAACATCTTGGTGGTGGAGAGACTTACACATATCTTGGAGTTCCACAGTCGGAGACTCAAGATTTGTGTGAGCTTAAAGATCGTCTCCAAACAAAGTATCGTGGGCTTCTCAGAAAAATTTGGTCTTCCGAATTGTCTGGGAAGAACAAAATACAGGCCACAAATACATTAGCCATTACTTTACTTCTCTATACCTTTGGAGCTGTTAAGTGGAATGTGAATGAGTTGAAAATACTAGATAGAGAAACCCGCAAGATGATGTCAATCCATCGTAGTCATCATCCAAGATCTTCCGTGCAAAGAATTTACCTTCCACGAGATCGGGGAGGAAGAGGTCTATTGGGTTTAGAGTGTCCTCATCGAAGAATTGTACTGGCTGTAGCTTGTTCAGTGATGAACAGTAGAGATCCTCTTATGCAATTTGTCCACCATCATGAAATTGCAAATGTTGGGGCGTTCTTATATCGTGCGGCGGAAAGAGCTGCAGATGAACTTAGTCTCCCATTTGAAACCAGTGATATGGAGCAAGGGTTAGCATCGTTAATTCTTTAATCTCATAAGTGAAATAGGATTGTCTCAAGGCTTGACATTTGCTTTCGTTAAATCTGCTGGTTTGAGATCGGAGACTGAGGCATTTTTGTTCGCTTGTCAGGATGGTGTAATTAATACCTGTCGACAATAACAACTGTCGAGCATGTAAGCTATACCCGGATACACTTGGTCACATTCTAAGTGCGTGTCCGAAGTATGCATGTTACAGGTATGTAGAAAGACACAATGCTGCTCTCAAGGTGCTGTATTATCACCTTCGACACCAGTATGCTATTGATAAGGAGCCCATCTTGCCGTATGTCCAAGGGGATCAGGAGTCCGTTGTGGAAAATGAACAGTGTAAGATCTACTGGAATTTTTCTTTTCCTACAACTCATCGTATCAGTGCTACTAAGCCTGACATTGTACTCCAGGATCATAAAAGTAAGATCATTTGCGTGATAGTTTTCGGCTCCTGCTGAGGGCAACATCATTCAAAAGAAGGATGAGAAACGGACGAAATACCAAGATCTTATGTTCGAACTGAGTCGAATGTATCCAGGTTATAAAATCCGATTAATTGTTCTCATATTAGGCTGTTTGGGAGGGATTAAAGCTTCATTTGTAAGCCAATTGAAAAAGATACCGAATTGCGAACGTCACGCTGAAGCATTGACGGTTCGTATGCAAAAGGCTGTTCTTCTAAGTTCACTCAATCTGGTCCGACAGCACTGTTCTTCATAATATAATATCACGAAGGTAGCTCTAAAAAAGCATCCAATAGCGTTTCTGGCCACCGCGTAAGAACAACAGCGGCAAGGGACAGAAACACCTAAAGAACAGTGAAGTTATAACATCTTGAGCAAAAGAATCGCGCTCTTGCCTACATTTCAGGACGGAAGGAGCAAAAGCGGATAAGAATACGTAAGGCAAGAATGGGAGAGGTTGTTTTAGTGAGGTATTACCACAGCACTTGGTCGAGTCCCACACGAACAAGTGCGTAAATGCATTTTTTTCCTAATCTAAACTTGTTTTGTAAAAAAAAAAAAAAATTCTCACTAACATTGTGGAATTACTTAAAATTTCATTAAGAAGGTCTCTCTGATCCATGTTTGTTTAAATTTTGCCTCAAAATTAACATTTTTAATTCTCCGAAAATCAGCTAATTTTTTAAAAAGCTAAATATAAAATAATCTTACCCATAATCCGATTCGGAAACATTATATTGAGCTTCTGGATCAGCAAGGAATCGTTTTTGAGTTAAAGTGTAGGAATTTTTCGAATTGACAGCAACATTTACAACAGGGAAGCCCATTTGACGGGTCCAGGTGTCCATAACTGCGGTAATATTTAAACGATCGCCTACTGATTCTTGTAAAATTGAAAAAAGATCAGCAGTATTAGCAGTGCGATAGGCGTTCCTTTTCAAATAGGTCGTTACACCTTGATAAAATATATCTGGCTCAACAAAATCGTTCAGCATCCTTAAAATAGATGCACCCTAAAATTATTATCATTATTGTTATGTTCGTTGTAGTCTTAAAACTTAAAATTGAAATTAAAATAGAAAAAGTAATATACTTAATGAAAGAATAAATATCATTGGAACATAAATTACCTTATTATAGGAGATAAAGTCGTAAATTGCAGGAGCTTTATAAGCATTTGAACCGGGGTGGACTATTGGATGAGAACTGAGTTTCGCGTCAATTTGGAGTGCAAGGTGCAATTCTTTCGTAAGAAATGTTTCCATCTAAAAAATAGTGTTGATAAAAATTAAGAAAGTAAAGTATTATTGAATTTAATTGAATTCAAATTAAATGTCAAGCTTCAAAATATCCTTTCAAGTACACTATAAGATTATAGGAATAGAATATATTGCTTAATATAATTAAAATAATAAATAAAATACAAATGTCACAAACCAATCCCCAATCTGGAAGAAGAGCATCGGAACATTTGTAACTCATGTAAGTTGCGAATCCCTCTTTTAACCATAGATCGTTCCACCAAGACATCGTTACTAATTAATAAAATAAAAAGTATTATTTTTCACGCTTTCCAACAAAATCAATCAGGGTGCCTACCGTATATTTGATTTAAAATTCTCTCATTTTGTATTAAGATTCACTAACCGGCCAATTTACTTTATTATTTAAACTCGAACGACATACAACCACGACACGAACAAATCTCGAAAACCTCAGAAGAGATTCCACGAGAATCACACCCTCGATGGCCATGAAGATGCTGTCGAACGACTCACGCAAAATTATTCGACACGACAACAAGACTTTTCAGACTCAGCAACGATGATCCAGTTAATGAATTCTCAAGATGACCCTCGACGAATTCCTCTGGAAGGCAATCTAGAAACTTCCAAGAAACAAACTTCCTCGATCGCTCTTTAATGGGAAAATGCTCAAGAAACTCTTCACACCACAAATAAAGAAACACACGATTTCACTAAATTTAAATCTTTTATGATAGCCAAAATCTCTGTCACACAGGTCCTGAACTAAATCAGGTTAATTGTACAATGTATCTTAACACAATATATCACACTCTATTGAAATTATAACTCTCAAATTTGTGACAACTAATAATACGACTTACACGTATAACCGCCCGATTACAAGTCTTTAAAAACACGTCTATATTCGACAATATCCCAATTTAGAGTCATTAGCATGTGTCGCTGCTCCTGAGGTCCCGCCGGTCAATTGCCCCCCGAAACGTTCTTCCTCTCCTTCGACTTCCTATCCATCCTCCGCCTTCTTATCAGTTCTTCATCTAGGATTGGTTATCACACTGACCGCGAATTTGAACCTGAAACGCGTAAACTGACGACTGGCGCAAATGAAAAAGAGGAGAGGTAACTGTCGTACTCAGAAAATCAACGACCATGAAATCATACCAAAATTTACGAGGGTGTTTACTATACCTAAAAATAGTTAATAATATATAATTGACAAAATTATATATTTCCTTGAACAGATGAAATGGACCCAAGGAAATCTTTGTCATATTTTGTTTTTCTAGAATTTCACGATACCTAAGACACGATCGACTCAACCATTTGCGGAGCGGTCTCGGTACCTGCATTTATGACTACCCTTGCCTAGAAGTTTGTTCAAGGAAAGAATTGCTGTTTTTACTTATCCGACGTTGCCATATTTTCTAATTTCTTCATTTCTCTAAATTTTGTTTTTGGCAACGTTGGTATTTAGGATTTTTTGGGTTTCTAACAACCCAAGCGGTGAATCAGTATATGGTCAGAGACGCGCTCCGAGAAATGTATTGTATTCTCTCTGATCAACGCTCACGCACGTTCACTTCCCCTTTATTACCTATGTAAAACCAACCTTATCTATTTTTTAATAAATTGTATATATGTGTATCAAAGTTCCTCATTGCATTAAATACCCTAATATGCGAATTTAATTTAGTTTTGCATATTTAACAGAGGGAAATTAGCTTATTAGCGGAAAAACGTCAGTCAGGCTCGGCTCATGAAAAGAAACAGAATTCCTCTGTTTTCCTTGATTGGTAGGCACTCTAGATTAAATCTAAATATGTTTAAAAACATGTTACGAAATTTAACCAAAATAATAAGTCTTACCTAGATTTCCAAACCACATATGAGCTAATTCATGGGCAATTATGATAACAACGGCTTTCTTATTTGCGAAAGAACTTATTTTGTCGTCTACTAAAAATTTATCTTCACTGTAAGTTACAAGACCCCAATTTTCCATACCAGCTGCCGCAAAATCAGGAATAGCTGCCATATCTGTAAGAAAATGTTATTGTTATTGACAATATTATTGAATATGGTTTTTCATTAAGTCAAAGTAAGAGGAATCAATAAACATAAAATAAGACAAAAAAGTTGATTCTTTTGTCATGTTTACCCATTTTTGGTAACGGATAATCAATTTTGAGGAAATTGATATAATATTCAAGGACTTGTACTCCGATATCGAGCGCAAATACTCCTTTTTCCTTGTTCGCCTTAGTAGTATAAACACTGACAGGAAAAGATGTACCATTTAGTCTTTTTGCATTTCTAGAAAGTGATACAAAATCACTAACTATGAAGGCACACATGTATGTCGACATTGGTACACTTCTGGCAAAAGTCACTGTTGTCAATCCCGATGAAGGTTCATTTACATCTGTTTTCTATTTTAGATTGTAAACAAATATTGATAATTAAGATTTTTAAACATTTTAATTGATTGCTTTGTATAAGAACTAGCAACATTAACAAGCGTCAATAATTGACAGTTGAAAAAATGGTTTTGAATCGAAATTTGATGAGGCAAAAAATCCGAAGTTATTATAGGGACTGAAAATGATGTTTAGAGTCAAAATCTAGTGAGCAGAAAAATACAAAGTCATTGTGGGGGTTGAAAATGTGATAATTAAGAGTCAAAACCTGATAATAAAATAAATTTAAAGTAATGTTGAGAGATAAAAATATGGCTAAGAGTCTTAATCTGACGAGCAAAAAGAAATGAAAACTTTTTGGGGGTTGAAAATGTCTTGAGCAAAAAAATCAAACTTCCTACCTCAATATTCATATTGGAAATTGCATTATAGGAATCAGTAGAAGGATGAATAATTTTGATAGTAAATTCTGCTTTCAAGCTAGGCTTATCAAAACACGGGAAAGCTCTTCTTGCATATATTGGTTCAAATGCAGTAATAGCTATATATCTGCAAGAATAAATTTATAATTAATAAAAACTTCTTATCAGAAACGAATTTATGAAATAAATCTTTTACCTCTCCTTATCTTCAGAGTCTTTGTACTTGCTAGAGTAAAACCCACGTAATTTTTTAGGTCTCAGAAGCCCATTAAATTCTAAATGCAAATGGTAATGATTAGGCTTAAGATTTTCCTGCGTTGAAACAATAAAAAACTCTTTTTTTTCTAACGAGTAAGTCTCCTTGATTGGAATTTCAATCACATCTTCCTTCTTGTGAGTTAACTTTGTCTTTGTTATGTTCAAGTCCTTTTGATGAAGAGCAATGTAACCCCGGTTGTCCAAAACTTCAATTAAAATGGTTACTTCTCCTTTGAATGTTCCATTTTCCAGGTCAGGATGCATCAGCAAATCATAATGGATTGGTTTTACTTCTTTTGGTAATCGGAATGGCAAGTCGGACGGTGTCTTTTCCGTAGTCGTTGCTGCGAAAATATTAGGCTTGTTTTGATCCGTTTGAATACAATTTAAGCACCTATTTATATATAAATATTAAAGGACTAAATAATTTGTGTCCAAACCATCAATGTTATTTATTGCACACACTAAATTTGATCTTTTTATCTAATATCGAAACTGGTAATTAAACTTCTCTTACTGGAGTAACTGTAATGAGTTGCAATAATATTTTTTGGTTTTGTTTGATGCTTCTTAAGAAAAGTCAATGCATGAAATCGAAGAGTTATCATATAAAGGAAAGTCGGGTAGTCCCGGACACTCGTGAAATACAATAAACTGTATACTTTTTAAACCTAAAACCACGTTTGTGTAATTCCACATGTTTATAAAATATAATTTAGAAAGTAGGGTCTATCATCATTAATTAGAATAATAAAAAATCTAATTTAAATGTTCTTTCGTTTCAAATCAATGGCCTTCTAAGAGTTTAAGGTCATAATTAACAACAATTTTTTATGGAACTACATCAATTATATTTTTTTTTCTTTGTTGGCGGTGATTGTTTTTCACCTTTCAACACAAAGTTGCAGACGACGGAGATGCAGGGGTGGGCAGACGAGGCTGACACTTCGCCGCACGACAGAGTTTGGTCGCTCGCGGTTGCTACGTAACGGCGACGGATCTCAGTGTAACTCTAAACTTGAAACAATTATGTCCCCGGCTGGTCGCGCTAGGGCGTGATTGTGTGTAGACAATTGTGACTTGACGAAGACGCGTTCATCTTGTCGTCATTCCAGTTCTGGTGTGCATTGATAGCACTGTGTGTCATTTAACAATTAACAAACATTTTGATATTTCAAATATAACAATGTCAAGTAGAGGAGGAATTTGGGGGCGTAGACCCATAGCAGGTGAGCTCCTTTAATAATTAATTGACTTTTGACTTTGTTGGAATCGATTCTCCGACCAAAATTGTAGAAAATCGAGTCAGTGTTCAGTGCGCGTCTTTCGTAATGGCCGTGCCACGCGGCCGACAATTTTTGTAATCCTTTCGATACATCTAAAATTAATAAATGTCGATTTATAGTGAAAATTAAATTCATATTTGTGCTAGTTCTTACTCCCCACTCTCCGGAAAGATAGTTAGTAGTGGCTTGTTGTTTACAATTTTGTTTAATTTGATTTATTTTATTAGTCTGTTGTTTTATTATTTTGTTGTTAATTATTTCTTAATAAAATAACTGGGTGCGAGATATTTATTTTTATATTATTTATTTGTCCTTCTTAAATAATAAAAATTTAAATAATTAAACACTAAACATAATGTGAAAGAATGCGTCTAATAAATACATACCGAAATATATTATCGTCGAGTAGCCACGGACATTTTTTTGTCGTGTACTACCAGACACATTTTATGTGTAAAAATCATTTGTTTCTGTCAAAATAAGAAATGAGGCGGTTGGTGCAGAAACCGCACAAGTCCACAAATCGTAATTGTTCAGGAATCAATAAAAACTGTTTTTCTTGTAAATGTGAGATTTTTTTTAATTCTACGTTTTGTATTATTTTCTACTAACCTATAAGTTTAAAAATTCAATTTGATTGATTTATATTTTAATTAATATATTGTATAAAAAAAAATAAATTAACTTTTGGACTTGTGCGGTTTCTGCACAAAATGAAATGGAAAACACAGAAAATGTATTAAATCAAGTGAAGTATCACAGTTTTAGTAAATTTTTAGTAACATTTATTAAAAACTTTTAATTTGTATAGTTTTTATTAGCATTTTATAAATAATAAACATTTTTTAAAAATCACTCTCCAACATTTTCTTAACAATTATCACATAATTCAATATTATTGTTTTCTGCCTCGCTTTCAGTGCATTTTATTTATAATATAGACTGTTTTATATAAATTATTTAACAACGTCGAAAACACTTTTAAAATATCACAAATAAATATTATTCCATCCATTGCGCATCTTTGTGCGCAGCTTGGAATCATGGACTTGTGCTGTTTCTGCACGAAATGAAAATTTGTTTATTTATTTTAAAGGGTTTAGAGTTTATTAATATATGTAATGTTTTACTAGATCGTAGAGCTTCATTTAAAGATAAATTTTCCATAATAAAGTGATTTTCGAAAAAAAAGTGGACTTATGCGGTTTCTGCACCAACTGCCTCAAGTGTATTGTTTACGTTTTTGGTTAATTGAGATTTATACAAAATTAAGAATTAATGTTTAATTTATGACAAAAGAACAGAAATTGATTAGAAAATATCTGTACAACAGGTATTTTACTTTAACAGCACTTTCCTTAGCGTCTAATTAACTATTCTCTTTGTGTCCGGAGACACCCGACACTTTTTTTCATAACCATTTTTAGTGTAAAATAGTTTTCTTATTCTTTTATTCCCTGTACTAGCAAAATAAAACGCGCTATTAGTTTCTCGTACATTTTCAAATTATAAAATACAATAATAAATATAAAAAATCGGTAAATACTATATATCTTATCCGGTATGGGTTACATAATATGTTTTTGGATTTCTCCAAAAACAATGTTCTCCAAAAAAAACTAAAAATAATAATGGAACTTTTTCATTTTTAAATGGAAGCTGAAATATTAGAACAAGTTTTCTGTACGATAAAGTTTTCATAAATTGGATATTAACGAAGTTAAACAACGAAGAGTGCAAAGTGCCCCGGTCTCCCCTACCTCAAACAACTGCTCAAAAACACGAATTAGAGCCGTAATACAAAAAAGTCTTTTCCGAGACACTGCACTGGTGTATTCCTATGTATTTTTTCCTTCTGTATCTGAAGTGAGATTTGTGAGATTGGCTCAAGTTGTTAACACTAGTCAATTTGTTCATTAGTGTAGTCTCTCGGCGAATTCTTTTTTCTATTTTGGCTCAAATTCGTGTTTTTTTAGCAGTGTTTTTAGGTATTATTAACAAATCAAGCCAATTTGACAATTCTTATTTTAAATTTAGATTCAGAGGGGATATATACGTAGTTATATATCACTAGTGCTCGGCGATTTTATTTTCCTATTTTTGCTTAAATTCGTGTTTTTGAGCACTTGTTGGATCTAAACTCACAAATCAAGCCAATCCACAGTGGGCCGGGAAGGACCAAAAGTTGGCAAAAAACACTATTCGGAATTCGAAAAACATAATTAGTTGTCTTAAATAAAGACATATTAAATTAGTATTTACTATAAAGTTTTAAAGCATTTAGTTAAAAAATACGATGTTGACAAGGAGATGTATTGAAAAATTTTGCGCAGATTAAGTTAAATTTTTTTTTCAAGTACTAATCAATTTTTATTTCTCTATAATATAAAGGGTTTTTTTTGTTTTACCACAATTAATTATGTTATGTAAGTCTAAAATAATACTTCATAATTTTCAAAATAGTCGTAAATGTATTTTTTGCTATTATATTTTCCAAAAATAAACGTGATTTTTAATATTGCACTTATTTTCGAATTATGGTTCCCCTACGTTCCACCAGATATTGAGTTTTAATTTACATGGATCTATTTTCTGAAATGTACTCTTCAAGAAAAATTTGCGCCTTTTTGCGCTTTTTTATTTGCGTGAGAAATGAAGCAAAACGTGTGCGCGCAGTACTTAGCGCACGTTGTGGAACGTCGTCTACTACTGATGCATATCGCGATGACTTTTTTCATTTTTGCGATAAAAGTACTTTAAATCATACATCAAAATTTTTGTTATGAAGTCTACATTTTAATACCGTCTGGTGTTTTACAAAAATCGTTAAACATAACCTCGAAATGTCGGTTCGATTAGGAAAAAACACAAGAAAATACATTTTTACCACAAAAATTCTTATAAAAAAAGACAAAAATGTATTTTCTTGACCAGGATAACATACATTATGTTATTTTGACTAACTGAATCTAAATCCACTGTCAGTTTAGAAATACAAAATGGCGGATCCAATATGGCGGTCACAAAATTTAAAAAACTGTCGTATTTGGTTAAAACTATTCACATGTGAGTTTTTGGGATCGCTGATAACGAACATGATGTCGATTTTTAGTAATTCAAAATGGAGGATCCAATATGGCGGACATGTAAAGTTTCAAAATGGTTGAAAAACTTAAGGGAAATATTTTCGAATATGTTTCACTATTTTAGAACTTCAATGTAACTTTTTTCTATTTTTTTCGACTTTTTTCCTCAAGGATTGTTTTTAGATTATTTTTTTGCATAGTTTTTAGGGGTTGATAATTCTGGTTATCAATTGTAGAAATTAAGGTGCATATTAAGGGAACTATTTTCGAATATGTTTCACTATTTTAGAACTTCAATATAATATTTTTCTATTTTTTTCGACTGTTTTCCTCAAGGATTGTTTTAAGATAATTTTTCTTTGGCATAGTTTTAGGGGTTGATAATTCTGGTTATTATTTGTTGAAATTAAGGTGCTAATCCCTAAGTATTTTCCGCCATTTCAGAACTTCATTAGAATTTTGTGGTAGAAAATGATAATCTTTTTCAATATTTTCTTCGACTATTTTCTCAGGGGTGGTTTTTAAGGGATGATAATTCTGGTTATCAATTGGAAAGGTTAGGAGTCACATTTCTGAGTATTTTCCGACATTTTAGAACTTGATTAGATGTTCCAAAATCCCCCATGTAACCAGTTTTAACCGAATAAGATAGTTTTTTAAAATTTGTGTCCGAAATATTGGATCCGCCATTTTTAATTTAAAAAATCTGACGTCAGATTTATAATCAAAGACCCCAAAAACAGTAGGTAGCATAATTGAAATTCATAAAGTTTATGTACTTCCAGAGATAATAATTTTTGCCAGAAATTTTCCCTTTCTGGCCCACTGTGCAATCTGACAATTCTAACTCCAGACTCGGTGTTAGCACGAAAAACTACATAGGAATACAGTAGTGTAGTGTCTTGGCCATGACATTTTTTTTTGGGTGCCTGTAATTTATTATACTGCACGCAAATAAAGTGCCTACACTGTTAAAAATATTTTAAAATTTAGTCAACTTTTATGTTACGTTTGTAACAGAATTTTTTAAAACAAAATAAATTCTGATACGCGTGACAGAAACTTCTGTCACAATCCTCTTAAAGGAATGCGCAGAATCAATAAAGTTATGTTGAATTTCTGACAAGGTAACAGAATTTTCTGTCACATGTTACAAGAAAAACCTGCTGGTACAGGTGACAGAAAACTCTAGTGGAAATTTTTAACAGTTTATTATTTTAAAATTAAAAAAAGTACATAATAATACTTTAAGGAAAAAAGCGTGTTTAAAGAATTTAATATACTTACTGATATTTGGGGGAAAAAGAGGTGAAACTGATTTCCACATTTACGCTCATCGCGGTAGTTGGAGTGGGGGTCTCCCGGTCTGCAGTTGCTTGCGCAAAAATTATAGATCAAACGAACTTACCTTAAGTGAAGTTCGATCTTAATTATATGAATGCCTCGTTTGAAATGATTATATCAATGTAGTACCGCTCTATCATCGTCAGTTAGCGCCACTTCAGAGCCAAAATGAAAAACCTCGTTCGTGTTTCCTTTCTCACCTATCGTACTTCATTAGTTAAGAGTATGTAGAATAGCCGAAGTTTGAAATTATGGGAAGGGTATAGGGAGGGATATAATCATTTCAAACGAGGCATTCATATAATTAAGATCGAACTTCAGTTAAGGTAAGTTCGTTTGATCTATAATTATACTTCAAGCCTCGTTCTCATGATTATAACAATGTAGATCTTCAGAGTCTTAATTTAATTAAGAAAAAATACTTTAACGAAGAAGAATAACTGAATATAAAACATCTTAATTTAATAATACCGTTTTAACAAAATTACCATTCTTATCAAAAATAGGTCGGTTATAGAATTTAGCGAAGACCTTAGAGTCTTTAGACCAACCTGCTGAATTCCTAATGGTATCAAAATCTAGGCCTCTATCCATAGCTGCCGAAGAAGACGCATGTCTCGTGCTATGTGCCGTGAATGAATCGTCTATACCACACTCTTTCAAGACCGATTTAATCCATCGGCTGATGGTTTGTGACGACACTTGTTTGTACGGTTTTTAAAGGAAATAAACAGTTTATTTGAATCACCTCTTAGATTCTTAGTAACCTCCAAATATTTAATTAGAGTCCGCGCAACACAAAGACCTGGTTTTTTAATCAAAAAATGGCAGTACTAATAAAGGTTGGTATATTCCAGGTCGAGACGTCTTAATTAAGTCCTCGATTCTTATCTCTACTAATTGCTTTTTCACAACTATACAATCTGTTTTAATAAGAGACAATGACTGTACACGATAACCAGAGCTTAGAGCTAATAAAATTACTAACTTTCGAGTTAGTTTTTGCAAATCTAAGGAGCCTAATGGGTACCATTCTTCAATTACAGTTAACACATCATTTACATCCCAAGTCTTATCGTACTTTGGTCTGATTGGTTTCAAACGAAAAATCCCTTTAAGAAATCTATTCAAAATGATATTATTTTTCAATTCATGCACCGATACTAAAGAAATAGCAGACTTAGCTGTATTAATAGCCCCATATGAGGAACCATTCTTAAACAAATCAGTAAGAAAATCAAGAATCTGAGTGACTGAGGCAACAAAGGGATCGCATGACTTCTTCTCACAAAATCCCCACCAACTTTTCAACGCAGTACTGTATTGCTTAATAGTAGTATCCGCTAAAGACGCTAACAGAATTTTGGCAGCTTCATCTGAAGCTCCTCTTTTTTTTAATGATTCGACGATAGCACTCCTACAATCAATGAAAGGTTGGAGGACAGCGGATGTAGTATCTTCCTACAAGGAGAGAGAAGTAAGGACTGAGATGGTTCAAAGATTATCGGTTCACTTTCCAATAAATGTCTAAAAGTAGGAAACCATGCCTGAGATGCCCAGTAAGGTACAACCAGAATACCCCTTGCATTTTCTTCAATAATTTTTCTTAAAACTCTCGGAATCAGCGAAAAGGGCGGAAAAGCATACCAAAAGAAATTTGACCAATTTAAAGTAAACGCGTTAATATTAAAGGCTTCCGGATCTCTTTGCCACGAACAATAATTATTACATTTTGTGTTACATCTCGTGGCAAATAAATCAATTTCGGGCTGTCCGAATCTTTTTATTATTTCAAGAAAATATTCATTACTTAACTCCCATTCAGTGTCCACATTATTTATTCGCGATTCAAAATCAGCTTCTATATTTTCTTTGGACGGAATATATTCAGCAAAGATCCAAATCCTTCTCTTCTCACACCAATCCCATATTTGTCTGGAAACTTTATTCAATTCTGGAAATTTAATGCCACCCATTTTATTTATATACGCTATTGCTGTTGAATTATCAATTCTAAGTAAAATTTGACAGGTATCTAAATCTGCGGCAAAACATTTTAATGCTAAAAAGGCAGCAATTAATTCTAATAGATTAATATGCTTCAATCTCTCATTTTCATTCCAAAACCCATGTGCTCTTTCTTAATTACAAAAAGCTCCCCAACCAGAATTAGAAGCATCCGAAAAAATTTCCCTTTTAAATTGAAAAGAACGGATTGGATTTTTATATATTGACACATTAACATTCCACCATTTTAAATCATCGAAAATTGTAACAGGAAGGGTCATTGTTTCATTATAATTCCCATTATTAAGTAAAAGAGCGAGGTATTTTGCTTTTTCAAGTAACTTATAATGCATCCAACCATATTGGATAGCTGGACAAGCAGCAACAAGGGTTCCTACCAATTTAGCCATTTCTTTAATTTTGCAACTATTTCTAGACATGAAGGAAAGGACCAATTCCTTTATTTTAACTCTTTTTTCAGTCGTCAACTCTATATTCCATTCCTCTGAATTAATAACGAAACCTAAATATTTGCAAACCTTGGTAGGAATGAAAACGCTTTTCTTGTTATTAATAACAAATCCTAATGATTTCAAGAGTGAAATGGTTGTTAGCAGATTTTTCTTACATTCTTTTTCTGTTTTACCGAAGAGTAAAATGTCATCTAAATAAGTGACCGATCTAAACCCCTGGCTTCTTAAGTAAGTAAATACTGTTCTCAAAATTTTAGTAAAGAGATAAGGACTGACATTTAATCCAAAGGGCAAAGCATTAAATTGATAAGTTAAACCTTCAAACTCAAATCGCAAATATTGCTTATGACTTTCGTGGATAGGGACTAATAAATATGCATCCTGTAAATTTATACTGCACATATAATCATTTGGTTGTAAGATATTAATAATCTTTGATTGTGAACATTTTTCTATTGCAAAAATAGATTCTAATCTTTCAATAGCTTTTTGAAACTCATAAAGTTCCTCACGTGAACCTTTAAATGCAAGAGGTGGACTATTCTGTACAACCTTGGACATGAAGGGAATTCTGAAACCTCTTATGGCATTTAACACAAACTCGTCTTTCGTGATGGTTTCCCACTCTTTGACGAAATATTTTAATCGACCACCAATTTTTACCTCTGATTCCGTTGATAATTTTGATTCTGTGGCTTGGGTTGATCCACTCGGTTGAAGCTTCGCTGTGGATTCTGGAACTTGGTTCTCGGTGAGATGAAAGTTCTGGGATTCGGTTTCTTGATGTTCGGCTGCGTCGTCTCCCGGAATTTCCCAGCCGAACTTCTGAAGTTTAAAGTATTCGATGGCTTCATAGGCACTTTTTTAGGTGCAACCGATGGTTTTAATTCCTTGCTGAGCTTTTGAACTGCAATGTTTTGTTTTACCTTCTCGCCTAAATTTTCACCAAATAAAAATTTTCACGTGCTTGTTTTATCAAATAACGATTTCGTATTTCTGTCGAAACCAGGAACGATGAAGGCTTTACGAGCAGCCGAGAGAGCAAAAAAGGCTTCAGACAATAGTTGAGCTGATCCGAGGACGTATTCTAATAATTGGTGTTTATCCAGACCCTCACCATCTTCTTCGACTAACATTGAAACCGCAGATCCTGATGCAGATAAGGAAGATCCTACTATTTCATGTAACTCTTTAAAATGATTATCACATTTAATAGCAGTCTCATTTAATGTATTTGAAATTTCTTCGTTGAGTTCTGGACCTATTAATGAAATATTTCCTTTTTTTGGAAATTTAAGAAGCAAATCTTTCTTTAGTTCCTTAGGTAAACCTTTGACAATCCAACTTGAAATACGTGCTTCTACGTCAGGGTTTAATTTTAAGTCTCCTATATTGTCAGCTGAGGGATCCTCGCCAAGTAATTCTAAAACCACTGAGTCCTTAATTTTCGTCTCATGTTGTTGAGACTCAGATTCTTCTAAAATTTCCACCTGCTTTGTTGACATTTCGTCAGATCCCAAATTTTCAGATGAATCCGCATTCGAAGTTTTTAGATTAAAACTCTGTAATGAGCTCATAGTCTCACCTGAGGAGGATTCAAGAGATTTTCCATCCTGATTTGGATTTTCCTGATCAACATCTAGACTAGAATCATTATTCAACCCTGACGGGGTTGTTTCTTTGACCTGATCTTTTGAATTATGAAGCGCTGCATAACCTTTGTCTGAAATAAATTGACATTATATAAGGACTACCTAACCTATAGTGAAAGGCTTTGTCATATGTACGGTTTTTGTTTCATCTTTAAATGAACTCTACCGCCTTGAAATATCTTACCCTGAGTCGGATCGACTCGATTAGTTTCTTTATTGACGCCATTTTCTGTCGTAAAAACTCTTTCCCCTAGTTTCCGAATTTTCTCCAAAATTTCAAGTAGCATATCGTCGCTATCTCTTGAAGAATGTTTTCGTTTATGTTTGTGAGATTTTCTACTTTTATCAGACATCGCGATACAAAATATATGAAATTATAAATATAAAACTCTTAAACTATAAATTAGCACGAAGTGGCTATAACTAACGCCAAAGACGTAATGAAGTACGATAGGTGAGAAAGGAAACACGAACGAGGTTTTTCATTTTGGCTCTGAAGTGGCGCTAACTGACGGTGATAGAGCGGTACTACATTGATATAATCATGAGAACGAGGCTTGAAGTATAATTGAATTTAAAGTTTAAAATTTACAAAACTATTTCTTGGACAAAAAAAATTGCTAAAAAAAGCTATTTCTTTGGCTTTTAAACAAAATTCAAAATAACAAACCAACAAAAAATATTTAATAAAGCGCTTTCAAATATAATAAATTTTTTTTACAACCCGGTCTGCAGTTGCTTGCGCAAAAATTGAATTTAAAGTTCAAAATTTACAAAATTTACAATATCTGTACGTAAAAATGAATTAATTTTGATCTTCTTATTTTACTGGGCTAAAAGTTTCTTCTCATTCTAAATTAATGTCGTTTTTTCAAAAAAATCAAAACTTCCCGGGAAAAAGGGTTTAGATATAATCAGATATATTTCAGATATCATCAGATATATTGTAGATATAATCAGATATATTTTAGATCTGTGACGCAGCGCGAAGAAAAGTACCTAAGAAGGAAAAAATCGATTTTCGGATTATGATTGTTTCAGATAAACTAAAGATTGCTTTTCAATTATCTGAAGTCAAAATTAATTTTTGTCAAATACTTTTCTTGTAATATCAATTTAAAAAAGAGCAATTTGTGCTAAGAGTTGATTCTCTTTCTCCTCACGCACACATATCTACGCTGCCCCTTCTCACTGTATCCGTGGTTCACTAGAACTTCGGGTCGTCATTCGGGATTTAGAGAGAGATGCACTGACTACACCGTTCTGTCTCACTACGAAAGCACGTGTACGATTTACCGGCAAAAACCTGCACTAATATACAAGCCGTATAATTTACTTTTTTCAAAATATTGTAGTGTTACAAAATAAATAAAATGATTGGTTATTAAAAAAAAATTTAGTAACTGATTTCAAGGTCAATAGTGCACTATTTCGTGTTCCAAAAATATTGTGAATTTAGTGACCTATTAATGATTAATTTCCAACGATTATGAATCTCGATCAAGAATATGAGGACATTGTTGATTGCAATTACAGAGTAAATAATAATGTTGCAGAAGAAAAAGAAGAAGACACATCAATGGTAAATTTTAAGAACATACAAATAAAACAATAAAATAATAAATGATTCAAGTTTTTTAAAAATTACAGTAAAGAAAGTATATTACTTTCCGTCATAGGAAAACAACGATCTAATAAAAGGTTTTATAAAAATTACTTTAAAAATTATAATTATTTTCCTAATAAGTTTTTATTCATTTTTTAGTGGAGGTTTATTACTTTGTTATTGTTATTAGCTTTATGTGTTTTAATTTTTTTTAATCTTTATTATTTAATTTTATCTTTTTATTTTGTACCACAAATAATTTTGTCTGATATTGTTTTTAGTTTTTTCAATTTTAATTCCTCTTAAAGCTTAATTATTTCATTTTATCCTTTATTTTGATGCAGAAATAAATTCATCAGTTATTCTTTTTAATTCTTTGAATTTTAATTTCTCTTTTATGCTTAATTAAATTATTTAATTTTTTTTAATTTGGTACTCAAATAAATTCATTTGCTTTAGTTTTTTTGAATTTCAATTTCTCTTTAAGCTTGATGATTTAATTAAATCTTTTAATTTTATTACAAAAATAAATTTATGTGTTATAGTTTTTAGTTTTTTCTATTTTAATTTTTCTTGAAGCGTAATTTTTTAATTTTTAATTTTCATTTTGTTACACAAATAAATTCATTTTCTATGATTTTTAGTTTCTTTTAATTTTAATTTCTCTTTCAGCTTGATTAATTAATTTTATCTTTTTATTTTGATACACAAGTAAATTCATTTGCTACTGTTTTTAGTTTTTGGAATTTTAATTTCTCTTTAAGCTTGATTATTAATTTAATTTTATCTTTTTATTTTGTCGCACAAATAAATTCAACAATTATATTTTTTTAGTTTCTTAATTTTAAATTTCTCATTAATCGTAATTGTTTAATTTTTTCTTTTCATTTTGTTACACAAATAAATTCATTTTCTATTGTTTTTAGTATTTTAATTTTAATTTCTCTTTAAGCTTGATTATTTAATTTTATCTTTTTATTTTGGTGCATAAATAAAATAATCAGTAATTGGATTTTAATTTTTAGAATTTAATTTCTCTTTTATGCTTAATTAGTTAAATTAATTTTTTTTTATTTTGATACCCAAATAAATTAATTTGCTTTAGTTTCTTTGAATTTCAATTTCTCTTTAAGCTTGATTATTTAATTTTATCTGATTATTTTGAAGCACATATAATTTCATTTTCTAATGTTTTTAGTTTTTTTAATTTTAATATCCCTTTAAGCTTGATTATTTACTTTTATCTTTGAATTTTGATACACAAATAAATTCATTTTTTATTGTTTTTAGTATTTTAATTTTAATTTCTCTTTAAGCTTAATTATTTAATTTTATCTTTTTATTTTGGTGCAAAAATAAAATAATCAGTAATTGGTTTTTACCTTCTGGAATTTTAATCTCTCTTTTATGCTTAGTTTGTTTATTTAATTTTTCTTTATTTCGATATTCAAGTAAATTCGTTTGCTTTCGTTTTTTTGAATTTTAATTTCTCCTTAACCTTTATTATTTAATTTTAGCTTTTTATTTTGTAGCACAAATAAATTCATTTGCTACTGTTTTTACTTATTTGAATTTTAAGGTCTCTTTAAGCTTGACTTTTTAATTTTATCTTTGAATGTTGATACACAAATAAATTCATTTGCTATTGTTTTTAGTTTTTTTAAATTTAATTTCTTTTTAAGCTTGATTACTTAATTTTATCTTTTTACTTTTCGCGCACAAGAAAATTCATCAGTTAGGTATATTTTTTAGTTTTTTAATTTTAATTTCTCTTTAAGCTTGATTACTTAATTTTATCTTTCTATTTTGGTGCACAAATAAAATAAACAGTAATTGATTTTTACTTTTTTGAATTTTAATTTCTCTATTATGATTAACTAGATAATTTAATTTTTTTTTATTTTAATACTCAAATAAATTTATTTTCTTTAGTTTTTTCGAATTTTAATATCTCTTTAAGCTTGAATATTTAATTTTATCTCTTTATTTTGTAGCACAAATAAATTCATTTGCTATTGCTTTTAGTTTTTTTAATTTTAATGTCTCTTTAAGCTTGATTTTTTAAATTTTCTTTTAAATTTGTTACACAAATAATTTCATTCTCTATTGTTTTTAGTTTTTTTAATTTTAATTTCTCTTTAAACTTGATTATTTAATTTTATCTTTTTATTTTGGTGCACAACTAAATTCATTTGCTATTGTTTTTAGTTTTTTTAAATTTTAATGTCTCTTTAATCTTGATTTTTAAATTTTTCCTTTAATTTCGTTACACAAATAATTTCATTCTCTATTTTTTTCAGTTATTTTAATTTTGATTTCTCTTTAAGCTTGATTATTTAATTTTATCTTTTTATTTTGGTGCACAAGTAAAATAATCAGTAATTTTTTTTACTTTTTTAAATTTTAATTTCTTTTTTAAGCGTAATTATTTTGTTTAATTATTTTTTTTATTTTGATACTCAAAAAAATTCATTTGTTTTTGTTTTTTTGAATTTTATTTTCTCCTTAAGCTTGATTTTTTTAATTTTATCTTTTGATTTCGTAGCACAAAATTCATTTGCCACTGTTTTTATTTTTTTTAATTTTAATGTCTCTTTAACTTGATTTTTAAATTTTTCTTTTTATTTTGTTACACAAATAATTTCATTCTCTATTGTTTTTAGTTTTTTTAATTTCAATTTCTCTTTAAGCTTGATTATTTAATTTTTTCTTTTTATTTTGGTGCACAAGTAAAATAATCAGTAATTGTTTTTTACTTTTTTGAATTTTAATTTTTCTTTTAAGCTTAATTATTTTGTTTATTTTTTTTTTATTTTGATACTCAAAAAAATTCATTTGCTTTTTTTAATTTTAATTTCTCTTTAAGCTTGATTATTTAATTTTATCTTTTCATTTTGTAGCACAAATAAATTAATTTGCTATTGTTTTTAGTTTTTTTTAAAATTTTAATGTCTCTTTAATCTTGATTTTTTAATTTTTCCTTTAATTTTGTTACACAAATAATTTCATTCTCTATTGTTTTCAGTTTTTCTAATTTTGATTTCTCTTTAAGCTTGATTATTTAATTTTATCTTATATTTTGGTGCACAAGTAAAATAATCAGTAATTGTTTTTTACTTTTTTGAATTTTAATATCTCTTTTAAGCTTAATTTTTTTTTTATTTTGATACTCAAAAAAATTTATTTGTTTTTGTTTTTTTGAATTTTATTTTCTCCTTTAGCTTAATTTTAATTTTTTAATTTTGTCTTTTCATTTTGTAGCACAAATAAATTAATTTGCTATTGTTTTTAGTTTTTTTTTTAATTTTAATGTCCCTTTAATTTTGATTTTTTAATTTTTCTTTTTATTTTGTTACACAAATAATTTCATTTTATTTTTGTTTTTAGTTTTTTTAATTATAATTTCTCTTTAAGCTTGATTATTAATTTAATTTTATCTTTATAGTTTGGCACACAAATAAATTTATTAGTTATATTTTTTTAGTTTTTTAATTTTAATTTCTCTTTAATTTTATGTTTTTATTTTGCAGCACAAATAAATTCAATTGCTATTATTTTTAGGTTTTTGAATTTTAATTTCTCTTTAAGCATGATTATTTAATTTTATCTCTTTATTTTGATGCACAAATAAATTCATCAGTTATATTTTCTTATTTTTTTTATTTTAATTTCTTTTTATGCGTAATTGTTTAATTTTATCTTTTTATTTTGGTACACAAAGAAATTTATCTGTGCTTAGGACATTCATGATGAAGACATTGAATGTAGTGTTGAAGATTTTAAAGATTTGGAGAAAATTGAACATCTTTATGGTGAAACAGCCAAAGATTGCTGCAAAAATTGTTGCAATAAAATAATTCCTAAAGATTTTGCTGTGGATAAACGGTAATGTATTGTCTTTTTCACCTAGAAGTTTAAAATAATAATTATGATAATTATAATAATTTTGTAAGACATAATAATTTCTAACATTTTTTTCTTTTTATAGATTACAATTTCTTGAACTGGAAAAGGCTGAGCAAGACTTGATTCTTTTGGCTCATTTACAAACACACCGTCAAATTGGACTATTTAAAGACATATATGGCAAATATACTGTCAAAAATAAGTCTCAATTCAAAAAGGAACCCGAACACAATCGTCAAATTATAAATTATTACATAGCAGATATTCCAGTTTGTCGCAAAATGTATTTTTTTTTATATGATGTCGGCATATCGAGGCACAAAAATTTAGTGACTCATTTTGACCTGAATGGCCTTAACCCTCGGGTACATAAATTATCTGGAAAAGTACCATCGCGGGCCAATGTTTTATCAGTTGATGACATTACTAAAACTGTAAAATATATTGAGGCTGTAGCAGAAAAAACTGCTATAGCATTACCAGGTCGTATGCCTCAGTTTCGAGACTTTAATGTCATGAAACTTCCTTCGAGTGAAACGAAGAGTTCTTTGTACAAAAAATATCAAGAGGATACTAAGAACGATATGGATGTAAGAGCAATGTCATTCACTTCTTTTAGAACAATTTGGTCCACTTATTGTCCTTACATTACAACAATGAAACCGGCGGATGATCTGTGCGACAAATGTCGGGACAATAATTTAGAAATTTCTCGATGTGCAAACTTACCCGATGAAGAAAAAGCTAAAATAATTTCTGTTGCAATGGAGCATTTACAAAAAGCAAAAAAACAGAGAGAATTTTATAATCTTCACAGGGCCAATATTAAATTGTTAGATCAAGACCCAAAACAGCAATCGTCAATTCAAGTTCTTTCGTTCGATTACGCTCAAAATGTTTCCTATCCTTCAAGTCCCCAACAAGTTGGAAAATTGTACTTCAAAGTTCCCAGAAAATGTGGAATTTTTGGAATTCACGACGAGAGCAATGGAGTGCAAACTAATTTTTTGATCGACGAAGCAGATAATGCGGGAAAAGGTGCTAATTCTGTAATTAGCATGATCGATTATTATTTAAGTAATCATCATGCTGGAGAAGTTATTTTATTTTCGGATAATTGTGACGGCCAAAACAAAAACAATGCCATGATGCATTATCTTTTGTGGCGTGTGATGACGGGAAAAAATTTAAAAATTGCCCTTCATTTCCTTTTGACGGGACACACGAAATTCAGCCCTGATAGGAATTTTGGAATTGTTAAATCAAAATATGCACGAGCTGATGTTGATTGTCTTCAGGATTTGATGGAAGTTGTGAATACTTCATCATCTCATGGGTATAATGTTGCTCTTCCGACAGTTGATCCTTCAACGAACGTTCGTAATGTGGAATGGAAAAAGTGGGATGAATTTTTTAAACAAAATTTTCGGCCCATTCCACACATAACGAATTATCATCATTTTGTCTTTTTTCCCAATGGTGAAATTCGAGCGAAAAAATTCGTTGATTCCACGGAAGAAATTGTACATCCTGAAATTAAATTAAACAAAAACGCTGCAGAAATAAAAAACATTCGTCATCATGGCCTTTCAAATGAACGTCAATGGTATTTATTTGACGAAATACGTCAATTTTGTACCAATCAAAATAAAAAAGATGCAGTGGCCCCTCCTCCGAATTGCCCGAAAAAAAGGAAACTAAAAGATTATAATTAGACCAAAAATAACTACTAAAATTTTGGTCATTTCTAATTATTGTGATATTCACCATAAAATTATAAGTTTAGTTATTACTAATAACTAAACTATAATTAATTTTCATTAATAATTATTGTATAATAGCATTTCCAAAGATAACTATAGTTGTATTTAACTTTTATGTTTTATTTTAAAAAAATGTGATATTACAATTAAAATACTTTTAACTTAGGTACAAAATATTTAAACAGTAAAAAAAATTATATACTGTTCCTAAGTGTCGTTATAAACTGGAGAAAGAACACGAAGTTCTATAAAAAGTTATCAAAAATTGATTTTAATTATGTTCTTATTCGATTTTAAAAGCACTCTTTAGTTTCAGGTTACGTATGTAGTCCAGTATTATTGTTATTTTTATTAAAATAATATATTGCGCATAATGATTAATAAATTAAATGGAAGGAATTATCCTTCCATCATTAAAATCAAAAAGGTTTTATTTTCAGGCCCGTGCGCAGGATTTGCTTCTGGGGGGGGGGGGGGTTTCGAAAAAACAAATTATGAAAACAGGATGGCCACTTTTTTATAAAATTAAATTCCCGGTTTTTCCCGTTTAATTTTTTGAATTTCGAGGTCACAAATTTTTGAACAATTAAAACAGTATTTATAATTTTGGAAAATTCGCATTTAAAATATAATTTTATACTTCAATTTAAAATTTACACATTCTTATAATCTTATTAATTATAATTAAAGCTTAAAAAGTTTTATTATCACAAAATATTTAAATCTAAATTTTTGGACAATAATTTATCTTAAAAAGAATTACGTATTACAATTCCACTAGCAACATTAACGCTCTTAAAACTTTGCATTGTTGTTGGTCATTTAAAATTATAGATTTTTGCAAATTCAAATAATGAAAGTTACGAAATTATAGAATATATCTAAAAAATTACGAAAATAATTGACAATTGAAAACAAAATTCAAGAACTGGCTACACAAACACACAATTGAAAAGTATAGTTTAAAAAATTAAACAATAAATATTAAATTCAAACTAACTAGTTGAAAAATTAGAGGAAGAACTGTTGGAAATAATTGCAAATTGAATGACTGGATTGAAAATCCAAAAATAATTAATTGAAAGTGAAGAAAATAAAAAAAAAATTAAGGAAATAAACTAAAAATTTAAGAATTAAATTAAACTTTGACAAAATAATTGATAATTGAAAAAAAATTACAAAATGACGAAACTAATTGACAATTAAAAACAAAATTCAAAAAATGGCTAGATTAATAAACGAATCAAACAAAATAATTCAAAAAATCAAAGAATAATACATATTATAAAATTTTAATATAATAATTGAGAATTGAAAAAATTGTAGTAAATAATTAAAAAATACGGCAAATAATTAATAATTGAAGGAAATAGTTGGAAAATACCGAGAATAATCGACAAATTGAAGAAAACATTTGAAAAATGACGAAAATGATTTTCAATTGAAAGAAATTCGAAAACTGACTACATTAATGGACAACTTAAAAAAAGATTTGAAAAAATTAAGCAAGAAATGTTAAATTTAAAGAAAATAAATGCAAATTGAAAAAATAAAGAAAATTGTAGGAATAATTGTTGGAAATAATTGTACATTTAACAACTAGATTGGAATTCGAAAATATAATTTAAATTGAAAAAAATAATTGAAAACTGAAGAATGCAATTAAAATTTAAAGAATGTGCTTGAAAAGTGAAAAAAAAAGTAATTGAAAAAAACCGAGAATGAATGAACATAGAGGAAAACAATTAAAAGCTGAAAGATGGAAATAGAATTTGAAGAATTTAATTAAAAATTAAAGAAAATAATTCAACAATTGTATTTAAAATTAAAGAAACTTAATGATAATTGAAAAAAATAATAGAAAAAAGGCGATAATTTTTCAATATTAAAATAAATAATTGAAAATTAGAAAGTGGAATTTAAATTTAAAAAAATAATAGAAAATAGGCGATAATTTTTTAATATTAAAATAAATAATTGGAAATTAGAAATTGGAATTTAAATTTGAAGAAAACAACTGAGAATTGAAGAGAAATTTTAAGAATTGAATAATCCAATAATTATTTAATATTGATGAATTAATTGAAAATCGATAAAAATAACTAAAAATTAAAGAAAATATTTGAGAATTGAAGAAAATAATTAAAAATTGAAGAAATAAATTGGAAATTTCAAGAAAATAATTGATAAATAAAAAAAAATCACAATGTGACCAAAGTTATTAAATATTGACAAAAATAATTAACTATTAAAAAAAAGTTATTAGCAATTGAAAACAAAATTCGAAAAATGGTGAGAATAATCGGCATTCGAACATTTTTTTTTTAAATTAATGAATAATTAGAAAATTGAAGGAGTATATTGAAAATTCAAGAAAATAATTGATAATTGATATGTAATTGAAAATTGAAGAAAATATGTAGTTGAGAATTGAAGAAAATAATTAAAAATTAAAGGAATAAATTGAAGATTAAAGAATTAAATTAAAATTTTAAGAAAATAGTTGATAATTGAAAGAAAAATATTCAAAATGCCAAAAATAATTAAATATTATAGAAAATAATAGAGAAACGAGGAAAATAATTGACGATTGAAAGAAATATTCGAAAACTGGCAAGAATAATCGACAACAGAACAAAATAATTTTAAAAATTAAAGATTGATTATAAAATTAAAAGAGAATAAATATTGTAGGTATATTGAAAATAGTTGAAAATTATAGACAATATTATTTTCTTTATTTATTAACGAAATTAAAATTATTTGAACTGATATTTATAAATTTTAATTTTAATCAATTTAAATGCATTTTTTTAAAAATTATCTGATTTTAAACAAGAAATATCTGTATTTTTAGTACCAAACCAAGTGGCCACCCTGGAAAATCCCGTTTTTTATTAAAAATAATTTTTTAATCAGAAAGATTAAAAATTTTTAAAATAAGTTCAGACCTCTGGGGGGGGGGGGGGGTTGAAACCCCAAAACCCCCCTTGCGCACAGACCTGCATAGTATCAATAAAATTTACTATCTAATGTTTATATGTTTTAGTACTTTATTAAATCAAACATTTCCAAACTTTATTTACTTTAAAACAATAATTATAAATAAAGTATTTTTAAAAAAACTGCAATTTATGCAATTTTTTTATATTGAACTTTTTTAAAATGCGATATTTTAAAATATTTTATTCTCAAATTTCAAATATTTTAAAATGTTCTTTAAAGTATTTAATATTTTGTCATTTTTAATTGTTTATAAAATTTAGTTTTATTTATAAACTAAGAAACTAAGCATTCTTTTATTTTTTAAAATACTGTGATCATATTAGACTTTTGGTAATAGTTGAAAGTTTTTTCAGAAATTCGAATACTATAATTATCCAGATAAATCTCCTATAATATATCGGTCAGAGATCGGTGCTCCACTGACAGTTTTACCTAACCTTAAAATGTCACTAGCAGTTTCAAACAGTTGTTTGGCTAAAACACAAATATGTGTCACAGTACCCACATCAGTAATAAAATATACTTGATCTACCATAATTATGGTTCTGCCTTGGATTTATTTTTTTCAGTTTAAAAGTAATAAAATTAAAATTGAATATTTCTTGTATCTATATTGTCGTCTTGGATTTGTTACTGATTATCATTCGTTACCATTTTGAATTTAAGAAACGTCTTAAAAAGTTTAAAAATTCCTCTTCAAATTTAAATAGACTAATGATTTGTATTAAATAATAATTATATTGCTCATAATAAAATAATTAAAACGACGCAGTCCGAGTCGAATTTTCATAACGTAGCACCTGACACATACTAGAAAGAATACATCAAATACATTCAGTGCATCTCTTTCTACTTGCCGAAAACGGCCGAACACACGGACGCTAACTCGCATTAGTGTGGGAATTGAGAGAGAGTAAGAGATATCGGAAACTCTTAGCCACGTTCTAGCCTTCTCTTTTCACTCTCCTGTAAAATTGCCGTTTGGCTTCTTAGGTGCTTTTCTTCGCGCTGCGTCACAATTCTAATGATATATGATTTGATCTATTCAGATATAATCAGATATAATCAGTCATTTAAACATATATCTGCTTATATATATTTAGATATAATCAGATCTGATATTATATCTGTTTATATCTAGATAGATATCGCCTGATGTGAGGTCATATCTAACTAGATATATTTTAACATAGTCAAATCTGATATTATATCTTTCTATATCTAATTAGATATTGTCAGATATGAAGTCAGATATAATCATTTTGGTAACAGATTTAATCATACATAATATCAGATCAAACTATATCTAATAAAAAAATAATTTATTTATAATATATATAAATAATATAGTTTGGACTTTTTCAAATTTGCATTAAATTGACATTGCCGCTTACATAATTACATTTTATAAATAAATTATCAAATATGTAAAATATGTGTTGAAATCTAATAATTTTAAAGCACAGAAGAAAGTTTAGATATGATTAGATGTAAATTTATTTATATTTAATCTCGCTCACTGATTCATATACATTCTAACAAGAAGTATTTCTAAGTGCCAGTGTGGAGCAGTGGTTAGAGCTCTTGACTAGAAGTCGTGGGAGTGCGGGATCGAGTCTCGGGTCAGTCGATTTTTTTTTTATTATTATTTATTACAAATGTTTATTAATTATATCACCCAACTTCATATTTTTTAATAATATTTATAATTTTAAATAAATTTATTTATTTATTTAAAATTTTTTAATCTGGTTAGATCTAATTATATCTGGTCAGATAGAGACAAAATCGAGATATGATTATATATAATCAATTATATCTGATTATATCTAAACCTTTTTTCCCGGGTTGTGTGTCAAAGTGAATAATAATTTTTATATTAAGGTTAATGGAATTAGTGAACAAAAATACTCTCACCTCATTTTAATGTTTATTATTCTCACAAGCCTGTTTGAAGAAGAGACTCCTCTGTTCGAAAATTTATTTGAAACTTAAATGCTTTGCCTAATTAGCATGTTTAAGTGAGAATGTTTAAAGCCTTTGATAAAAAATCAACAACCTCCTAATTTCATTTTTTATTGGGCGAAAAAGAGGTGAAACTGATTTCCACATTTACGCTCATCGCGGTGTTGGAGTGGGGGTCTCCCGGTCTGCAGTTGCTTGCGCAAAAATTGAATTTAAAGTTTAAAATTTACAAAACTATTTCTTGGACAAAAAAAATTGCTAAAAAAAGCTATTTCTTTGTCTTTTAAACAAAATTCAAAATAACAAACCAACAAAAAATATTTAATAAAGCGCTTTCAAATATAATAAAGTTTTTTTACAACCCGGTCTCACGGTCTGCAGTTGCTTGCGCAAAAATTGAATTTAAAGTTTAAAATTTACAAAATTTACAATATCTGTACGTAAAAATGAATTAATTATGATCTTCTTATTTTACAGGGCTAAAAGTTTCTTCTCATTCTAAATTAATGTCGTTTTTTCAAAAAAATCAAAACTTGTGTTTCAAAATGAATAATAATTTTTCTATTAAGGTTAATGGAATTTGTGAACAAAAATACTCTCACCTCATTTTAATGTTTATTATTCTCACAAGCCTGTTCGAAGAAGAGACTTCTCTGTTCGAAAGTTTATTTGAAACTTCAATGCTTTGCCTAATTTTCTTAGGAAAATCTAATACTTTTCAAAAAAAGGTCCATGTTATGCAATTAGTTAAAAAGTAGAAATTCTAAAACAGTGTCGGATCTCATGGACTAAAAGTCATAACAACAAATAAATTTAGTAAAATAACATAACGCCTAAGAATGATCCCCTTTCTCCGCACTAGGACAGGGTTCTTGATTTGACTCTGTTCTAAAACGTATTTGTTTTAAAACTTTAAACGCGGTTCCTTTAAAACCATGTTTTTCAAATTGGTAGATCTCACAGCTTATCAATTTTTGTTTCGATTTACTGTATTTGCAGCTTAAAATAAAAGTAATAAAATATATAAGCAAATATAAATTGAGTATTCGTAAATTTTAAAGGCTGAAAAAATTCCACTAACAGAAAGGTCAAAATTTATTATCCATTTCCATTTTTTTTGTAATTTAAAAAAAAAATTTGCAAATTGAAATTTATTCTCATCTTACGTTCATATTTTATTAAAAAATAGTTTGCGATTTATGTTTCAGACGACTTTTATTTATTTGTTTGTTAAGGTATTAGTCGCGTAAAATGATTTTCGTCAGATTTTTTTTAAACTTTGTATCTGTATTCATGACGTATTTATCTATGAAATGAGATCTATCCTATTAATTTTGACCACTTCTGAGCTTCAAAATATTAATTCAAAGTTTATACCTTTTACATGCAATAGCACAAAATGCATGTAAAAAATGTCTCTTATATTCAATTATAAAAAAACAAGTCGTCCGTTTTTCAAATAAAACTACTAAGTTACACATTGAGATAAAATAAATCCTTTAAAAAAAAATTAATTTTATTGACCACGCCGTATAAAAAATACAATAATTTAAAAATTCATAATTTTTCATTTTCACATGGTTTCATTGAAAAATGTCGAAAACGTGTGAGCAATACATCACGATAACTTATAGTACCTGACTCAAAATCGTTAAAATTACATATATTACATTAGAAGAGGTCACAAGGAAGCAAGTGAGTTGATATAAAAGTTAATTTTTTGTTCTTTTTATTTTGCGGGAGTTTTGCGGGAGCATTTACGCGACTAATACCTTAAGGGAGCATAGGCAGTCAGGGACGCTTCAATTTACAATTTTTCTCGATTTTTTTTAAGGAAAACGAATGACGGTTTTTTATTTTAAATTTTTACATGAAATTAATCTATCTTTAAAGAACATTTCTGAATTTATTTATTAAAAAATTATAAAAGTTATAATAAATTTATTCGGTCTCCTAAAAAAAAAGTTTTTTTGTGGTGGACATCATAAGTCCTGACATGATCATCTAAAATCAAAATACCAGAAATTTTTCGTTGGTATATTAGCTTCTTTAGTACTTGAGCAAATCACATTTAAAAAAAAAAATAATTTTTTATAGCACTTTAAAAATCGTGATTTTTGCTTAAAAATAGGATCCATTTTTATTTTTTCAAACAAATTGTAAACGTTATAAAAAAAAGTCTTCTGCTCAAGTACAAGCTAAATATGTATAAAAGATGTGGAAAAAATTGCAAAATGATCGGTGCATAATTTTTTAAGATATAGTGTCCACCGACTCTGAAAATGTGGTTTTAAGAAAAACGCGTTTGACCTTCTCGCTATCTCAGAGATTTGAAATTAGAATTTGATGTTCAAATTAACTTTTAGAGAGAACGGGTGCATGGATTGTCAATTTTTTTTTAAACATTTAGTACTAAATTCTTAAGAGATTTGTGAGATTGATTTGAACATCATATTTTTATTTCGAACCACTGTGCGCCACAAGAAACGACACGACAGTCACGGGCCTTATAAAAGACGCACTAAACGCGCTCTCTCTCTCTCTTCCAATTTTGCTCGCATGGACTTGAAATTTTCAGACAACATTTCTAAGATGCTGTACTTTAATACAAAATAAATTCAAAAAATCGATTTTTTAAATATTGTAACGGCCTATGCCCCCTTAACTTTAATGCTGAAATATATACATATTAAGATTTCCACAAATCAAAAATCTACAATTGAAACTAATTATTTAAATTTTATAGCAATAATTAACAACAACCAGACTTTTATTATGACAATGAGAGAAAAGATTTTTTTTAATAAGAACGGATTAAGAGATTATGCGACTGATAATATAAATATTCCATAGAGTTCAGTATTAAAAATTCCCATAAAAACTGTTATTATGATGTAGGATTGTAAACAAAATTTGTAATTTATTAATACTAGCCAAAAATACGCGCACTAAAGCGTGCGAGAATTATTTTTTCATTGCCTTGTATAGTTTCAATACAAAAAATAAATAAACTGAACTTATTTAGATTAAATTAATTATACTATAATTATAATTAAATTTTGTGAATTTGTTCAAATGTGTTATAAATTAACAAATACATAGAATTTTTAGAGAATAACACCGATTTTCTTCCTAAGTTGAAAATAAAAAGTTTTTATAATACGTTACAAAAAGTTAAAATATATTTCTAAATAGTTTTTTGAACAAAATATGTTTTTTTAATAGAATTATTACAATTTTCTATACAAATTTCATTTATTTTAAACTTCTATTGACATGAAATCATTATTTTTAAATTTTCTTTAAACAATACGAAAATTTAAAAAAAAAACATTCTTAAAAATTTCTATCAATATAAATTTTAATTTTTCTAAATTAAAAAATTTCCAAATTCTATTAATTCAAATTTAAATTATTTTAAACTTCAATTCTAATCAAAATTTCAATATAACCAACGTTTTAAGATTTATAAATCAAGTTTAAGATTTTAAATTTAATTCAATTTGTAAAAGTGAAAGATTGAAATAATTTGTGATTCCCCCCATTAGGAATTAAAATAAAAATAAGTTCATTTTATTTTATTTCTATCTTTACTTTTTACAAATTCAATTAAATTACAAATTTTAAACTTGATTTAATTAATACGAATTCAAATTGTTTTAAAAATTTTAATTAATATACTCTAAAAACAAGTGTTTTGAAAGTGTCTTAAACTATGATATTTTGGTATTTTTTATTGTATCTGAGGCGCAAAAAGTGTCTTAAAATGAGATTTGTAGGAATTATGAATTATTCAAATTTGAATAATAATATACTTCAATTATTATTTAAAACTTTTAATTGTAATTAAGCAATTGTAATTAAAATTTTTTAGTAAAAGAGCCGCCATTTTGTTGTTTTAAAACTTTTTTTTAATTTTTCAATTTTTCAATTAACATTTTTTAATTTTTTTTTTTTAAAGACGACTAAAAACTATTTCAGGCCGTAAGAAAGAATAAGATATCTCAATTACCAATTATAAAAAATGTGTATTATAGTATCAAAACTTAAATCAATTCAAACTTTATGACTACAATTTTCACTATTGAAGTCTAAAAATATTATAATAATTGGAAACAATGGAACCTGAAATCATTTGCAAATTTAAAAACTATTAATTTCAACTTAAATACAAATTTGAAAATTTCAAATAGACTTAAACTTATATTTGATTTAAACTTTAATCAATGAATACTTGAATTTAACGATTCTAAATTTGTTTAATGATGCAGACTTATTCTTCTAAGAATTATTTGAAACAATTTAAAATCTTAATTTCCAAAAATCGAAATATTTTTTGGAGCTAAGGCACGTTTTGTCATGGACAGTCACATATTATGTTTAAAGTGTTGTAAATCTTTATTAAAAACTGTAAAGTAGATTAAAGTAAAACCTCGAGTAAAATACGCATTTATATTTACAAAATTAAAATATAACCAAAGTTTTAAGATTTACAACTCATTTCTATTTTAATCCCTAATGGTGGGAACAATTATTTCAAACTTTTACTTTTACAAATTAAATTAAATTAAAAATTTTAAACTTGATATTATCAATATAAATTAAAATTGCTTCAAACATTAGTTAGTATATGAATTATGAATTATTTAAATTTTAATAATAATAAACTTGAATTATTTAAAACTTTCAATTGTTCGAATTTGATCAATTCCTAGAGTTATAGATTGGCACAACAGATGTTTTTTGTTTTAAATCAATAACTTTTAAAAAATGTATTTTTATATTAATTATAAGATTTCTAATTTTATTTATTTAATTATAAATTCTCCTGAATGTAATTTTTAAATCAATTGACAAATTTATTTTTTATTTTCAATAATAATAATGTATTACAATACAAACGTGTCTTATTTAAATTTACTTTACCGATTTTAATAACGATTCAAAACACTTTAAACATAATATGAAAAATAATGAATATTTTATATTATAATTTATAATAATATATGAATAATTTTCAAAATAATATTTATTCTTTTAATTACTTCTAAAAAATACAATATAAATAAAAATAAAGAATGAAAAATCATTGTGTAATTGGTAAAAAGCGAGCACTGTTTTCAAATATTTTTTAAGACTTTTAAAATGCCTTTTTTATAATTTATTCTTTTTTTAACCATATTTTTTTTAATGTCAAACTTTCTTCCCCATTTTAAATAAAAATACGTACCAAATTTAGTTTCTTCAAATAAATGTTGTATTTAAAGTTTATAATAACTTTATAAACTTTAAATACAACATTTATTTGAAGAAACTAAATTTGGTACGTATTTTTATTTAAAATGGGGAAGAAAGTTTGACATTAAAAAAAATATGGTTAAAAAAAGAATAAATTATAAAAAAGGCATTTTAAAAGTCTTAAAAAATATTTGAAAACAGTGCTCGCTTTTTACCAATTACACAATGATTTTTCATTCTTTATTTTTATTTATATTGTATTTTTTAGAAGTAATTAAAAGAATAAATATTATTTTGAAAATTATTCATATATTATTATAAATTATAATATAAAATATTCATTATTTTTCATATTATGTTTAAAGTGTTTTGAATCGTTATTAAAATCGGTAAAGTAAATTTAAATAAGACACGTTTGTATTGTAATACATTATTATTATTGAAAATAAAAAATAAATTTGTCAATTGATTTAAAAATTACATTCAGGAGAATTTATAATTAAATAAATAAAATTAGAAATCTTATAATTAATATAAAAATACATTTTTTAAAAGTTATTGATTTAAAACAAAAAACATCTGTTGTGCCAATCTTCAGGTGTGGACAGAATGAAAGAATTAAAAAATAAAGTTTGCGATTATTATTATTAATTCTCAAATTAATAATTTCCATTTATGCAGTTTTCTATTTTATATTTTCACTGATTTTTACGCGAAACACTTTTACCAACCTAAGCATGTCAATTAACTATATTTATTTTAGTCACCTGTCATTGAAAAATTACTTTCATCTGAATATAGTTGAAAGCGCTACGTAGCGAAGGGCTACATAGCGTTGACGCTTCAGAGAATCCGTGCCCTGGAGTGATATTTGAAATTTTCATATTTTATAAGGTTTCATTATTGCATCTGATTTATTTGGATTTCTTATTGTTGCGGATTTGCCAAAACCCTTTTTATTCGAAAGATTCATGTGATCAGGACAAAAATTTATTTGAATTTAAGAAGTTTGGATGCCCCTTTGTTGTGTCATTTTCTTGGGATTCTGGATTCACGTTGGCTGATTTACTAATCAAGAATAATTTCTGAAGAGCTCAATGATGATTTACCATCTCATAGATCGAATTAATATTGTTAATTAATTTCGAAGATTAATTTAATTTTGTAAAAATATGTTAAGAAGATTTAAATTTAGACGCCATCTCATCGACCAATAGGATTTGAGGCTTACCAGGTGCGTTATTTTGATGTTAAATTTATTCAGTTGTTTTCATGATTAACTTAGTGCCCCTCAATTGTCATGGTAACGATTGGTTACTATAGAAAAAAACAAACGGCCATTTTCTTTAATCTTTTCATCAGCCGTTGAAACCGGACGTGGCAATTTATTTTCGGATTATTTTTTCGATTAGACAACTGATTTCGACGATTCCGCTGCTTTACTGCTTTTCACCCCCTTCTTTTGATTTCCCGTTTATTCATGATTTCGGTAAGATTGCATTATTAATTGATTTTATGAGAATAAAATTTTTATTACCCCAAGAAATTTTTGTCGTGTAAACTTTCCTGATTGAAAACATGTTTATTAATTTTGATTTTGAACCTTTCCTTTAAATAATTAATTCTTTCCTTTAAGGGCATGTGATGATAATGATAAACTTGTCCGTAAACTTTCTCCAAAAATAATAAATATTTTGAGACCAAACTTTGTAGAATTACTTAAAATACCCTTAGAATGGTCTCTCTGACCTTATTTTATTTCATTTTTGTGATTAAACTAATCTTTTGTCAATTTCAAGAATTTTGGAAAATTTTGAAAAATCAGGATATTTTAAAATAATTTCGTTTCAAGACAAAAATGAAACAAAATTGGGTCAGAGAGACCATTCTAATGGTATTTGAAGTAATTCTACAAAGTTTGGTTTCAAAATATTCAGTATTTTAGGAGAAAGTTTACGGACAAATTTAACATTATCATCACATGCCCTTAAAGTAGTCATAACTTATTAACCTGATTTAATATTTTAACTCTTATAATTTTGACCTTAATCCTTATTTTGAATCCTCTAATGTGACATTTAAAGACAATTTAACCAACCGTTATCAATATTTATTATTATTATTGATAACAATCTTTTGACCAAGTCTTGAAAAAGAAAAGATCCTTGATTCGGAAATCAAGAATTTTGACCTAATTTTCATTTAATTTTGTAAATTTAATTAATCGTTTCGAAATTGTTGATTTTTCAAAAAACTATGAATTTCTTGCCATTTGCACTATTAATTATTTAAGCTTTAAGCTCAGTTTTAGTTTAAATTGTTTGAATATTTAGTTTAAATATCATTTTGATGCTTTTGAAATATTAAGAAACCTTTATTTAATAATCAAGAGTCCTAACCTTAAATGTCAACTTTTTGATTTATCTTAGAATTAAATTAATTGTGTTATATATATATAAAAGGTGAATTTCCGAGTTAATTAATGATCCTTATTTTATTTAGGTTCGGCATATAAGGGTAGAAATGTTTTTCTTCTGTCCTTCTAGTTTGAGTGCATAATTCAATTTCATTTAGGAGAAAGTTCGTAAATAAGTTTGTATGTATTTTTCCCATATTTGACGTTATTCCCTACAGCATGTCCTTAATTTCCATTAAATTATAAAAATGGATATTATAATTAATAGCATTTAAGTATCTTAATTGAATTCAATTTCCTGTTTCGCTACTTAAACTCCGGAAAAAATAAAATTTTTCCAAAACAATAGCAATTTTGATATTAACATACACTTAAATTATTTATAAAACATGTACAATTCTGACCATAGGAAAATTAGTGGCTCATTTCAGAAGTTTTGACTCATTTATAAGGCATTTATTATTTAAATATTGTTTTTTAAAAATTGCTTTTTACTCACTTTTATAACCAAAAGAATCTGCATATGTTATTATTAACAAATAGTTGATTGCAACGAAAAATAAAAATTTACTTTTGTTTTTCATGGTTTTTAGTATTTTATTCTGAAGAGCAAGTTGGATGACGAATAAAGTAAAATAAAATTTTGTTATACTTATATATGTATAGTGAAGTATTTCTTTCCACGAATTCTAGCTGATATAATTTTAGAAAAAATACATCTTATCACTCAGTTTTTCTATATCTAAGTAAACAGTAAAACAGATATTATTGTTAAATTATCAAAAATCTTGTAGTCATTAAATTTAATTATAGTCGGTAGCAGTGCTGTCTTAACCATTTGCAGTGCCTGGTGAAAGGAACTATTTATAAAAGGATTTTCTTATTATTTGTTTAATAAGATAAGGTTTAACGAGAAGCCGACATTTTTACCTAAACCCAATTGACAGAATGTGTAATAGACAAAATTTATTGATCCGAATATTTAAATTCCCCAACTTCATTTGTCAGAATATATAACTTTCCGATACTTTATTTGTCCAAATATTTAATTTCCTGAATATGCATTTTCCAGAAATTGTATTTACTGTTTTTTGAATATTTAAGGTATTAGTCGCGTAAATGCTCCCGCAAAACTCCCGCAAAATAAAAAGAACAAAAAATAAACTTTTATATCAACTCACTTGCTTCCTTGTGACCTCTTCTAATGTAATATATGTAATTTTCACGATTTTGAGTCAGGTACTATTAGTTATCGTGATGTATTGCTTACACGTTTTCGATATTTTTCAATGAAACCACGTGAAAATGAAAAATTATGAATTTTTAAATTATTGTATTTTTTATATGGCGTGGTCAATAAAATTAATTTTTTTTTAAAGGATTTATTTTATCTCAATGTGGAACTTAGTAGTTTTATTTGAAAAACTGACGACTTGTTTTTTTATAATTGAATATAAGAGACATTTTTTACATGCATTTTGTGCTATTGCATGTAAAAGGTATAAACTTTGAATTAATATTTTGAAGCTCAGAAGTGGTCAAAATTAATAGGATAGATCTCATTTCATAGATAAATACCTGATGAATACAGATACAAAGTTTTAAAAAAATCTGACGAAAATCATTTTACGCGACTAATACCTTAATTTCTTTAGCTGATGTAATTTTTGAAAAAA
This sequence comes from Ganaspis brasiliensis, assembly GCA_037103525.1. Taxonomy (NCBI): domain Eukaryota; kingdom Metazoa; phylum Arthropoda; class Insecta; order Hymenoptera; family Figitidae; genus Ganaspis; species Ganaspis brasiliensis. The sequence continues at coordinate 875,884 of JAZKLR010000078.1, forward strand.
TGACTCTATTTTTCGGTTTTCCTATATCTAAGTAAACAGTAAAACAGATATTATTGTTTAATTATCAAAAATCTTGTAGTCATTAAATTTAATTATAGTCGGTAGCAGTGCTGTCTTAACCATTTGCAGTGCCTGGTGAAAGGAACTATTTATAAAAGGATTTTCTTATTATTTGTTTAATAAGATAAGGTTTAACGAGAAGCCGACATTTTTACCTAAACCCAATTGACAGAATGTGTAATAGACAAAATTTATTGATCCGAATATTTAAATTCCCCAACTTCATTTGTCAGAATATATAACTTTCCGATACTTTATTTGTCCAAATATTTAATTTCCTGAATATGCATTTTCCAGAAATTGTATTTACTGTTTTTTGAATATTTAAGGTATTAGTCGCGTAAATGCTCCCGCAAAACTCCCGCAAAATAAAAAGAACAAAAAATAAACTTTTATATCAACTCACTTGCTTCCTTGTGACCTCTTCTAATGTAATATATGTAATTTTCACGATTTTGAGTCAGGTACTATTAGTTATCGTGATGTATTGCTTACACGTTTTCGACATTTTTCAATGAAACCACGTGAAAATGAAAAATTATGAATTTTTAAATTATTGTATTTTTTATATGGCGTGGTCAATAAAATTAATTTTTTTTTAAAGAATTTATTTTATCTCAATGTGGAACTTAGTAGTTTTATTTGAAAAACTGACGACTTGTTTTTTTATAATTGAATATAAGAGACATTTTTTACATGCATTTTGTGCTATTGCATGTAAAAGGTATAAACTTTGAATTAATATTTTGAAGCTCAGAAGTGGTCAAAATTAATAGGATAGATCTCATTTCATAGATAAATACCTGATGAATACAGATACAAAGTTTTAAAAAAATCTGACGAAAATCATTTTACGCGACTAATACCTTAATTTCTTTAGCTGATGTAATTTTTGAAAAAATGACTCTATTTTTCGGTTTTCCTATATCTAATTAAACAGTAATACATATGAGTTATTGTTCAATTTTATCAAACATCGTGTAGACATTTAATTTAATAATAGTCGGTAACAGTGCTGTCTTAACATTTTGCAGTGCCTTTAAAAATTCCACTGCAAGTAAAATCTTCCACTGCAGTATATAAAGTATCAGTATCGTTTACTTTTTTCAGCGTTTCTATTTCTGTGTTGTAATGAGTCAGACAAAATTCTATTTATAACAATTTAAATAATTATAAGGTTAATGAATATACACACTCATTTTCGTTGTCAGACTTAATATGTAGTTGATTTCAAAGCTGAGTCAGAATTTCTGAAACGTGCCACCTAAAATTCGATAATTTTCTTTTTTGGTAAAATATTGTTTTCCTTGTAACATTTTATGCTAAAAATTACTGCCTAAAAGGATTTTGCAAAAAAAAATTTTTTGTTCATGTTATTAGCAATTGAATATTACTACCACTTTTTTTTCAAAAATTAATATCTCAAAAACTTATTAACCGATTTTGATGATCCAAATGGCATTCTTTTTGTCTTGAATCAAAGTTTATATGAAAATTTTTGTTATGTAAAAATTTTGCTTTTTACTTGTTTAAAAAATTGTTTATTTATAAAAAGTTAATAAAAAATCATGTTCATCATCGAATTTCTTAATGAAAAAATACCACATTATTCTTTAAACCTTTCTGAATAATATTCCGTTGAGAAAAAAAATGGCACGCATTTGATAATTGGTTTATTTAAATGTTTTGCTAATTCGCAAGGTGCGATTCACGCCTACCGCCAGCGCGACGTTTCTTAAAACAATTGAAATCGCCCCGTTCTAATAGAATTTCTCAGAGAGCATTAATTATTTAGCAGAACATTAAATTTGGTCACTGGAAAGAATGTTAAAAAACATAATTAAAGTTATATTTTTTGTCGTATTCTAAGTGATGTTTCGATGACAAAGATTTGTTATCATCTTTAGGTTACATTTATTAAAAATTAAAAAAAATAGTTTTTTTTTTTAAATAGACTTTTTCTCTCCGTGTAAGATGAAATTTTTTAGTTATGGGGAGGGGGTCATTTAATACGCATTTTTTATTTTAGATTTTCATGACAAACAACTTAGACTAGGTCCAATTCAAAGTAATTTTTTACTGTCACACAGTGTAATTTATATTAGAACGAGAATTCAGGAATTTAATAGTTTATTAACAGAAAAATAAGTTCTAATTAGATATTTTCCAATTTATTTTGTAAATTATTTTGACTATTTTGTCCTTTACTCAATTATACTAAAAATGTTTCTGCTAGAAGTGATTTATTAATTTATGTATTTTTTTTTAATTTTCAATAAATGTAACCTAAAGATGATAACAAATCTTTGTCATCGAAACATCACTTAGAATACGACAAAAAATATAACTTTAATTATGTTTTTTAACATTCTTTCCAGTGACCAAATTTAATGTTCTGCTAAATAATTAATGCTCTCTGAGAAATTCTATTAGAACGGGGCGATTTCAATTGTTTTAAGGAACGTCACGCTGGCGGTAGGCGTGAATCGCACCTTGCGAATTAGCAAAACATTTAAATAAACCAATTATCAAATGCGTGCCATTTTTTTTCTCAACGGAATATTATTCAGAAAGGTTCAAAGAATAATGTGGTATTTTTTCATTTAGAAATTCGATGATGAACATGATTTTTTATTAACTTTTTATAAATAAACAATTTTTTAAACAAGTAAAAAGCAAAATTTTTACATAACAAAAATTTTCAAATAAACTTTGATTCAAGACAAACAGAATGCCATTTGGATCATCAAAATCGGTCAATAAGTTTTTGAGATATTAATTTTTGAAAAAAAAGTGGTAGTAATATTCAATTGCTAATAACATGAACAAAAAATTTTTTTTGCAAAATCCTTTTAGGCAGTAGTTTTTAGCATAAAATGTTACAAGGAAAACAATATTTTACCGAAAAAGAAAATTATCGAATTTTAGGTGGCACGTTTCAGAAATTCTGACTCAGCTGTCAGTTGTCAAAATGGCAATTTGACATAATATTTATTACTTAGGGAGGAGTAAAGAAATTTTTCTATGTTTCGGGCGCTATCTTGGACATGCCATTTTGAATTTTGAAAATTTAATGCCAGATTCTTATGAAGGGACTCGAAACCTTTCAGTTACTGTACTTCATAAATAATTTTCTACATTAATTTTGGTATTCGAGCTGACGAAATGCATATAAAACAAGTTTTTGAGGTTATGTTACAAAATTTGTAAAAAATAGCACCGAAGACTTTTAGCGGAATTCTTTCTGAGAATGAGTCTGAGGAATTAGTCCTGAGTTAGTCGAAGAATTCCCTCAACGCTTTCCAGGTTGGAAAGTGGAAGATTGCAGACTGTACCATTTACGAATCGATCCATAGTTAATTCCGTTTATTGCAGACGAAAATGGTTAGAAATTTGTTGTGCCAACCGAAAATCGTAAGAGAATTATGAGCGACGGGCATTCTGAAAAATCAGCGGGACATCTAGGGATTGAAAAGACCTACTACCGAGTTGCGAGAGAATACTATTGGCAAGGAGTTTGGAACGATGTACACTACTTCGTGAGAACGTGTCCGAATTGTCAGCTCCACAAAGTGCCACAAGAGGGCGCCTAAGGGTTAATCGGACAGAGAATTGTTGAGAGACCGTGGGTAGTAGTGACAGAGGATTGTATGAAGTTTCGACATAGCAAGAGTCAGTGTAAGTATCTGGTGGTATTTCAAGACTTGGTCTCCAGATGGATTGAAGTCAAACCACTTAGAAAAGCTGACGGCAAATCAATTGCGTGAGCGTTCGAAGAATTGATTTTGTTTAGGTGGGAAACTCCAAATTTCCTGCTCACTGATAACGGGAAGGAGTTCGACAATCAGTTTCTCAAAAAGACTTTAGAAGAGCATGGCCTGCGTAGCGTCATCTGACAACTCTCCTGCATCACCCACAAACCAATCTGGTCAAGAGGAGCCAGTGGCGAATCCACGGGGGGGGGGGTCATGGGGGTCGTGACCCCCCTGGAGCTAACTTAGATTTGTATGAGAAAGAGAGACAACACTATAGTGTTGTCTCTTTCTCTCTCATGTATAACCCCCTCCTGGAACCAAGTCTGGATCCGCCACTGAGAGGAGCAATCGAACTTTCAAGACCCTGATTGCGACTTACGTGGGCGCTGATCACAGAGAGTGAGACAAAAACGTGCACGAGTTTGCGCACGCTGTCAATACAGCGACTCAGGTGACTACTAAAATATCTCCGGCATTTTTAAATTATGGTAGATACAATATACACGAGAAGAGCTTGGGTATAGATGTCGAAGATAAAGCATCGGTAATGAAAAACGATATTATGAAAGTCTCATAAACTTTCTAATGCGTATCAGAAATTTTTCGTGAAGCTAGCTCCGAAATTTGAGGGAACTTTCTGGAAAACGGAAAGACTCTAAAAGTTTACTTACTGTGGGCTCAAAATACGAAATGAGTCGCTTAAGTTCATGTTTCGGACTTGAAACGCTATCTGCCTCCACTAGTTGTTAGAACGTAAGACTTGTTTTAGATAACGTTGTTTGATTTTCTGTGTTTAGATTATTTTCTGCGTGAGAGATGATGCGACGTTTGAAGCTAGGAAGAAGAGGACGTTTTCAAATGATCCTCACTCTTTTCAAACCCTCAGTCTATCCAACCTCGATAATTTAGGACTAATGCCACAGCACGAGATGGCGCGTCGTTGTGAAGACAAGAGAAGGCGGATGGGGAAATCCAACCAGAAGGTGAGGCGCGAAAAAAGAAGAAGAGCCAACCTGAGAAGCCTCTGGGGATGATTATCTAATTTTGGATGAGGAGATGGAGGATTTTTCGGAAGGGGGTGTCGAAAAAAAGGGGATCGAAGGGAGCCATCCCTAAAGTAAAGCACGAATCAAGAAGGAAACATCAAGTGTCTCCCTCCACCCAGAGAGAGAGAGAGAGAGAGAGAGAGAGTCATACAAGTCTCAAATCGAGGAGATTCGCCGTTGGAGATGCCCTGCCTTAGAATTAGTCAGTCCCTGGGAATGTTTCTTGGCCTCACCCACAAGTATAACGTCTCCTCCAGGACCTCCTGACACTAAGGAGCTTGTATCTGCGTGTGACGCGAGGATGTTGAAATGACTGCGTTTCCTACAAATCATCAGAAGGGGAGTTATGATTGGAAACCTCAAACCCTTTCCGACGGATCCAGCAATAAATCCTCCATACGGCGTCTGCTTGAACTGCTGGTGTCTCGGTCATTTAAGAAATGATTGTACAAATCCAGTCAGTAGGGATTATTGCTAGAATTGTGGCCTGCACGGAATTATTCTGCAGGGCTGCCCTCGATGTTTTGGTAGAAAAAAGATAAAAGAGTATCGAAGCGCTCGCCATGACTTTTATCGACAACGAAGGGAGAGACTACAAAGTTAGTCATTCTTTTATTGTTGTACGCAAATTGCAAGTTATTCAAGAATTGAGACACATGCAGACTCTAGCAGAATCATTATTAAGTCGATTTCTATGTTTCCTTATCGTCAAACCAGCTTTGGAGAATAATCGTTCAGAAGAAACTGAGGTAGCTTGTAGACTTAAATAATCTCTAGTCATGCGGCTTAAATTGGGGTAAATATCTGCATATTCTTTTCACCATTGAGCTATATTTGAGATTTTATCAGCTGTTTTTCAGCACACGCGGTGCTTCTAAATATCTATCAATTTCTTATTTCCAAGAATTGCTTGACGCTTTTGATTTGTTAACATAAAAAGCATCTATGTCAATAATGTCATCATCACTGCTTTCTTTAGAAAGTTAAATATCTTTACTGTTATCATTTTCGTTGGGTTCTTGTAACACATAATAAGAATTTTTATGAATACTCTGAAATTTTTTTACAGAGTTGGCTTGCAATTCTCTACCCCAAGCTGTTTTTCAAAAAAAGTAACTTTATGGCGGGGATCAAGTATCAAGACAATACAGTTCACCCAGTTAGATAATAATATTTGAAAGTATTTTAAAGTTTCGCAAATGAATCACTGTCAAAATAAGTAGTTTCCATTCTGACTCCGTTAAACACAAATTATTAAGTTTTTTATTTGTTGTGCACATTAAAGTTACTGATGGTTTCATTTTAATTGCAGATGTAATCAAATCATGAGTTGAGTTCCAGTGTGTGGAGACATCTACGATTATGGACCCCATTTTGACTTCCAGTGTTTCACAGCTTTTTAACTTTAATTTGAGTTGTTCTGAGCGCTTGAGTTTTTTTTAATAGTTTTCTTAACTTAGAAACTACTTTTGTATCCAGATCATCGTCTTCTTGCGCCTCCTCAATTTCTGTTTCGCTATCAAACCCTTCGTTTTCTTCTTCGTCCTCCTCTTCTTCAACTTCATCTACATGTTGATCTACTTCCAAATCATGAATAAAGTCCTGAGCTGCCAAGTTGATTATATGTACAAAGCATTGGAAATGTAAATTAAGAGATTCACATTTTGTTCCTGTCTCTTTTCGCATCAGAATAGCCAATTCTTCACAAAATTTGGTATTTGCAGCAGTATTATCAACCGTAATTCCTTGAAGTTTTTCGGTTAACCACTTATTGACGTCCATGTATCTAGTGTAAAAGATATTTTCAAATCATTTTCTTTTAGTATTTACAGCACAACTTTCTGAGTTTCTTTAAAACGTTCAAATATTATATTCTTCAATTAAGCACTTTGTGGTAGTTTTGCGTCTCGATTTAAATAATGAAACATATCTTGAGTGTCTTCGTCATCACAGAAATTAAATGGAAGATATTTTTTGTAACAATCCACTCAGCTAGTATCTTGTTGAATTTCACTTGATCAAATTGTGTCTAATAAAAAGAAAAAATATATGTAACAATGAACAACTGTGAATTAAGGTTATCTAAAAACATAAAAGTCAGAAATTTAAACTCTATCTCCCAAGATATATTCCAAACTGAAAAAAACCTGAATATTTTATTTACTTATATAATTAATATTTTTTAAACCGGAGCGTACTTAGAAGTCGACCGAAAACCATGTATTTTTTACCGTTCTTCGTCCCTCGAATTTTGAATCGAAATCAACGCAAAATACTACCTTACACTATGACGTTAAATACAAAAAAGTGTGGAATTGAGTGTAGGTCTCGATTTTTAATTATAGTTAATCAAATTCAAAAAGTGTGCCTGGCAAAAAAAAAAATATCACTTATAAATAGTAGTCATTTTTTTTAAACAACAGTTATCAGACTTTATAAGAAGCAAAATCAGATTAAAGTTGAAACGATATTTCAATAGTATTTCCATCATTAAAAGTGATAGAGGTTTGGTTAAAGAAAAATAGGTCAAGGATCCGCTATTAAGAAATCTGAATATAAAATTAATTCCATCATTAAAAGTGATAGAGGTTTCGTTAAAGAAAAATGGGCCAAGGATCCGTTATTAAGAAATCTGAATATAAAAATGTCGGATAATAAATTTGTGGATAATGTTAATTATCAAGTGGAAAAAAAGAAGAGAAAAATATTAAGTTTTATTTTGGAATGAAAAGCGACAAAAGAAGAGTTGGCTTCAAACAAAAACAAACTCAAACGAATCGTGATAAGCTATTTTTTTCTGTGGAGCACAACAGTTGTATAACACCAACAATATTTAAAAAAGAAAATTTAAAAAAAATTAGTTTTAAAATTAATGATAAGGAATTGTATGAATACTTCTCTCCAATAACTGTTAAAAAAGGAGGTCACGTGTATCATGACATATTGGACATTAGTCAAAAGGATATGCGTGAATAAAAAAAATATAAATAAATAAAATAAAAATAAATTTTAATGGATAAATGTTTTGTTTAATTTAAATTACCTTATAAAGAAATAATAAAAAAATAAAATGATTGGCGTATTATGTTATTAATTAAATTTGCATGACAGAGTATACAAAAAAATGTACATATATGTATGTGTATATATATGAGTATATATATATGAAATTATAAGTACTTATAAACATAGCTTGTATTGAATAAAAATTTTTTTTTTTCTCTATATTTCTTTTTAGAATGAATGCAATTTTGGTAGATTCGGATTTGAGGGTCATTGACAGAGGAAATAAATTTCCTGTAAGGGAATTGAATTTAAACTACCCTTACAAAATTAAGATAACATCGGCAGTAAGCCCATCTGAATTTACGGGAAAAGTAACTAAATTCAGAATGCAATATTTTAATTTCATGGATGCGATGAAGGAGTTTTACAAATCAACACCAAGTAACTTAAGAGCAATACATGAAATAATTAATGAAGAAACAAACACACCAGTAGCCTTTTACAATGAAGATCAAGGATGTGGAAGAGGATACATTGAAGAGGTTCTGCAGGATGGTAGAATAGTTATATACGATGTAGACGAGGATCATTATTTTACTATGAAGCAGGAAGAGATATTTAAAATAGTCTATAGATTCTTCCACTATCCAACCTTTGTAATGGCTTTCTCATTGGATGGAGTAAAACCTTCTAAATATGAAAAGTGGTCTAGAAGAGAATGTAGCGGCTTTAAGAGGAAAATTATAAAAAAAAATATTACGATGAGCTTCTTATACCGAGACAGAAACACTCATGTTGGATGGGGGTTGTCAGATGAAAAATATGTCAGTAAAGGGGTTTCTTTTACAAAACCATCTAGCAAAAATAGCTTATAATAGAAAATTGTACATAGCGAATGAGTAGGGATGTGCACTGACCAAGATGACAGCGCACCGCTTTGTCAGATGACCGTCATCGGTCCGATTACTCGTCATCGGAAATCGGACCGTCATCGAGGAAATCATGTTATAAATCAAGTTTTAACGAATTTACACTTGATGTTTAGAATTAACAATAGTACAAAAACAACGCCTGAATCATTTATAACATTAGCGAGGTCTGCAAGTAAAAAATAATACAGTTTTCCAAGTTCTTACTATTAATTGAGAAATCTAACCTCGAAACCGTTGTTAAAGATTACGCAAATTTGTGATAATTCTTGAAAAATCCTCAAATGCAAATAATAAATCATTATTATTTTGTCATTTAAGTATCCTGGCAACATTTTATGTGCAAATATTGTCACTTTTTAAATTTCATATGCATCAGTCAATCAGCTCCTGTTTAATACCTATTTCTTGACCCTCTTTGTGTGTCGGGTTGCATCTTTAACCGACAATAAATATTATTTATTCTTAACGCTAGTTTGATGTATTACTGTAAAATATCGTTTAAACAAAACAAATTTAGATTAATTTTTACAATTTTATTAGACTTCATTTGCACTAAATTTTACTTCATATTCCCGAAAAAAGATGATGTCCACAATGACAGATGTTGACGGTCCGATGACAGTCATCGGTCACCTGACGTCAGATGACGGTCACTCCCCATCCATACGAATGAGGGAGAAAAATTGTACAGATTTGATGATATTCCTTCATCATCAGATGAATCTGAATTGGAGGAATAAAAAGGAATTGCATAAAAAAACATTGTTAATAATAATATTCTTAAATAAATTTGTTTTTAAATGTTATTTTTTTATGCCAGTCATTATTCAGTTGTTTTGAATGATCGAATTTTTTTTTTATAAAAAAAAGAGGAATTCTATCATTTAGGGGGGCATTATACCTCAGTAAAGGATTTTTTTTAATATATTCAATTTTAAATCATATAATAAAAAACCTAAATATAATTGTAAATGTGTTGATTTTTCGAGCTTGCCCCTTCTCAATACCTATTTTGTAGCCACTGTGCAAGAAGCATTCAAAACTATGGATCTTCGCATGCAACGTTGATAACCCTAGATTGAGTCGAGTTACGTTTACATCTGCAGTCTTCACCAACTCTATATCATTGAATTTCGATGAAGTGTGATCGCATATGTAGTAACGGATATCTGATTTTATATCTGTCACAGAGTTGCAAAGTTTTCCGTCTATCATCGTAAAGCAAAGATCATATTTGATAGTAACTACTTTTCCATTAATAGTGGTGGTGAAAGAGATGAGTGACTCGATCTAACTCTCAAAATTTTATTAATATGCAAAAAATTTCCATTATGCAACGTTCGTTAATTTTTTGGTTCCAATATATTAGAAAATGTGTTTTTATGTAAAAAAAATTTGTCTCAAAATATTAATATAACATAACGTTAATAATGTTCTTTTTAAATCATTCAAAAAAAATTAATTGATTTATTTTACTGCTTTATATTTCAGGTAAAACATCGACTGTCAAAGAGGTTACCATCGAAATAAGCACCAATTGATGACAACACTTCTTTAAATATATCGGATGTAGACGATAGACCACCAGTTATTGAGTCTAAAAACACTATAATTTTAGATATTCCGGAATTGTTTATCAATCAACATGATTTAAATGAAAAATTAAAAAATGATACTTTAAATATCAATGCCTCACTTCCTACAGAAGAATCTTCTAAAGAACTAAACTCAAATTTGAAACTACAAATTGTAAAAGTCGACGAATTTACAGAAGTTGAGAAGTTAATTTTAAAAGAACAATTAGACAAAACAAAAAAAATATTGGAATCAGAAATCGTAGAAGGCGAGCAATTTAAAGAAAAAGTTGAGAAGTTCAATGCTGAAGATCAGTTAGAAAAAACAAAAGGAATAGTAATGCTGGAAACGCCAAAGTCCCGTGGAAGGCCAAAACATTCTACAATGACCACGACAATCGGGCTTAATAAAAAACAGCACCTCTTATAAAAGGTCTAAATTAATTCCTTTTACAAGATTGAACCTAGACTTAAAAATTTATGAAATCCTTTCTTGGTTTGTACAAAAAGAAATTGTACAAAAAGCCATGAAAGGAAATTTAAAAAAAAAGAAAATTAATGTAATCGAAACAAATCCGGATCTAATGACCTCAGCGGTCATTGACGAGGAAGTGGATATAATAATCATAAAAAACAATTGCACAAGAGAGGCATGGGAGTTCCTTAAGAAGATTCAAGAAATTAAGAGAGAGTCAAATTGCTAGATTGGTTTAGCGACCAAAATAAAACTTATTTCAACAGGCAAAACCGATGCTGCCAGTGTGACAAGTGACAAGTGGACTTGTCGAATGTGACGGACAAAATGTCCGACATGTCGGACATTGTCGGACATTGTCCGACATGTTGGACATTTTTGACATGCTGCTGTTTATGAAAAAATCCTTTTGATTTGTTTATTTGATAGGTATAATCCATAAAGATTTGTTCTAAGTAAGACATTGTAATTATAAAGTACTCTCGTAAATATCAAAGAAGTCTGAAATAATTCAAATAACAAAAACTAATGTGTGACATAACCTCAAACCTTAGAGGAAATGTGCCAAGTTTAAAATAGCGCTAAGTTTTTTTCAAGTTGAAATTGTTTCTAACTGAATAATTTATTATGTATTCAATTTGTAAAATTTATAATTTCTTATTCAAAGGTCCATGGAGGTTAACGATATATAACGTAATTATATAATTCCGAATTATTATTACTTTTTTTTTTATAAAATAATATGCTTTTTTCAATCTCTCTTACAATAATAATAATAAGTTCACTACTTATAGCAAAGAAATTGCTATTATAAAGGTTGATAGTAAATTTAAAAATAATTATAATAAATTCGTTTTATATCTTCAAAAAAACATGTCTTATGCAATTAATTGTGGTTAACTAATAAATGTTTTTATTACATTTCAATGCATAGAAAGTCAAGTTGCCAAGAAAATTAATTAAATTTTTCTTTTTAAACATTAGTTAACAATATTTTTTTAATTATCATTATTAATATTGAATACATTAATAATTTCTTGATTAGAATAATTGATAAAAATATTCATCAGAAATTTTCTTTCGAATATTATTTAAATTATTATAATTTAATTTTGAGAACTTTTTAAATTTTATTTATTCATTTTCTATAAAATAATCTTCAATTATAATTATTCATATGGCTTTTAATTAATTCTGAACTATATTACAATATTTTCTGCTTTTCTCAATTATTTTTTCAATCTTAGAAGTTGTTTTGAAATTTTAACTCAATTGTACAATTCAACAACTATTTTCTCCAATTTTCAATTCCATTTTTATTTAAATAATGAATTATTTTCTTTAAAAATGAAAAAATTCTTAACTTTTATCAATTATTTTTTTCGTTTGTCAATAAGTTTTTTCAATTTTAAGTACAACTTTTCAATTATATTCTTCAAATTTTAATTCCATTCTTCAATTCTATTATTCAGTTTTAAATTATTTTCATCAATTTTCAATTATTTTTTCAAATTTTTAATTGATTCTTCAATATTCAATACTCCTCTGCCTATTTCATTTTATTTTTCTATCATAAAAATTGTTTTAAAATTTCAATTCATTTGTTCAATCCTACAAGTATTTTCTTCAATTCCTAAATATTAAATTCAATTTAAACTTTTTTTTGTTTTTTAATCCAGTTGTACAATTTACAATTACATATTCCTATAATTTTCTTTATAAATAATTTTTCAATTATTTTTTCCAATTGTGTTTTATTCCATGCATTTATCGAATCTTGTTCTCAGTTGACAATTATTTTCATCATTTTTAATTTTGCAATTTCTCTCGTTATTTTCAATTATTTCTTTCAATTGTTAATTATTTTCTTCAATTTTCAATTATTTCTCACCATTTTTCAATTTTCATTTAATCTCTTTCAATTTTAGAATTATTTTTTAATTTTTAAAATTATTCTGTTCTCTTGTCAATTGAGGAGCACTTTTTCAAAAGTTGATAAATCCATTTTTCAAAAAAGTTGAGATAATTACAAATTTAACATATTAGGAACCTTACAAATCGATCTGTCACTGTTGAATTTAAGAAAAAAAATTTATTACCAAAGAATTTTCAATTTAAAAAAAACTTGGACTTAACCAAGATGATTTAAAATTTTAATTTTTTTCCTAGAATAAATTACAAAAACCTTTAAATTCCTTTATAACTATAAACTTTAATTAAAAATAAATCTCCTTAAGTGCAAAAAACATTCGTGATTGGTAGACACTTTTTATAAAAAATATTTTCTAATTCCTTTTTTTTTAAAAACTTTTTTTTCTAATGATGTTCGTTTTCTAAAACTTTTTTTTCTAATGAAGTTCATTTTCTAAAACTTTTTTTTCTAATAAAGTTTGTTTTCTAAACTTTTTTTTTTTATAATAAAGCACATTTTCTAAATTTTTTTTCTAATAATGTTTGATTTCTAATAAAGAATAATTTATTCATAATAATAAATAATATAGGTAATTTTCAAGAATATGAGTTTTTTTTTGTTCTTGTTAAACAACTTCGCACAAGTATTGTCAGGTGTTTTTGTAAATATTTGTGGATGATCTTGTCAAAAATTGACAAGTTTGCTAATTTTCTTGCAATTGTCAATTGTTTTCGTTATTTTGTAATTTTTTATTTTCAATCTCATCGTACATTTCGCAATTAATCCAATAGTTATTCCTGTTAGAATAACTGTTCTTATTCCAACAGTATTTTTTCCTTAATTTTTAAATTATTTTCGTCGAATTTAATACCTATTCATTGTTTTATTTTTTGAATTATTTCATTTAATTGGATAATTACCCTGCCATTTTTCGAATTTTGTTTTCAACCCCTTAACTGACATGGCAAAAATTTGACGGACAAAGTCTTTGCCATCGGCAGTTAAAGGGTTAATTTCCCATTTTCTTATATTTTGCGAATATTTTAATTTTTGACTCCATCAAGTTTTTTTATTATTTACAAAAAAAGTTAACATATCTAATTTTTCGTTGAATGTATAAATGAAAACCACGCTCAACGATAAAATCTAGATGTTTAATAATTCAAAAAATGCTCTGGAATGCCTAAAAAATTAAATTTATTACAATTTTGAATTAAAAAAAAAACTTTTTTATAGAAAATGATTTAATGTTATTTAAAAATATTTGTTGAGAGATAAAAGAGATTTTAACTTTGAATAGGATGAACGCGGCTACGTCCGGACAGGTACCGGTAGTGGGACATTATATTTTCTAACAGATATAAAATGTTGAAATATCTCAAATTATATTTCGAAATGAAAAATTTATTTTGTGCTAAAATTGTTAAGAGTTAACAAGTTATAATAGTTTGTAAGTTATATGAGCCTTGAAAGACGTGCTCACTAAATTTTCTGTTAGACCACAGTTGCTTTAAATTTTTAATATAACCTTACAATATATTATTAAATAAATGATATATTATTTTTACTATAAAATATTGTATTTGTTGAAGATAATGTTTAATCCTATCCTAAAAAGTAGTACTAACGAGATATCGAGGACATTGTTGTCAAAAACCTGATTGGTCGTTAATGACGTGACCATAATTCTATATCTCTGAATGTAGTTTTGTTTGTTTTGTTTAATCTGAAATGTCAATATTATTTTTTTAATATGTTATTATCTGAAATAATATAAAGGTTTCATTAATATAAAAAGATAAGCAAACAAGGTAGTAAAATTTACTTTTATACATATTATTATTATTATTATTATTCAAAAATAAAGTTAAAATTCTTGTAATTAGTTTAATTTAATTTTAAAAATGGTTATATTATTTTCTTGAAACGTAATTTTTTATTCAACTAATGTAAACTAAAAAAATATAAATAAACTGAAATAATTAATAAAAATTACTAAATAATAATAATAAACTAGCATATAACAAATAAGTTATCTGTAAACAAATTTTAGATTATGTTTAGTAATAGCTTTTCTGTGATAAAATCTTTCTTTTTGATTAAGTATAACACAAAAATTATAATAGTTTCTATATGAAATATTTTGGATGCAAGACTTAAAAATCAATGGTTTATATTAAGAGTTGATTTTCTTTTTATCTTTTCATTCAAAAAATCATAAACATAACCTAAAACTTGTTTGTGGATAAGGTCCCTTTTACCGTGGAGATATTCTTTTTTATATCTTTTATTTTTCTTTAAATTTTCATTAAAAGTCAAAATGAAATGCACTAAAAGATGGGTTGTCTTGACATGACCTCGGGTAAAGAGAGCTTGATTAATCGGGGCTCTACTGCATAATTTTTGAAATCTTACAACTAATTTTTATTGCACTATAAAATACCAATTTTTTAAATTCAGACTATGGTCGATTTCAAATAAATTTAACAGATTATTAATTAAATTAAATAGTTTAAAATTAAATTGAACTTCACTATGACTTTTATTGTAAAAGCTAATTGGAATTTTTTAAAATCTATAGTTATTTTATCTATAGTTATTAGTTTTAAACCACAATAACTTATTTAAATTACTTAAATTCTCTCAAAATATGAATTAGTTAAAACTAATTAATTTGAAAGCAAAAACTCAGTAACAAATTCAAATAGTTATGTTTTTACTAATGATTTAGTAAAAAATAACTAATTTTTAGTCAAGTTCATTTTTAGGTTATGTCAAAATAACTAATATTTTAGTAAAATTCTGTTTACAAACTCAATTAGTTAAATTTTAACTTTTTTTAGTTATTGTCACTAATTGATGAAACAAAAACTCAGCGATGATTTTACTCATAATTAGTTATTTTCAACTTTTGAATATTATTTAATTTTTTAATTACCTTTTAATTCACTTTGAATATTTATTTTCCAACTTTTGGACGTGGGAGGGTTATTATTTGGGTACGTATACATGAAAAGGGCCCAGGTTGTCGATTTTATTTACCGAGATATTCGCATTTTTCTAAAGAAGATTCAGATTTTCGAAATTTTTTTTATTGCTGAAAAACAAAATAAATAATGTCCAATGTCGAATCATGCATTTACAATAACTTTATAGTAATTAAAAACACAAAAAAATATTTTTAATTTTAAAAATGCATGGGCGCTAATGGAAATCTTGAACTTTAAACTCGTTTTTCTCAAAACTAGGATTTTTACTCTATTAACTTTGAATGCTTATAACTTTGAGAATTTTTCATCTAAAGGGGTCCAAGACCTCTCAAAATGTTCAAAATTTAATAAAGAATATGGTCATATAGATAAGTCCAATAGTGCCAAAGTGGGCCCTTTTCATATGGACGTACACATTTGATTAAAGTTTTATATTTTTATTTTGAGCATTTTTAATTTACTGATTCTTAATAACAAAATTAAAAGCAGATATGTTGACAAATTTTCATCAAAAAATTAATTTAACCATTATTTATTTTCATTACTTATAAAGGGTGCAATAAACTTTTTTTTTATTTTTGGAGGCCAGTAAAATATTAATAAATTATAGACCATATTGGGAGCAAATCTTAATTAGACTTTGAAAGAATTCGTCACCAAGCTTAATCTAATATTAGTCCATTATTGACTCATCAAATCTTGGAAAAGATGTAGATATCCCTTGTTTTAGCAATAAAAAAAAAAATTAAAATTGGTTTGAAAATTGTAATGGAGGTTTTTACTTAAAAAAAAGAAAAAGTTTTTTATAGAAAATATTTACTTAGTAAATTTTTTGAGAAATAAAAATTGCAAAGAAAATTGAACAGTTTCGAGAATTGAAATCAAATTCAAGAAAAAGTTTTAAAAAATAAAGGAAACAAATTTATATTTTGATCTTTTTTTTTTAAATTAAAAAAATAAAACAAATAACTCAATTAGTATAAATCCCATTTGGTATAAAACTCATTTAACATAAAAACCATTTGGCATGAATCTCATTTGGCATAAAACACATTTGGCATAAAACTGAACAGGAAGAAATCTCATTTTCCATAAATCTCATTTGGCATAAAAACTCAAATGGCATAACATTTTCTCTATCTTAAAGAAAACTTACCCTATCTTAAAGAAAATTTTCTTTATCTTAATAAAAATTTTATGTCAAATGTGTTTTATGCCAAATGGGATATATGCCTATTGAGTTTTATGCCAACTGAAGTTTATACCAAATAAGACTTATGCCAAAAGAGATTTATGCTAAATGTTTTTTTATGTCAAATGGATTTTATGCCAAATGGGATATATGCCAAATGGAATTTATGCCTATTGAGTTTTATGCCAACTGAATTTTATACCAAATGAAACTTATGCCAATTGAGATTTATGTCAAATGGGATTTATCCCAAATCTGTTTTATGTCAAATAGGATTTATGCCAAATGGGATTTATATCAAAAAGGCTTTGTGCTGAATGGAATCTACGTCAAATGGGTTTTATGCCAAATAAATTTTATGCCAGATGAGATTTATGCTAAATTTTTTTTCTGTCAAATGGGATTTATCCTAAATGTGTTTTATGCCAAATGGGATTTATATCAAATGGGCTTTGTGCTAAATGGGACTTACGTCAAATTTTGATTCCAATTGAGTTTTGCGTCAACTGAATTTTATGCCAATTGAGATTTATACCAAATGTTCTTTATGTCAAAATGGGATTTATCCCAAATGTGTCTTATGCAAAATGGGATTTGTGCCAAATGGGATTTATATCAAATGGACTTTGTGCTAAATGTGATTTATGCTAAATGGAATTTATATTAATTGGGCTTTGTGCTAAATGAGATTTATGTCAAATGTGATTTATGCCAAATGTGTTTTATGTGAAATGGAATTTATCGCAAATGTGTTTTATGCGAAATTGGATTTATTCCAATAAATGGGATTTATATCAAATGGGCTTTGAGTTAAATGGGATTTATGTCAAATTGGATTTATGCCAATTGATTTTTATGTCGAATGTGTTTTATGCTAAACTAGATTTATGACAAATGGGATTTATGCCAATTGAGTTTTATGTCAAGTGAGTTTTATGTCAAATCGTTTTTATGTCCAAAGAGTTTTATGTGGAATGGGATATATACCAATTCGGTTTTAGGGAGTGCCGTCCTGCAAATTTTTCCCACCCCTCAGAATTTTTGTCTTTAAATAAAGTTTTATATTTTGTTAACCAATGAAGATAAAACAATAAATGGGGACGTTTTTTAAGCTTTCGTTCTCTAATTATATAATATCTAATGATTTAGACCTTGATCTATCACCTTTAAAACGAATTTTAAAAATTTTTTTTACTATTTTTTTAAATAGAGATATGGGTAATTGTTTTAAAAAATAGCCCTTTTTTTTAATTAGGCATAATTCCAGAACGGTTGATTTTGGAAAAAAATTATTAGGAAAAAAATGTGCCTTTTTATGTGTAGAATTGAAAAAAAATATTTAGAATTATTATTAATTCTACATAGTATTAATAAATATTATGATTGTTAAATATTCTTTAAAAATAAAATTATTTAGCAAGATACAAATTGTATATTTTTTTAATTAAAATATGGTGTACCCTATAAAATTTCTTTTTTATTTTTAATCGTTATAAAGGGAAAAATTTTTCATTATTATTATTTTTGTTATTATTATTTAAAACTCATTTCGTCTTACAACTTAAAAGAACCCCCCCCCTTTACCTCGAAGAATAGTCCGGTTATTATTTTATTATTAAATTATTAATTAAAGTTTATTATTATTTAACCCCAATTAGGATTAAATTTAAGAATTTAAATTAAATTGATTAGTTAAGTATTAATTCTTTAATAATAATACTATTATACTTTTAGGAAAATATGACATTTAAATATAAAATTCTATAAAAATTTATCAAGGAATTTATTTCTTAACGTCTTTTAGGAAATTAAAATAGACATTTTTTTATTTGATAGTATTAACAACTTGGAATTAAAAAAAGAATTTTATCGAGTAAAACCTACCTTTTTAACAAGAACTAACAGAAGGCTCTTCATACTTCATATTTGTTTGTAAAACTTAAATACTAATAATAACGCAGAAAATTAGTAGAAAAATTCTTAAGACTTATTAGAGTGTTAATAATAACAGTTAAATCAGACTTTATAAATGACACAGAAATTTCACAAAATTTTGTATGCATTGTGCCGATTTAGGAAACATGTTTAAATAATAATTTAATATAAATTAAAATACAATTTTTTAAGATTTCCAACAATCGAAAATCTACACGCGCGCATCGCGCGCGATTTTGTGTTCTAGTAGTGTAAAAAATTGTTATTCAATGACAAAATATTCATCATTCATTTATCATTTAACACAATTATTCTTTGTTATTGTATTATTATCAATTAAAGTATACTATTATTATATTATAATTATAAATAATTTCAAATTATAATGTAAAACTATAATATTATTACATTAATTATATTTTTTAAAAATCGTGTTATGTTTTGTGAAAGACTATTTATTCTATGAAAACATTTATTTACGTTCTTAACAATTTATTTATCTCAATGAAAAATATAAAATAAAGGTAAAGCTTTAATTTTTCGAAGTGAGAATGATTCTTTTTTCAGAAGCTTCTTCTACGAAACAGATTTGTAAATGAACAATTTCACAATTTTCCAAAAGTTTCGCTTAAATTGTGTTCAAATTTGTTAGGTTATGTCCTACAACACACTGAATTTTTTTTTTTTTAATAATTAAGTAAATTTAAATATATTTTCTTCTATAATAAAAATTGTTTGGCCTTCTAAAAGTATTAAATATATTTTTCTGACATTTAAACGTTAATAAATCTGTAAAATATGGGTATGTCAAATGTGTCCAAATGTCAACATTGTGACGGTCACAAGTCCGACACTGTCGGACACACTTATGTTTAGTCCCATCTCTAGTGTTAACGGCTCCAAAAACCCAACGAAGCACTACCTCTAGATTTTTACGGACCATTACCCGTGACAAAAGGGGGGATTCAAGTACACATACTATTTCCTAAAATATCTACGGTAAACCTAGCAAAATAATTTCGGATCAGGGAACACAAATCACAGTTAATGAATAGATAGTATACCTAAAAATAATAACATTAAACTAGTTCTAACGACAATAAGACACCCACAAAGCAACATAGTAGAAAGAGTTCGTAGAGAAAATTGTTTAATTTTAATTCTTAGACGATTGTGATTAATTAGCTTTGATACTTATAATGACTTGCAAACTAATTTGTATTTATTTTTAAATTTTTGACTTTCTGTTTAGTTTGAATTGAGCTGTGTTATTTGACGTGTCTAACAATTTTACTCATTGACTTTTCGTTTTCACATGAAAATGTCATCTTAATAAATTTTAATATTGACATGTTTTTTTCGGTAAATATATTTTTATTGTTTATTTGTATAAATTATTATGTAAATTTCAAAAAGTGTTTGTTATAAATTTAATGTACAAATTGTTAATAAATTTCTAGTTTCTGAAGAGGACAGTATAAACTGTCGAAACGTTAAAAAAAGTGGTTTTTTATTGACTTGGAGTGATTGATTAATTCATCCTACTTATGAAAATTTTCACCAAGTGATAAATTCATATTATCAATATTCGTAGAGAACTGTCTAGGTTTTTTAGATCCATCTTGGAAAACAATTACAACTTATGGGGCTTATGAGTTAAAATCATAAAAACATGCTTCAAAGAAATACACTACGATACAACCGACTTTACTCTCATAGAAATTCATTTAAACATCATACCAAAAAGAATCTGTGAAAAATGGATAAAAATAACTAACAATCATAACATCTCACACGAAACTAAACTAAAGTTAGTCGAAACACAAATTAAAAATAAAGGAAAAATTGTGCAAAAATAGCAAATAAAAATATATCAGAAACCGGTTTAAAACTCGGCAGCAGAGTAATGATACAAGAAATAAGAAATCCGGAGAAAATAAATAAACTTACTAAAAAATTCTTAGAAATATATTATGAAGGACAACATGGAAAAACATTTACACCGTTGACCACTGAATGAGAACAGTATTAGACAATTCACGACACAGTAAAGCAGGGTGCAAAGGTGGGCAACAATATTGGGCAACACAATAATAAAAAAAATACATTCCGATTAGCAAAATCACTGATAACGCACTACCACCTGACCTTAACAATAACAAAACAACAGAATTGAAACAAATACACACAAAATATGAAAATAAAATTTTAACAACTAAAATCATAAATGAAACATTAATAAAAGAAATTAAAACAAAAGAAAGTTTCGACGAAACATTGGACGAAGTCTTCAACTCACTACACACTGAAAAAATTAAAGGGCAGTTGCTGCATTGTGTACAATTTTTAATAGAATAACTAACTTCACAATTATTACTTTGCATGTGATTTTCTCGGTATGAAGTTAACTTTTTTTAAAAGGTTCAACAACTGCACTTCAAAAGTACAGCAACTGTCTTTTGATTTTTTCAGTGCAAAAACTAGTCAATAGTACCAACGACTCATAACACAAAATATTTCTTTTTAGGGTTCCGTACACAAAGTGTCCAAATGGAACCCTTATGTTTTCACTCGTTTGTCCGTCGCCCAAAACCATTACCCCCCCCCCCCCCCCTAGCGGCCAAACTATTTGAGATAGAGAGTTGAAATTTGGTACACTTATGTATTTTCACGTGTAGATTACAGGAAAAATATAGCGAACATGATTGAACGTGATGTTCATAGCGTTGTCAAGGAAATAACAAGATTTTTTTCAAAAAATGCATTAAAATGCCTATTTACCCCCCCCCCCCCTTATCTCCTAAACTATTTGACCTAGAGTATTGAAATTTGGTACACATATTAAACTAAGCCATCCAGCGCCTCGTAAGGCAGTCCAAAGACGGCTGCTAAGCGCTACGACAGTTCTCGTCGGGAGCGCAGTCAAAGGCTGTACACCGAGGCTGTTTATCGGATGAGATTCCCGCTTTACGAAACTCTCTCGACAAGTAAGTTTGAGCCAATTCGCACAGAAAGGGAAATCTGATGGTTTTGACATCGATTAAGAATCCGAGTTACTGATAAGAAAGAAGGATGATTAACGGGTTCAAAAAATCGACACCATCTTCCTTTCTGGTTGTGCCTTTTTTTTGAGTGGTCGTGAATCTAGGTTCACGCATTTTATTTTAAGTTTGTTAACTGCAATGATGATGATATTGGTAAACAGCTCGCTATTATTTTGGTCAGGTGGTGGACATTTTTCCCAATCCATTCTTCCCAATAGTTAAAATTCCCAACCTATTATTTTACCAACGTACAATTCTTCTATCGTATATTTTCTACAACCAATTTTTTCCAAACGAACCTTTTTTTCCAATGTTTTTTTTATTAGTTGATGACTTTATATTAAACAAAATTGTCACTTTTGTACGACCGCGCAGCTCTACAGCGAGCCGCGTCAATATACTGACCTGCTTGCCTCTAGATCCGGCAGTCACCTCTAAGGAGCAAGCCGAGGATCATCTAAGGCGATACCTTTCTGATTCCTCCAAATGCCATCGTCTTGGTCCTTCAAGAATGGTACCTGGAGAACGTTCTGGAGATTTAGCAATGGTCCTTCTATGAAAATTGAAAGAACAAACTTTTACTTTCCTCTAGTCAGGATCGTTCTGAGATTTGTCACGGTTTACCGTGGAGTCTCAGGTACGATAAAATTCTGGACATCTACTACGTAGACGAAGGAATCCTGACTGGAGTAAAGTCACTCCATGACGAATTCTTGATAATCGTCGTGGTCCATCACGAATGGTCAAGAAATTCGAGAAAAATTGTGTAAGAACACTTATGACGTAGGAAAGTGTTCGAAACAATTTTAAATCGCCCGCATCGTATCATAGACGTAGATTGTCGCATGGGCTTCGCCTGTGCTGCGTTATTGGAAAACAGACTCTATGCTAGGTGAACACCTGCGTTCGTTTAACTGTTCTTCAGTTAACTTCACGGCGCACCTGAAATTACGCGCTCAGATATTAATTATTGTACCGACTGAAACGCGTAATTAACGTAAAATGAATTAATTAATTTCTTTTCCTACCTGATAGTGATTGACAAAAGTTCAGTCACAGGAACGTAAAATTCCTGTCTAATTTTTAATAGGGACACTAAGCGATTACATAGCCTCTTGTGTTCAAGTGCTTGCTGCACCTCCTCGTGGTGTCAATCGGGAATACACTGTTTTTACACTGTAGCTAAGTCAGTAAGCTACAGCTTACTGACACTGTAGCTAAGTCAAAGCTACTTGTTGACACCTGTGAAGAGGTTAGCCTTAGTCCGCTTAGGCGCCTCTGTGGTGAGCAACTGGGCATTACTAATTCATGCTGTAGCGAGCGTCTCCCCGTGGTGTATGGGAGGAATACTGGGAAAACGGCCTGAACGTCTTTAGGGTACGATCCTGGTTGCTGTTTATGCAGCCGCCAACCGAGAATTTAGCGTCCCAAAATGCCGCCTGATGTCAAAGTGAAGAAATCTATAGGCTAATGGTTAATGGACGTGCGGTGTGTGCTCTTGCCGTGTTAGGACCCGATCAAGGGCGTGCGAATGGTTCTCTTCGTTCGTCCCTTGTAGGGCCGCGGGGGAAGTGCACATTGCAAGTATGTTTGGTAAATCCTAGAAATAAGGGAGTGGATTCGGCTCCCCACCTAGGTACCCGCACCTGGGTATAATGGTACTATGGGCGACCGAGGTGGCCCGAAGGCGTTGCCTTCCCTCGGTCCTTTGAGGTCGGACTCGTGGTGGCAGTGGTTGAAAGCTCTATGCTTGAGCAAGATGTTGATGAACACTTGAGCCTGACGGTAAAGTAACGTTAAGGAGTCAGTGTCTGAAGTGTCGATGTGTGAGTCGCATGTTTCGACTCGGTTTAGCAGTTATGCACAAACTGCGAGGGTCTGGGAAGTGCCCGCCCCCCCACCGAGGGGTCACACTAAGGGCAATCCACCTTAGTGCGAAAATCGGTAGGCATGTGTAGCGTACTGAGAGGATGACCCGGCGGTGACCAGAGTAACTCCCTAGTAGTCCGAAGGGTCCGGGTGACATAGTTGAGCCCGGGGTTAGTAAGGCGAACGGCTAGCGAAACGTGAACCTAAAGGTAACAGAAGCTCAGCTGCAATTCGATCCTGTCTTGTTATGTACGGCAGGCTGACCTGTCGGTGATCAGATTAGCTCCCTAGTAGCCCGAAGGGTCCGAGTGACATAGTTGAGCTCGGGATTAGTAAGGCGAACGGCTAGTGAAATGTGAACTTAAAGGTAACAGGAGTTCCGTCTGCAATTTGGGGTGTCTTGCACTGCACAATGCCGCGCATTGTCGCCGTTTCGTGACCCCGTGAAGGAACCGTCGGCGGACCGGTGTGGTATATACCTGTACAGGTGGAAACCGCACGTTAAATCATGGATGCGCCTACCTGATAGTTTACCGATTCAATCTCCCAGTACCATTTTATTATTTTATAGAGGCAAATTTTATTATTTCGGTTACAAAATATTATTTTGTTATTTCTTACGAATAGATATCCAGAGAGTTTTACTGACTATACCTATCCCAAAGCGACAGTGAAAATTAAGTCAAGAAAATTTAGGGTCTAAAATCTAGTTTACCAGCATAAGGGAATATATCTTGGCTCCGGCAAGCAAATTCGGAGCATAGCAAAATTTCACTTCGTTACACATCTTAACCATATTTTATGTAATTTCACAAAATTTGGTGTCAAAATATAAATTACTTTAAAAGAAAGTTTACAAACAAATTTTGACTGTACCAGTGAGGTCATTCTCCATTACATGCCCTTAAAACGTATCATAAAGGCTTAAAAACTTTATCTATATTTGCGAACAATCTACTAATGAAAGATAAGTAGCCGCCTTTTTTAATTAGTTTTTATTTTGTGAATCCCGGAGTATTTATTTAAGACATTTAAATATCTTTATAGTAAAGAAAATTAGAAAATAATTATCTATTATGAGTAATTTATAGTCATTTTATATAATTCATATATTTATGTATATTAAATATATTTAAAGCAAGTAAAATTAATATTAAAACAAAATTTTCAACACTTTAAACAAGAAACATTAAAACAGACATAAAACCTGGACTTTTCCAATTTGAATATTGTTTGAAGTCTAAATTTCGTTCTCAACTCATAGAATATTTATTAAAGTTTAAAAATTTTAAACAGATTTCATTAATATTTTTGTTATATAAGTTAAGGGCATGTGATAGCGCAGCGTATGACGTCACTGTTATAGACAAAATTTGTCCGTAACTTTTCTCTTAAAATATTGAATATTTTTTATCGAAACTTTGGAATCTTTCTTAAAATATCATTAGAAAAGTCTCTCTGACCTTCCTAAATTAAATATTGCCCTAAACTTAAGTTTTAAAATTTTCGAAAATCCGCTAATTTTTTAAAAAATTAACTTTCAGGCAAAGTTTAAAAAAACTTAAGACTTGTAAATTAAAAAATCATAATTAAAAATTTAAAAAAATTTTAAATTTGAAAAAATAGTAAAAAAAATTACACATAATATATTTTTAATAAAGGACAGTTAAAGAAAATTTGAGAAAAATACTTAAAACTTTAAGGAGCTTCTTGAAAAAAAAAATAATTAAAACTTAGAGAAAATAAATGGAAAAAGAAAAACGCAATTTAAGATTGAAGAGAACAATTTTCAATTAAAATATATAATTAAAAACTTTTTGGAAATTATGAAAAAAAGGAAAGTAATTAAAAATTGAAGAAAATAATATAAATAATTGGAAATTGAATGAAATAATTAAAATGTCAGATAAATAGTTTAAATTTTTAAAATTATAAAACAAATAAAAAAAATTGAAAATTAGAAAAGAGATAAATTTTGGAAAATAATTGAAAAAGGATTTTAAAATTTGAAACTTGAAGAAAAATATTTGAAATATGATAAAAAAAATTATAGGTTGTAAAAAATAAATGACATTTGAGAAAAATAATTGAAAAAACCATAGTATATATGTTAAAAAAAAAGAAAATAATTACAAAATCACTTGAAATTTTGTAATTAAATAAAATAATTAAAAAATCGAAGAAATAATCGAAAGTTAATTACATTAATAATTGAAATTTCAGACAAATAAATAAAATTTCTGAAAATATTGTCAAAATAATGAAAATAATTAAAAATTGAAGAAAATAATTGGATTTTTAAAAAAATACTTATGAATCTTAGAAACAATTTTAGAAAATGAGAATAATAATTATCAATTGAGGTAGATAATTAAAAATGATAGAATTAATTCAAAAATAAAAACAAATAATTGAAATTTGTTGAAAAGGGGACGTCCATATATTACGTCACACTATTTTTCACCATTTTAGACCCCCCCTCCCCCATGTCACACACTGTTCCATACATTAGCGCCATTTTTTCTGCTTGTTGTCACAAATTGTTTGACCCCTCCCTCCCCCTTAAAGTGTGACATACTATATGGATGACCCCAAATAATTTAAGATTAAGAAAAAAAATTGAAATATGATAAAAATAATTTAAATATGAAAAACTGCAAACAGTAAATAAAATTTGAGAAAAATAATTGGGAAAATCGTAGAATATATATTTAAAGAAATAAAATAATTACGAAATTACTTAAAAAATTGTAATTAAAGAGAAAAATTATCAAATTGCAGAAATAATCGAAAATTGATGAAAATAATTGAAATTTTAGAAAAATAATTGGAATTTTTGAAAGTTATGCCAAAATAATGAGCCAGTATCATTTTGACACATGACTTAATTTTAGATTGTTATATTGTACAGAATGGAAATGTTATTTTGTACAACTGCTAAATGATATTTTGTACAATTTTGAATAATGAATTTGTTATTTTGTACAATTTTTTAAAAAAGCTAAAATATTGTACTCCCAATGTTTTATTGCTTTTTTAAAAAATTGTACAAAATAACAAATTCATTTTTCAAAACTGTACAAAATAACATTTAGCAGTTGTACAAAATAACATTTCCATTCTGTACAATATAACAATCTAAAATTAAGTCATGTGTCAAAATGATACTGGCTCAAAATAATAAAAATAATTTAGAAATTAAAGAAAATAATAGACAAATTGCAAAATTTATTTTTTAGCAAAAGAAAATAATTAAAAAATCGTTTACAAAAAAATTATTTGAAATATTTGAAAGTTCAGGAAATTAAGAGCCAGTATCATTTTGACACATGACTTAATTTTAGATTGTTATATTGTACAGAATGGAAATGTTATTTTGTACAACTGCTAAATGATATTTTGTACAATTTTGAAAAATGAATTTGTTATTTTGTACAATTCTTTAAAAAAGCTAAAATATTGGAGCCAGTATCATTTTGACACATGACTTAATTTTAGATTGTTATATTGTACAGAATGGAAATGTTATTTTGTACAACTGCTAAATGATATTTTGTACAATTTTGAATAATGAATTTGTTATTTTGTACAATTTTTTAAAAAAGCTAAAATATTGTACTCCCAATGTTTTATTGCTTTTTTAAAAAATTGTACAAAATAACAAATTCATTTTTCAAAACTGTACAAAATAACATTTAGCAGTTGTACAAAATAACATTTCCATTCTGTACAATATAACAATCTAAAATTAAGTCATGTGTCAAAATGATACTGGCTCGTCAAAATGATACTGGCTCATGTCGTAGGGAAAGTATGCAATTTTGATAACGAAGAGCATTCTTTAAGTAGTCGAAGCGTGCTAAAATTAGCGAGCGAAGAGAGCCCTGCGCGCGAAGCGCGCGATGAGAATGTGACGGAGCGCGAAGTCAGATTTTTGCAATAAAACTGTGTTAAAAGAAGATAATTTTTACCTATAAACGATTAGGCATATCGTATTACATTTTCATTTTATTTAATCCGGATGAAATGCATTGCATTCCTTAAGTTTTTCTGCAAGTTTAAAAAAATGCATTTAAATCAAGGAGGAGGGTAAATACATATATTTGTAAAATTCATGACACTTTGTTTATTAATATTTTTCTTCGAAAATTAGCATGTTTAAGTGAGAATGTTTAAAGCCTTTGATAAAAAATCAACAACCTCCTAATTTCATTTTTTATTGGGCGAAAAAGAGGTGAAACTGATTTCCACATTTACGCTCATCGCGGTAGTTGGAGTGGGGGTCTCCCGGTCTGCAGTTGCTTGCGCAAAAATTGAATTTAAAGTTTAAAATTTACAAAACTATTTCTTGGACAAAAAAAATTGCTAAAAAAAGCTATTTCTTTGTCTTTTAAACAAAATTCAAAATAACAAACCAACAAAAAATATTTAATAAAGCGCTTTCAAATATAATAAAGTTTTTTTACAACCCGGTCTCACGGTCTGCAGTTGCTTGCGCAAAAATTGAATTTAAAGTTTAAAATTTACAAAATTTACAATATCTGTACGTAAAAATGAATTAATTTTGATCTTCTTATTTTACAGGGCTAAAAGTTTCTTCTCATTCTAAATTAATGTCGTTTTTTCAAAAAAATCAAAACTTGTGTTTCAAAATGAATAATAATTTTTCTATTAAGATTAATGGAATTTGTGAACAAAAATACTCTCACCTCATTTTAATGTTTATTATTCTCACAAGCCTGTTCGAAGAAGAGACTTCTCTGTTCGAAAGTTTATTTGAAACTTCAATGCTTTGCCTAATTTTCTTAGGAAAATCTAATACTTTTCAAAAAAAGGTCCATGTTATGCAATTAGTTAAAAAGTAGAAATTCTAAAACAGTGTCGGATCTCATGGACTAAAAGTCATAACAAAAAAGAAATTTAGTAAAATAATATAACGCCTTAGAATGATCCCCTTTTTCCGCACTAGGAAAGGGTTCTCGATTCGATTCTGTTCTAAAACCTATTTGTTTTAAAACTTTAAACGCGGTTCCTTTAAAACCATGTTTTTCAAATTGGTAGAACTCACAGCTTATCAATTTTTGTTTCGATTTACTGCATTTGCAGCTTAAAATAAAAGTAATTAAATATATAAGCAAATATAAATTGAGTATTCGTAAATTTTAAAGGCTGAAAAAATTCCACTAACAGAAAGGTCAAAATTTATTATCCATTTCCATTTTTTTTGTTATTTAAAAAAAATTGCAAATTGAAATTTATTCTCATTTTACGTTCATATTTTATTAAAAAATAGTTTGCTATTTATGTTTCAGACGACTTTTATTTATTTGTTTGTTAAGGGGGCATAGGCAGTCAGGGACGCTTCAATATACGGTTTTTCTCGATTCTTTTTAAGGAAAACGAATGACGGTTTTTTATTTTAAATTTTTACATGAAATTAATCTATATTTAAAGAACATTTTTGAATTTATTTATTAAAAAATTATAAAAATTATAAAAGTTATAATAAATTTATTCAGTCTCCTAAAAAAAAAGTTTTTTTGTGGTGGACATCATAAGTCCTGACAGGATCATCTAAAATCAAAATACCAGAAATTTTTCGTTAGTATATTAGCTTCTTTAGTACTTGAGCAAAGCACATTTGAAAAAAAAAATTTTTAATTTTTTATAGCACTTTAAAAATCGTGATTTTTGCTTAAAAATAGGATCCATTTTTATTTTTTCAAACAAATTGTAAACGTTATAAAAAAAGTCTTCCTCTCAAGTACAAGCTAAATATGTATAAAAGATGTGCAAAAAATTGCAAAATGATCGATGCATAATTTTTTAAGATATAGTGTCCACCGACTCTGAAAATGTGGTTTTGAGAAAAACGCGTTTGACCTTGTCGCTATCTCAGAGATTTGAAATCAGAATTTGATGTTCAAATTAACTTTTAGAGAGAACGGGTGCATGGATTGTCAATTTTTTTTTTTAAACATTTAGTAATAAATTCTTAAGAGATTTGTGAGATTGATTTGAACATCAAATTTTGATTTCGAACCACTGTGCGCTACAAGAAACGACACGACAGTCACGGGCCTTATAAAAAACGCACTAAACGCGCTTTCTCTCTTCCAATTTTGCTCGCATCGACTTGAAATTTTCAGACAACATTTCTAAGATGCTGTACTTTAATAAAAAATAAATTCCAAAAATCGATTTTTTAAATATTGTGACGGCCTATGCCCCCTTAACTTTAATGTTGAAATATATAAATATTAAGATTTTCACAAATCAAAAATCTACAATTGAAACTAATTATTCAAATTTTATAGCAATAATTAACAACAACCAGACTTTTATTATGACAATGAGAGAAAATATTTCTTTTAATAAGAATGGATTAAGAGATTATGCGACGGATAATATAAATATTCCATAGAGTACAGTATTAAAAATTCCCATAAAAACTGTTATTATGATGTAGGATTGTAAACAAAATTTGTAATTTATTAATACTAGCCAAAAATACGCGCACTAAAGCGTGCGAGAATTATTTTTTTCATTGCCTTGTATAGTTTCAATACAAAAAATAAACTGAACTTATTTAGATTAAATTAATTATACTATAATTACAATTAAATTTTGTGAATTTGTTCAAATGTGTTATAAATTAACAAATACATAGAATTTTTAGAGAATAACACCGATTTTCTTCCTAAGTTGAAAATAAAAAGTTTTTATAATACGTTACAAAAAGTTAAAATATATTTCTAAATAGTTTTTTTTAACAAAATATGTTTTTTTAATACAATTGGGAAAATCCACAGAACCGGTCGATTTTCACTTATAAAAATAAAAATTTTTAAATTACGAGCACACCTTTCATTTATGGTTTATTTTATTTGAAAAGTATTTAAGAACAATTACCTTCTTGCGTGATCCATTTTATTTTAATGCCGTTCGAGTTAAAAGCCAAAAACGAAAATACCTATGTAATCTTTGTTCAGAAAATCTTAATGAAAAATGTGTATTTCTTTCTTTTGTTTTTTTTTGCATATATATTTGTAATATTTCCAAAACATTTTAAATAATAAAATATGATAAAATACAATTATTTATATACAATTAATATTTACGATTAACATAATAATTAATAAATTATAATTTCATTTTAGCATTTATTTTTTTATTCTGCAAATTAAATTATCTTAACTAATAAACAGACATTATTGACATTGATTTTGATCCAAGTTTGAAAATAAAACAAATGAATGGTTATTTCATTTTCCATATTTATAAATACCTTCATTCAGTTAAATTTCTTTTAATTTTAGTTTTATTTTTAACTTTTAGACATTATAAATTGAAAATAGAATTTGGCGTTTGTATATAAAAATTATAATAATGTCTTTAAATAATCACACATGATTTCAATTCATTATATTTTAATTTGTAGTTGTGCTCCTGAAAAAAGGCAAAGTTTTGAATCGTTCACGATCAAACATAGAGTGTTAATTATTGTAATATTTTCTTTAATTCTAACCGCACACTGTTCTATTATACCTAGATTTGTTCATCTGCTAAAAAACAACAAGTACCAATTTGAAAAATTCAAATCGAATAATCGCCGTAAAAAATATTTATAAAAATGTATAGGTATTTCATTATTTTAAAATAATGAGTAACGTTACTTTCAGCGACTACCATTTCTTTTTCATTAAGGGCACATATTTTTTTCTGCCTTCAATAGATTCTGCACTAAGTAAAGTATAATTCGCCATCATTTGGAATTGTTTCAATTTATGCCGAACAAGTTATACCCATAAGAATTAAAATTGATACCTAGAATAACACGACAAATTTGGTTTTTTAAGTAACTTAACTCTATTTTATTTTTATATAAGACGAAAAGGTTTGCATTTATTCAATTTTCTTAGTTTAATTGGTTATCAGGGATACTATAAATTGGTAGAAATTTGAAAAAGATTAATATGATACTTCTAAAATAGAAAAATCTGTGAGTAACATGAAATAGACCGGTTCTGTGGATTCGCCCAATTATTACAATTTTCTATACAAATTTCATTTATTTTAAACTTCTATTGATATAAAATCATTTTTAAATTTTCTTTAAAAGATACGAAAATTAGTAAAAAAAAACCATTCTTAAAAATTTCTAATCAATATAAATTTTAATTTTTCTAAATTAAAAAATTCCCAAATTCTATTAATTCAAATTTAAATTATTTTAAACTTCAATTCTAATCAAAATTTCAATATAACCAACGTTTTAAGATTTATAAATCAAGTTTAAGATTTTAAATTTAATTCAATTTGTAAAAGTGAAAGATTGAAATAATTTGTGATACCCACCATTAGGAATTAAAATAAAAATAAGTTCATTTTATTTTATTTCAATCTTTAACTTTTACAAATTCAATTAAATTACAAACTTTAAACTTGATTTAATTAATACGAATTCAAATTGTTTTAAAAATTTTAATTAATATACTCTAAAAACAAGTGTTTTGAAAGTGTCTTAAACTATGATATTTTGGTATTTTTGATTGTATCTGAGGCGCAAAAAGCGTCTTAAAATGAGATATGTAGGAATTATGAATTACTCAAATTTTAATAATAATATACTTCAATTATTATTTAAAACTTTTAATGGTGCAAGTTTTAATCAATTCATGTTGAAATTATTATAAACTTATAGATATTTCTTAATTTTTACAATGCATATTTAAATTAGGAATTTCAAACTTCAACCAATATTAAAATTTTCAAATTATAAAAAATGTGTATTATAGTATCAAAACTTAAATCAATTCAAACTTTATGACTACAATTTTCACTATTGAAGTCTAAAAATATTATAATAATTGGAAACAATGGAACCTGAAATCATTTGCAAATTTAAAAACTATTTTTCAACTTATGAGGCATTCTCTGAACAAAAAGCTACCATAAAAAAAGTTGCCTAATGTTTTGGTCAATGATATGTAGTCAAAAAACAAAAATTTTAAGTGGGTTCTTAGGTCTGTGTAATGCGTAGTTGCCATGTTATCAGGGGCCCAATTTTATTGCAGCGTAATTTTCAACTGCCAATAACTTTTAACCGGATAAATGGATTTAAAAATCTTATGGGTGTTATATTATAATTTATAATAATAAATGAATAATTTTCAAAATAATATTTATTTTTTAATTACTTCTAAAAAATACAATATAAATAAGAATAAAGAATGAAAAATCATTATGTAATTGGTAAAAAGCGAGCACGGTTTTCAAATATTTTTTAAGACTTTTAAAATGCCTTTTTTATAATTTATTATTTTTTTAACCATATTTTTTTTTAATGTCAAACTTTCTTCCCCATTTTAAATAAAAATACGTACCAAATTTAGTTTCTTCAAATAAATGTTGTATTTAAGGATTTATAATAACTCTAGGAATTGATCAAATTCGAAAAATTAAAAGTTTTAAATAATTTAAGTTTATTATTATTAAAATTTAAATAATCCATAGTTCATATACTAACTAATGTTTGAAGCAATTTAAATTTATATTGATAATATCAAGTTTAAAATTTTTAATTTATTTTAATTTGTAAAGGTAAAAGTTTGAAATAATTGTTCCCACCATTAGGGATTAAAATAGAAATGAGTTGTAAATCTTAAAACTTTGGTTATATTTCAATTTTGATTAATTCAAGATTGAAATAATTTCAATTTGAATCGATAGAAGTTGGGAATTTTTTAATTTGGAAAAATGAAAAATATTTAAAGAAATTTTTAAGAAAATATAAATGCGTGTTTTACTCGAGGTTTTACTTTAATCTACTTTACAGTTTTTAATAAAGATTTACAACACTTTAAACATAATATGTGACTGTCCATGACAAAACGTGCCTTAGCTCCAAAAAATATATTTTGATTTTTTAATGCTAACCAACAGATGTTTATTTGCTCTTTCATTTCCAAAAATAAAAAATTGTTGTTTTAAAGAAATTTTGGTGTTATTAGGCAAGAAGCGTAGGCACGTTACATTGACTTCAATACATTGCAAAAACTTTAAACACTCACCCTGTAAAGTTGCAGTGTAATTTTCAACTGCCAATAACTTTTAACCGGATAAATGGATTTAAAAATCTTATGGGTGTTTTTTGTGCAGAATTTCCTAATCTTTCAAATAAAATTACTCATTATTTTTATAATTTTATTTTTGACAAGAAAAATGCAAAAAAAATGTTTGTTTTTTAATTTTTGACCAACATTCCCCCCTAGGAACTTTTTCATAGCTACCTAGAAATGATCCTTATTTTATAAGCTTTTCAACCCCCTAAATGCCATTTTGGGAGAGCAAGATTCGTAAAAGCTATAGGTGAATGTGTGTTACAGTACACCTTACAAATTTGCATCCAGTTTTCTTTTATAATAGTCTTAAATGATTTTAATCTTACCAACTTTCTATACTTGAACAAAAAAGTGAAAAAATAGTATATATTGTTTTTTCTACAACAAAAAGAACGATTATTTTACTTTATTTTATTACTTTATTACTTTATTTTACTTTTAATTTTTCGAATTTGATCAATTCCTAGAGTTATTATAAACCTTTAAATACAACATTTATTTGAAGAAACTAAATTTGGTACGTTTTTTTATTTAAAATGGGGAAGAAAGTTTGACATTAAAAAAAAATATGGTTAAAAAAATAATAAATTATAAAAAAGACATTTTAAAAGTCTTAAAAAATATTTGAAAACCGTGCTCGCTTTTTACCAATTACATAATGATTTTTCATTCTTTATTCTTATTCATATTGTATTTTTTAGAAGTAATTAAAAAATAAATATTATTTTGAATATTATTCATATATTATTATAAATTATAATATAAAATATTCATTATTTTTCATATTATGTTTAAAGTGTTTTGAATCGTTATTAAAATCGGTAAAGTAAATTTAAATAAGACACGTTTGTATTGTAATACATTATTATTATTCAAAATAAAATATAAATTTGTCAATTGATTTAAAAATTACATTCAGGAGAATTTATAATTAAATAAATAAATTTAGAAATCTTATAATTAATATAAAAATACATTTTTTAAAAGTTATTGATTTAAAACAAAAAACATCTATTGTGCCAAACTTCAGGTGTGGACAGAATGAAAGAATTAAAGAATAAAGTTTACGATTATTATTATTATTAATTCTCAAATTAATAATTTCATTTATGCAGTTTTCTATTTTATATTTTCACTGATTTTCACTTGAAACACTTTTACCAACCTAAGCATGTCAATTAACTATATTTATTTTAGTCACCTGTCATTAAAAAATTACTTTCATCTGAATATAGTTGAAAGCGCTACGTAGCGCAGGGCTACATAGCGTTGACGCTTCAGAGAATCCGTGCCCTGCTTAAATTGTGTTGCTCCTTTACGTGGTGAGTCCTGAGTTTTTTTCTTCAGTGGAAAATAACTGAGAGCCACACTCAAGCAAATTTTATGCTGATTTTGATAATTTATTCTGTTATTTAACGCGGGTTGGGATACTTCTAAATTATTATATAATTATTATTATTAATTACTGTTTTGAAACTACAATAGAAAGTTGAAGTGAATAAATCTTTTTTGGGACTGATGGTATGGGTAAGATAGTCTTAAAGTCTTTTTATAATTTATATTAAAAAATTCATTTTTGAAAATTCAACTTCTTTATTATATTTCAAACATCACAAACGATAGCTTCAAACAAAGTTTTTTGTTTTTTGTTTTTATTTTAAAATTTCATAAAAACAACTCGACGTTTCGAAACCGGTAAGGTTTCCTCTTCAGGATTGACAATATTCCATGAACATATTTGGTAAATCTACAACATTAATAATAAAAAATATTCAGAATCAAGTCTAATTGTTAAAAATTAGCACAATTTTAAAATTACTGAATTAAAAGCTACTCACAATCATTTATTAAGTAGAGACATTTAATAAATGATTGTGAGTAGCTTTTAATTCAGCAATTTTAAAATTGTGTTAATTTTTAACAATTAGATTTGATTCTGAATATTTTTTATTATTAATGTTGTAGATTTACTAAATATGTTTATGGAATATTGTCAATCCTGAAGAGGAAACCTCACCGGTTTCGAAACGTCGAGTTGTTTTTATGAAATTTTGAAATAAAAAAAAAAACAAAAACTTTGTCTGAAGCTATCGTTTGTGCTGTTTGAAATTTATATATTCTCAAACGTTAAGACTTGATTAATTTCTTAACTATAAAATTGTAAAGACTTGTAAAAGCTATTGATTTACACTTTTTTTATTTGTAGATATCCATGTCGGACATAAAAATGTATGTCTTTAAAGTTAATCTATCAATCAAAACTATATATATATATATATATATATATATATATATATTATTATTATCATTGTTTTGAAACCAATTTCTTTAATTTTTAATTATATTTACTATTCCTCAATTAAATCCCTAAATTTTCAATTATTAATCTCATTTTGCAATTAATTGACGGATTTTAATTTAATTCGTATGAATTTCGGCAAGTTTGGACATATTTTTATGTGTATGTATAAGTTGCAATTTTCATCGAGAATGGGAATATTTCTATTTTAGTTTTATCTTTCTCTGAACATCAGAAGAGACGGAATAATTTTTTCCTGGCGTAATGGAACAGTTATATAAAAAGCAAAAGCATCAAGTAATCAGTAATTTAAGTTCTAGGTGTGTTTTTAAAACTTTATTGACGGAATTAAATGAAATTTGTACGCGTAAAAAAAGTTGCAAAATGTCATCCAGTGCAAATGACAAAGTTCACTCTAAAGTACAACCTGTCAATACGAAAAGAAAATCCCGAAAATTGATTCGAATTATCAAGTTCGTAAAATAAAGAAATTTTTAGGTAATTAAAAAAAAATTAATTATCCAAAATGAAAAGAATTAAGTTTATTTTATAGTATTTAATTTTTATTTGTCAATTTTCTATCTTACAGGCATTTAAAATAAAAAAAAAAACATCTTATAATAATCATCTCATTATAATTTTATATTAATAATTTTATATTTGTTCTTTGTATTTAAGGAATACTACTACGATAATTATTATTATCACAGAAAAAACAAAAGGTAAATATTATCTCGAATTGGGGTAAAATTTACCTAAAATCACTCTGAACATACAAACAAAAACAAAAGGTGAAAAATTACCAGCACCAAATTTTACTCTATTTTTTCTGTGTACTATTATTATAATTATTTAAAACATTGATGATTTCCTTTTTTATTAATAATTTTAAAAATAAAGAGATTCAACATAAATGTTTTTTATTTACCTTAAATAATTTAAGAATTAAATTGTATTTTTAACACATTAAATAAGAAGATTAAGATTAAACTAAATTTAAATGAAATTAAAATTTTTTTAATTTAAAAATATAATAAAAAATTTTTTAATGTAACACTATTCGAGTTTGTTGTGCTCTGTTTTGACACCGCATTTTCTGGTACTAATATAAAAAGGTGAGTTACCATCATGCGGTTTCTCAATTCGGAGCAGTTACCATATGACAATCAATGCTACTTTTTACGAATGAAGATAGATGTCAGGAGAGTGATTTGTTTATTAAAAATCTTTGTTATATACACCAAAATATTTGTTTTGTAAAACATTGTCAAAAGATTCTTAATTATGTTGTACGAACCAATAAAAAGTATTTTTAATACTTGCTTATATTCTGTTACTATTATATTGTAATATATTGTTTCTAATTATTCATCCTCAATATAAAGTCGAATGTAAATATAAATGTTTAATTTTTTATTTAGCTAAATAATCCATATTCATGACTGTTCCAATCATAGCCGAAAAAAATGCAAAAATGTTGCCAAAAAGTTAATAAAACTTATGTTTGGAGGTATTTTTTGAGGTTATGTTTGACATTTTCAAAATTATTAACCAATTCTCACCTGATTAAATTGTAAAATATTTTGGTAAGAATGATTACATTGAGTTGATTAATTTTGCAAATGATTTTACATTTTTTTCTAATATTTTGAATGTGCTATATGGTTTTTAAATAATTTTCAACAAATTCGTCACAAGCGGTCTCAAAAAAAAAAAAAAATTTATCAAAAAAATTTTTTTTTTCAAATTTTTCAATTTAGATATTATTTTCAATTTTGAGTAAACATTAACGGATTTGTTATCAGCGACCCAAAATGCTTCTAAATACAGATTTTCCTTAAATTTGTCAAAATTCTTGCATTTCTCTCTGCCGTCTTGGATCCGCCATTTTGAATTTCGAAAAATCAGAAAAAATATAATAGAATACTTTTTATTAAATTATTGCTTTATTTAATTTAAACCGGTGCCGCCGACCACCTTAAAATTAACATTCATTTCCCTTAAAAAAAAATTAACTATTTAGTAAATTTAATACAAAATTATGAAGAATTAATATTTTTTTATCTGCAAACGATATTTTTATCTTAAAAAATCTTGAAAAATGAAAATACTATAAAAAAAATTAAGATTGTGTTTTTAATACCATAGCTAGTTTGTTTCGTGGCAAAAATATAAGATAATTCTTTAATTATTGTTTTTATTTTATTACATGCTGCCGACCCCGTGAAATTTAAAATTCAATTTTAAAAAAAATATTTAATTTTAAACAAGTTTAGTATAATATTATAAAGAATTATGATATTTCAATCTGCGACATTAATTAATTAATTTCCGTGTAAAAATTTTAATATAGCAAAATTTTTCGATTTGCCCATTTTTATATTTTTCGTATATTTTGTTTATTGTCATATAACACTTATTTATTTATTTCAAGTTATAAAATTTTCCAAAACTATAATATTTTCTCGAAGGTTTATAATTACGATGATGATAAAAATTTGTAGAAATTATTTTCAGCTTAGAGAAGAAATCTTTTTCAAAAGTATTTATTGCCAATAATCTGGGAATATAAAGGGTTATGATCTCCTCGTTTTATTGTCAATATTCCCTATTTTATGGGAGTTAACAGTGCATGGGATGTAACAAAATTTGAAATTATAGTGGATGAAAGTGACTCTCTGCAGTCAACAGATTATTTATATCATTGCAATTGCTCACTAACGAGACAGACAAATGTATAACAGGAAATATTTTGCCATTTTACGTTCCATATAATTCCTCTGAATAAGACGTGGGAGAAAAACGTGTCACCTTGAGTTTATCTTCAATAATAATTCTCACAAAGAATCGTTTTGATTGGGATGTTAAATAAGCATTAAAAAACGTCCAATCAAGAAACGTCAGAAAAATTGTTTATTAGTTGAAAACAATATAGAAAATGTTTCGGCTGCAAAACAATAGACAAAGCAGTCTCCAATTTTTTAAATTTAAAATGGCGGATTAAGAAGCAAAATTTGAAGAATTCACGTGGAAACTGGAGATATTACACATATCACTAATTGAATATCTAAACCTTTGGGAAACTTAGTAAATACTTGGAAATTTCCGAGTCTCCCATTGGTCAGTAGATATTAAACCTCACTATCGATAGTTTTCAGTTTCGATTTTTTGTTTTGCAGACGAATTAAAATCTTTTAATTAAATATTGTAACTGCAAGTTTATTTTATAAAATTTCTTTTATTGTTAGCAATCTAAAATAACAAAAAATTTTATTAAAATAGTAAATACATAGAAATTAGCTTTGAGAACCCTTTCGACCAACTCCAGAGGTGTAACGCGTTTTATCGGTCTTCTGATTGGCTAGCAGATTTTCGATATTTTTTGTCAACAATAACATCACAGTTTAGACGTTTATTTTGTACTATTTTTCAATTTATTTAAAATCTTCGTTTATTTAATAATCCCATTTTATGAAATAATAATAAATTGAAAATAAATTTAATTGTAAGTTAAGGAGTGATAGTTTAAGAAGTGACAGTGATTTCAATGAAGTTGTTAAGGTTATAGTGTTTTGAGTGAAATAATGTTTTGTTTACATTGGCATTTGTTTCTGACAGGTGAGTAATGATAATAATATTAATAATCTTTTATTTATTTTTATTTTATTTGTAACTTATTTATCTGTTTTTTAGTTCTATTCTTTAAATGTAATTTTTTTCTAAAAGTATCATAATTATTTATGTCATTTAAGGTTTTGATATTTCTTTTTATTGGAATGCACGTGGTGATTGTAATAGGATTTCTTTTTGGTCAAGTGGAAATGGTTTAGACCGCAATTTTAAACCGAATTAAAAAATTCTTCTTTCCTCTAATGCAGAAGTAAATTCTAAAGAGATCTGTTAAAGTCGATTTTTTAATTATTGTTTTATAAATTTTTAATGTTGATGCAAAAAGTTTAAAAAAAATAGTTTTTTACAATTTTCGATTTCTTTTGCACAAAATTTTTTTTTCATACTAAATAATGTATGCATTTGATGTTTGGGGGTGTGCCTATACTAAAAAAGAAGTTTTTGCGTTTAAAAAAATTGTTATAAACAATTTATATAAATAATTACACTTTATGAATTTTCTTAAACAGTTCACATTATAAACATTCATTAAAAAAAAATAACAAGCGCCCCGCGGCGCGCTGGTCGATCTCGTTCCTGAAAAAATCCTAGGAATTCCTGGTAAATCACTGTTAATTTCTGGAAAATCTCTGGAAATCCCTTGAAAATCCTTGAGAATTCTTTAGAAATCCTTTGGAATTCCTAATAAAAACCTGTCAATCTCAGGAAAATGCATAGGGATTTGTAAAAAATCCGAGGGGATTTCTAAAGATTTCTTAGCAATCACTGGAAAATATCTAGACCTGGAAAATCTGTGAAAATTTTTTAGAAATCCTTGGCAATTGCTGGAAAATCAGTAGGAATTCTTGGGAAATTTCTTGAAATTCCTGGTAAACCCCTGGAAATCCCAAGGAAATGCCTAAGGATTCCTAAAAACTATGTGGGAATTTCTGGAAAATCCATTGTGATTTCGGTAAAATCTAAGGAAATATCTAAGAAATACTTAGTAATTCTTGGAAAATTTGTAGGATATTCCTGGAAGTCCTTGGGAATTCTTGGTAAATCCCTTGGAATTCCTAGGGAATTCCTAGCAATTCCTAAAAAATTCCTAGGAATTCCTGGTTAGTCCGTATCAATTCCTGGAAAAACCCCAGGAATGACAGAAAAATCCGTAGGATTTCTTAATAAATCCGTATCAATTCCTGGGAAATGCCCTGGAATTCCAGGAAAATACGTGGAATTTTCTGGGAATGTCTTGGGATTTCTGGTAATGCCTAAATACCTCTAAGAATTTCTAGGAACTCGGTGATAATTCCTTGATAATGCCAAGGAATTCCTGGTAAATACCTGTTAAGTTTAGAAAAATCTCTGGAAATTCCTGGAAAATTTGTAAGAATTTCTGGAAAATCTCTGGGAATTCATGGGAAATCCCTTGAGATTCCTGGTAAATCCTTGCCAATTTCTGGAAAATCCTTGATAATATCTAGAGGATTCATTAAGTTTTCTAATTAATCATTATCAAATCCTGGAAAATGTTTAAACAGGCCTGGAAAACATTTTGAACAAGCCCTAGACATTCCCGGAAAATGCATAGGGATTTGTGGAAAAGCCCTAAGAATATCTAGAGAATCCCTTAAGATTTCTGGTTAATCCTTATCAATTCCTGGAAAATCTTTAGGGAGCACTAGAAAAACTGTAAGAATTTCTAAGAAATCCTTTGCAATTTTTGGAAAATCCTTAGAAATTCTTCGAAAATTCCTTGGAATATCTAGAAATTCCCGGGAAATCCTAGACAAATGCCTAAGGATTCCTGAAAAATCTGTGGGAATTTCTAGAGAATCCTTATTAATTCCTCGACAATCTCTAGGAATGCTTGGAAAATCCTTGAGAACTTCTAGGAAATCCCTTGTGATTTCTGGTGAATCCATAGCAATTTCTAAGAAATACCTTGGAATTCTTGGGAAATTCCTTTGGAATTTCTGGAAGTTCTTGTGAATTCTTGGTAAATCCCTTGGAATCCCTGGCCATTCCTAAAAAATTCCTAGGGATTTCTGGTTGATCTTAATCAATTCCTTGAAAATCCTTAGGAATTCCATTGGAATTCTTAGTAAATCCCAGTTAATTTTTTGAAAATGCCTAGGGATTAGAAAATCCATGGGAATTTCTTGGAAATCCCTTTGGTCATTTCTGGAAAAATCCATGAAAATCTCTGTAAGTTCCTGTGAATTCTTAGGATGTTCCTGTGAATTCTTGGGAAATCTTTTAGGATTTATTGTATTTTCAGGGTAATTCCTAAAAAAATGGCTAAGGATTTCTGGTTAACCCTAATTATTTCCTGGAAAATCCTTAGGAATTTCATTGAAATTCCTAGTAAATCCCTGTCAATTCCATAAAAATGCATACGGATTAGAAAATCCATGCTAATTTCTTGAAAATTTCTTTGGTCATTTCTGGGAAATTCCTAGAAAATCTCTGAAAAGTCCTGTGAATTCTTAGGATGTTCCTGTGAATTCTTGGGATGTTTCAGTGAATTCTTAGGAAATCCTTTAGGGTTCATGGCAAGTCCCTGGTAATTCTTTAAAAATTACTTAATATTATTCAGAAAATGCTAGGAATTCTTGTGTATTTTTGGAAAATCGTTAGGGATTCCTGGTCAGTCCCTGGCCATTCCTAAAAATGCCTAGGAATTTCTGGTTAATCCCAATCAATTCCTGGAAAATCCTTAGGAATTTCATTAGAATTCTTAGTAAATCCCTGTCAATTTCTTAAAAATGCCTACGAATTAGAAAATCCATGCTAATTTCTTGAAAATCTCTTTGGTCATTTCTGGAAAATTCCATGAAAATCTCGGGAAGTTTCTGTGAATTCTTAGGATGTTCCTGTGAATTCTTGGGAAATCCTTTAGGATTCCTGGTATGTCGCTGGTAATTCCTAAAAAATGCCTAGGGATTTCTGGGTAATCCCAATCAATTCCTGGAAAATCCTTAGGAATTCCATTAGAATTCTTAGTAAATCCCTGTCAATTCCTCAAAAAACCTTGGGATTTGAAAATCCATGAGAATTTCTTGGAAATCTCGTTGGTCATTTCTGGTAAATTCCTTGAAAATCTTTGGAAGTTCCTGTGAATTCTTGTGAATTCCTTTAGAATTCCTGGTAAGTCCTCGGTAATTCCTTTAAAATTCCTGGATTTATTGAGAAAATGCTAGAAATTCTTGTAAATTTTTAGTATATCGTTTGGGATTCCTGTTAAATCCCTGGAAATTTTTGGAAAATTCCTTTGTATTCAGTGTAAATTTTTGGAATTTCTGGGAATTCTTGTGAATATTTGGTAATTCCCTTGGAATTCCTGGTCAATCCCTGGCAATTCCTAAAAAAATGTCTAGGGATTTCTGGTTAATCCCAATCAATTCCTGGAAAATCCTTAGGAATTCCATTGGAATTCTTAGTAAATTCCTGTCAATTCCTCGAAAATGCCTAGGGATTAGAAAATCCATGGGAATTTCTTGGAAATCCATTTGGATTTCTAGTGGATCCTTATCAATTCCTAAAAAATCTTGAAAGACGCTTGGAAAATCAGTGGGAATTTTAGGGAAATCCTTTGTAATCCTGGTAATTTTCTGTCAGTTTCCGAGAAATTCATAGAAATTTCTGGAAAATCTCTAGGAATTCTTGCGAAATGCCTGGAAAATACCTATAAATTCCTGGTTAATTCCTATCAATTCTTGGAAAATCCCTTGTGATTACGGATGAATCCCTTAAAAGTCTTAAGAAATTGGTGGAGGAATCCTGGAAATATTTGTGAATTCTTGGAAAATCCTGTTTGATTTCTGGTAAATCCCTGAATGTTCCTGTGAATTCTTGGGAAATCCTTAGGGATTCCTAGAAAATCCCTAGAAGTTCATATGAGTTTTTTGGTAATTCTTAGGGACGCCTGGAAAATCCCTGATCGTTTCTGGAAATTTTTGGAAAATCCCTGAGAGCTCCTGTGAATTCTTGGGAAATTCCTAAAAATGACTAGAAAATCTCTGTGTATTTTTCGGAAACTCCTGGCAGTTCCTTGAAAATTCCTGGTCATTTCTGGGATATTTCTGGAAATTTTCTGGAAGTTCCTATGAATTTTTCGGTAATCCTTAGGGACGCCTGGAAAATCTCTGGTCATTTCTGAGAAATTCCTAGAAAATTTCTGGAAATTCCTGTGAATTCTTAGGATGTTCCTGTGAATTCTTGGGAAATCCTTTAGGATTCCTAGTAAGTCCCTGATGATTTTTTAAAAATTTCTGAGAATTGTTTAGAAAATGCTAGGAATTCTTTTGAATTTTTGGGAAATCGTTTGGGATTCCTGGTTAATCCCTGGAAATTTTTGGAAAATTCCTTTGTATTCTTGGTAAATTTCTG
The DNA here is from genome assembly GCA_037103525.1 of Ganaspis brasiliensis. Taxonomy (NCBI): domain Eukaryota; kingdom Metazoa; phylum Arthropoda; class Insecta; order Hymenoptera; family Figitidae; genus Ganaspis; species Ganaspis brasiliensis. Next base: position 920,101 of record JAZKLR010000078.1, read on the forward strand.
GTAATTCTTAGAAAATTCCCGGGAATTCTTAGTAAATCCTACGGATTTTTCTAATTTCTTATACATATATATATATATATATATATATCAAATCAGCTCTGGGATAGCTTTTTTTCAACAAATACAAAAAAACTGTTTACAGTTTTGAATTTCAAACTTCTAATGAAAATTATCATCAGCGATATTAAAAATAAAATAAATTTGGTTCGTATATTGCTTATTTTTCCAAAAAAAAATTAAAAGACGTTTATTTTAAGCCAAACTGTTTTATTCTCATAGCTAATAAAAATTCATTAAGATCGAAGGCGCCAAGAAATCAAGTAATTACGAAAGAATTTCGTTAATTTTGTCATAAAATCCTTTGTGAGTTTATTAGTATTAAATTTCACAATAAAGCGATAAAACTTTACTGCTTATTAGTGAATTTTTAATATTAATTATTCCTTATTAGGAATATATTAAATTTCTAATTAGACAATAAATACAAACAAAATTTAGACTAATTAATACACCTAATTGGACCGTCTTTTAAAAATCATTTTAAAATTCCTAATATAATTAATTTAATTTCCATGAATACATTTGAATAAAAATGCAAGGTTCTTTTTTTGTCCAGTTTGTTTTTATGTTCATGTAAATCGTAAATAATTAATTATATAATTTAAAGAACTGAAAATGTGATTATGCAATAAGGAAAGAATTCTTTCGATTGCAGATAATGTATTCCTGTAGGACAAGTACATTGCTCTTCTTAAAAAACATGCGGAAATAAAAAGAATTACTCTCAAGTCCAGACATTTGTGAGTAGGAGTGAATGTTCAGATTAAAGAGTGTGGAACCTGCTCATTCCCATCTTTTTTTTATTCTTTATAGCATTTCAAAAAGACGTGATTTATTTCAAGATGAACAGTTTTTTGACAATTTTACTGCAAATTTTTATTACAAAATTGCAAAGTTTAACAATTTATATTCTTTTTATATATTCAGCTGCGTTTTATATTATAATTTGAAACAAGATGAAAAAAATAGAAATTATTTAAATTTACATTAAAATTATAAAGTATTTTTTTCTTAAAGAAATATTCGTCATTTTTCCTTAAATAAAAGTAATAAAGAATCAAAAGTTTTAATGTAATTTAAAATTCATTAAGATTGGCTTTCAGGGAAAAATGTCCAGAGTGCGCCTAGTACCCTTAAATCTTTTTCGTAATGATATAATAAAGAAAACTAAATAAAAAGAAACAGAGAAAACCGGGTCACCAATTTGGTCCTTGAAAGTGTAGGATGAAGTGCAAGTTAAGATGGGATCAAGAAAATTAATGGTTGTATCGTGGCAAGATGTCTAACAGAAGCTCGAGTTTTTAAAGCAGCGTATTCTGCATTTTAAATAAGAATTGCATTTTTGCTCTGTAAAGAAGATTTAAATAAATATAAAAATTTATGCAGAATTTACAAAACTTATTTATTCTGTAGCGAAATTAAGTTTTCGATATCTGTGTAGTTGTAATTTAAATTTTATAAAAAATATTATTATTATTATTATTATTATTAATAAAATATTAAAATTATTAAAAATTATGTTCAGGAAGGATACTTAATTTTTAAGGGTCTTATGTAACTTTGACGTTTAAATATAAAATTTTTTCCAATCAAACTTTGAAATCCTCTTTTACACTCGGTCGTTTGTATACATTTAGTGTCAAATCATCTTCTAAATGCGACTTTCAAAATGGAATTTCTTCCCACAACTTTGTAAACATATTCCTCTCGTGCAATCGATATATCCGTACGCATCTTAAAACTAAGAAAAGTACTAAGAAGAATTTTTTGAAGCGGATTTGGAGACAAAAAAATTTTTTTTTAAAATTACCACAAATCTGGTGTCAAAAAATAAATTTTTAGAATTTCTGATTTAAAATGGAGTACCTACTCAAAATGTTTAAATTGTTGATTAAAGTGAAACTCAATTTAAGGGTGTTTTTAGGTCATTAATTACTAATTTGGTATCAAAAATAAATTTTCAAACTTATACAAAATGTGGTCAGTAAATATTTGAATTTTTGATAAATTGAAAAAATATAAAAATTTTGAGTCTCTATTATAAAAAGCAACTCAGAAAGACCTTTTAATTAAATTTTAATTAATCAAAAATTGGAAAATTCAAAATGTTTTGATTTCGACATTTTGAAAAACTTCTAAATTTTTGATAAATTGAAAAAAGTTTAAAAATTTTTTCCTATCAAATTTATAATAGGCAACTTAAAAATCTTCTTAAATTTAATTTCACTTTAATTGATAGAAAATTGTAAAACTTGGAAATTTTGAGTTCAACATTTTTAAACAGTTTTTAAACTTTTTTTAAAAACAAAGAAATTAATAAAAAAAATTTTTAAAATTTATAGGAAGCAACTTAAAAATGTCCATTAATTGGAATTCACCTTTATTAATCAAAAATTGGAAAACTTAAATTTTTGATATATGGAAGATTCTTGAATTTTTGACGAATAAAAAAATTTTGAAAACGATATTGAGAATGAGAAAAATGACTCTGGGATTAAATTTTAAGAAGTTTAGAGAACATAGAAATTTAAAATTCGGATTTTTCTAACTTTTTTTCTAAAATTGTTATCAGATTTCTCTGCAGATTTTTATAGAAAAGTGGAAAGTGAAATAACAGATAAAAATTCTTCCGCATTTAAGGTTATGTTTGAACAGTGTCATTGCCTTCTTTCCTAAATATACTTTTTTTTTTTTTTTTTTTGATAAATTGAGCGTTCAAATGCTTGGAAATCGAATTTATTTGCTTTTTCTCAGAAACTTTATTCGACACCAGTAGTAAGCAGTGTGAATAATATTATTGACTATTAAGAAAACCCACCTGTGATCGTGACTGGAAAAAAATAAAGCATCATCTCATCATGTTTTACTTCTTTTTTTTCACCCTCCTAATTTTCCGCAAAGTTGTGTCCATTACATAAAACATGTTTTTTTGTAGTATACACAGAGAAATATATGTTTTATGGAACGGAAAATGTGTATTATTTGTAAATAATCTTGTTCATTTTTATGTTTGATAATATTTAACAAGTATCAGTTATTTTTACACAAAGTTAAGTAGTTTTTATTAAAAATTGGCGATATTAAAAATAAATCAAAATTCTTCTGTCCATTTCGACGGCTCCCGTTGATAAAATGTTTATTGAAATTCCAGTGGAATAAAATGCTAATTCAAAAGAGCGTGCTATATAATTCTTATTCAATTGTTTGTGTAATAAAATGACAACTGATGTTCAGTGCAACAAAATGCTATCTTAAAAAATTACATATTCATTTTGTATGCAAATATAAATGTAATTTTCATATTTATACCATCAGATATTATTATTTGTCATACAATACGGAGTTAATTTGCAGTTAAAAATAATGACATTTATGTTTAAATAATTTTTCGAAGATAACATTTTGTTGTACTCAAAATCAGTTGACATTTTATTACACAACCAATTGAATAAGAATTGTATAGGACGCTCTTTTGAATTAGCATTTTATTCCACTGGCTTTTCAATAAACATTTTATTAACGGGGGCCATCGATTTATACGATAAGTTCCGTTTCCGAAACTTGTGTTGTTTTAGGTTAAAAAAAAAGCAAAAAATTGACAAAGTCAGTATTAATGATAGCGGCAAATAAAGACGGAAGTAATTTATCGTCTTTCATCACTGTCGCCATTTCTTCAGGGTTTTATTTTTTTGCAGATTACAGGAAAGAGTCGAACATAAAAGATTTCGTTTTTGAAAGATCAGCGACTAAGAATCAGGACAAAGCAATATGATAGAACGTCTCGCAAGTTGATACGTGGGAACGTCTAACTTTTAAATTCACAACTGCCAGGAGCGGACGTAATGAAGTTCAATAATAAAAATACGTGAGTGGCATAATATTGACTCGGACAATTTGACGAAAGTTTTCTTCGATCAGTATCTTGTTTTGACATAGCAGTTGGTAAAGTCAATATTCTATCTACTCTTACTTTTGAATGGAACTTGCTGTATATCTTATCACCAACGGATATGTTTGATTAGGTTCCATTTCATACTATATATAGGAAGCAGTTAATTAAGGGAGAAGCAAAAAACGTCTTTTCTTTATATCATATTACTGAAAATAACACAAGAGAAGTGCTCAATGAACTTTTACGTTACAATTATTAAATATTAAATATTAAATATTAAATAATAATAATAATCTTCGTAAACTCCTGAAGTTAGTTGGTATTTATATTTATTCATATTTTTCTGTCCACGTTTTAAAGTCTGAAGTGAAGTTAATTAGTATTAATATTTATTCATCTTTTTCTGTCCACGTTTTAAAATCCAGAGTGAAGTTAGTCCCTGCTATTTTATTTTGTTGTGCTGATTTTTAATTGTAATTTGTGTAAAAAAAAAGTTTCGAAAAATGCTTTAAAAATTTATTATGATTTTTGAAGAAGTTTAAATATATAGGTACACATGCAATTAATTTCCTAAATTTTCTGTTATTATCTTAAATTGAGGTTATTGTCATCAATTTTCCCTTAAATAACGATTTTTTAATTATTTTCTTTTACTTAAAAATAAATTCTGCAATTTTTCTTCATTTTCATCAATTTATAATTATATTCATTATTTTGTGATTACTTTTAAAAATTTCAATTATTTATCCGATATTGCAATTATTTTCATCAATTTTCGTGACTTCTGCCATTATTTAATTATTCTCGTTAATTAAAATTTTTTAAGTAATTTTGTAATTATTATTTTTTTTAAACATTTACTCTACGATTTTTTCAGTTATTTCTCTCAAATTTTATTAAATGTTTTCAATTTTTCATATTTAAATTATTTTCATCATAATTCAATTTTCTTTCTCAATCTTAAATTATTTTCATCATATTTAAATTATTTTTTTCAATTTTGAATTCATTTTATCATCTTTCAATTATTTTTCTCGATAGTTAATTATTATTCTCTTTTTCTAAAATTATTTTCTAAGATTTTTAAGTATTTTTCTGAAAATTCAAATATTTTCTTCAATTTCTAATTATTTTCATTTGTTATCAGAATTTCAAAATTTTTTTTATTAATTATCGTAAATTTTAATTATTTTTAGCTTTCTTTCAGACTTTTTTCCAATTTTTAGTTTTTCTCATTTTATAAAATAAATTTCTAAAATTTTTTAAGTATTTTTCTCAAATTTCTATTCTTTTCTTCAATTTTTAATTATTTTTCTTTGTTTCCATAATTTTCAAAAAATTTTATTAATTATCTTAAACAATTACTTTTAGCATTTTTCCAGTCTTTTCTCCAATTTTTAGTTATTCTCATTTTCTAAAATTATTTTCTAAGATTTTTTAGAATTTTTCTAAAATTTCAATCGTTTTCTTCAATTTTTCATTATTTTCATTTGTTTTCATAATTTCCAAAAAATTTTATTAATTATCGTAAATTTCAATTATTTTTAGCATTCTTTCAGTCTTTTCTCCAATTTTTAGTTATTCTCATTTTCTTTATTGATTTCTAAGATCTTCATTTATTTTTTTCAAATGTCAATTATTTTTTCTTTATTTAAAAAAAATTCTGTAGGTTTTTCAATTATCACACTTAAATGTAATTTATTTTTTACAACTTATCATTGTTTTTATAATATTTTAATTATTTTCGGCAAGTCATAAAATTTAAAAACATTTTTCAATTATTTTCAAAAATGTATTTCCTTCAATTTTCAGTTCTTTAAATTGGTTTCATAATTTCAAAATTTTTTAACTATTTATCTGACTTTTCAATTATTCCATTATTTAAATTATTTTCTTCAATTTTCAATTACTTTCGTTCTTTTTCTCGTTCTTTTTGATAATTGCCAAAAAGTTTTTATTTATTTCTCTTTAATTAAAACTTGTTCTGTTTCAATTTTCAATTATGTTTATCTTTTTTCATTTAGTTACTTTAATTTTTAATTATTTTCTTTTATTTCAATGAACTTCTGAAAGTTTTAAGTATTTTTCTCAAATTTTGTTTAACTTTCCTTTATTTAAAACATTTTAGGTAATTTGTTCAATTGTTTTCTCAAATTTTAATTATTTTTTTTTTAATTTTAATTTATTTATCTTAATTTTTAACCATATTTTTCAATTTTCAATTATTTTCTCTAATTTTTCATTGTTCAATTTTGTTTTAATTTACTTTTAAGATTCTCAAGTATTTTTCTCAAATTTAAATTATTTTCTTTATGTTTAAAACATTTTTATGATTGTTTAAATTACTTTCCCTAATTTTTAACTGATTTCATTTTTTTTGCAATTAATTTGCAAAATTATTTGCAAATTATTTTTGTGTAATATACAAACTAATTTGTGGAATTTACGAATTAGTTTGTGGAATTTACAAATCAATTTATGGATTGTACAAAACATTTTATGAAATTTACAAATCAATTTGTGAAAATTACGAATCAGTTTGTGAAATGCACAAACTATTTTGTGAAATATACAAACTAGTTTGTGGAATTTACAAATCAGTTTGTGGAATGCAATGTTTTAGCTAAATATTTAATTACTTTATTATTTGATTTTTACATTTATTTAATTTTATTAATTACATAAATATGTTCAACAATAAATAATATTTCTGAACAACAAGATGTCTGTTCATCATAAAAATTAATGAAATTTTTGAAAAATTTAACCAATTGATTTTTCAGAGTAATTAAAATTTTTTTTCCAACGATTTTTTTTTATTTTCTTTCACTAATAAATTTTTTAATTATATAATGAAATCAGAAGTCTTCGACGAAACATTACCAGTTTCCATATTAGTCAGGAAACTAAGACGTCAGTAGCTAATTTGTTGTGATTCACAGAAGTTTATTTGCCTCGTGAATATCAGCGTCAAAAATAGTGGATTTATAGTTATTAATCTGAAACGGTTTATGAAAACTAACAACCTCTAGGCATAAAAAGTCAAAGCAAATAAATTGTTTGACTAAAAAAAGAATTTCTTAATTTAAACCTATTTTATTTAGTTAAGTAATTTTCTATGTAGAATTTTAAATATAAAAATTTTAATTTTGAAAATAATATTTCATTCTTGTGGAGAAAAATGTTGGTTGAATTAAAGTGCATTTTTGCATTAATCAAATATTTGCTTTTCTCAATTTCGAGTCACAAAGGATACTTTTACTCTTTTCCATTACGAAAATTCGAAACAAAAATTCTGTTTACTTTTTAAATGGATTTCAATAATTTCAATAAACAGCAGACATTTATGTATTTAAGAGAGAGGTAGAATTAAATCGAAAAGAGGAAAAGTAAAGGAGAGAGAGAGAGAGAGGAATTCATTAGAGCAAATAAAAGAATGATAAAGAAGAGAAACGTATATTTGATTAAAAATCGTGTTTTTCACATCAAAGGGAAAAAATTTCGTTAAAATTCTGTTTCTGATTACATATTTTTGCTAATTGAGCTTGCGCACTAATTAAACTGGAAATTTTGTACATATTAAAAAAAACTCAATAGTGGTTTTATATTTAGAATCTAAAGATCATATAACCGTATAAATCTATTATGAATTCATATTAATTAAAATATTTAAAGAACAGTTAATTAGAGAATACTAGTGGAATATTCTTTTGGAATATATATTTTTTTATAATTACTTGTCAATTAAAAAATAAATTTTATTATTCAGAATAGTCGTTTGTCATAATTATTGTCTTCGAACGTCAATCCGTCATTTTTGGATGTGAAATCCAGAATGCAGCATCTGAGGATGAGGAATCTTTAATGAAGAATTTGAGATTTTAAGTTTTGGATGCGGAAATTGGAATTTGATATTTTAGATATGAAAACTGGGAATTGAAATTTCGGAATTAGAATCTGGGATTTAGTATTTTGGAAGAGCAATCTGGGTTTTGGCATTTTAGATGCGGAAACTGGGAATTGATACTCTGAATATGGAATGTTAGATTTTGTGTTTTGTATTAGGTAACTGGACGAAATTTTTTGGTTTCGGAATCTGAGATTTAGTATTTTGGAAGTGCAATCTGAGTTTTGAAATTCTAGAGGTGGAAACGGGGAATTTGTATTTTGGATTCGGAATCTGGGATTAAGTATTTTGAATGTGACAACTAGGAATTAATATATTGGATAAGGAATTTACCTAGCATTTAGTATTTTCGAAGTGGAATCTGGGATTTGGGAATTAAATGTGGAAACTGGAATATTCGATATTTTGGATGTGGAAACTGAGAATTAATATTTTTAATATGGAAACTGGGACTTTGTGTTTTAGATGTGGAAACTGGGAATTAGAAATTTAAATGTGGAATCTGCAAATTAATCTTTTGGATTCGGTAACTGGAATTGATATTTTGGTTCCGGAAACTCGAAATTCATATTTTGGATATGGAATCTGGGATTTAGTATTTTGGAATTGGAATCTGGAATTTGGGAATTTGGATGTGGAAACTGGGAATTGAAAATTTATATGTGGAAACTGGAATTTGATATTTTGGATGTGGAAACTAGGAATTTGATATTTTTAATGTGGAAACTGAAAATTCATATTTTGGATATGGAATCCGGGATTTAGTATTTTATTTTTTTGATCGAATCTGGGATTTAGTATTTTGGAATTGGAATCTGGAATTTGGGAATTTTGATGTGGAAACTGGGAATTGAAAATTTATATGTGAAAACTGGAATTTGATATTTTGGATGTGGAAACTAGGAATTTGATATTTTTGATGTGGAAACTGGAAATTCATATTTTGGATATGGAATCCGGGATTTAGTATTTTATTTTTTTGATCGAATCTGGGATTTGGGAATTTGTATGTGAAAACTCGACTTAGATAATTTAAATGTTAAAACTGGAAATTGATATTTTTTGGATTTGGAATCTGGGATTTAGGATTTTTGAAGCGGAATTTGGGATTTGAGAATTTGGATGTGGAAACTAGAAATTGATTTTTTGGATATGGGAACCGGAATTTAATATTTTGGATATGGAATATGGAATTTAGTATTTTGGAAGTGGAATCTGGGATTTGGAAATTTGGATGTGGAATCTAGGAATTGGAAATCTAGATGTGGAGACTGGAATTTGATATTTTGGATGTGGAAACTAGGAATTTGATATTTTTGATGTGGAAACTGGAAATTCATATTTTGGATATAGAATCCGGGATTTAGTATTTTTTTTGATAGAATCTGGGATTTGGGAATTGTTATGTGAAAACTTGAATTAGATAATTTAAATGTTAAAACTGGAAATTGATATTTTTTGGATTTGGAATCTGCGATTTAGGATTTTTGAAGCGGAATTTGGGATTTGAGAACTTGGATGTGGAAACTAGAAATTGATTTTTTGATATGGAAACCGGGATTTGATATTTTAGATATGGAATATGGAATTTAGTATTTTGGAAGTGGTATCTGGGATTTGGAAATTTGGATGTGGAATCTAGGAATTGGAAATCTAGATGTGGAGACTGGAATTTGATATTTTGGATGTGGAAACTAGGAATTTAATATTTTTGATGTTGAAATTGGAAATTTATATTTTGGATATGGAATCTGGTATTTAAGAATTTGGATGTGGAAACTGGGAATTGAAAATTTATATGTGGAAATTGGAATTTGATATTTTGGATGTGGAAACTAGGAATTTGATATTTTTGATGTGGAAACTGGAAATTCATAGTTTGGATATGGCATCCGGGATTTAGTATTTTTTTTTTTTTTGATCGAATCTGGAATTTGGGAATTTGTATGTGAAAACTTGAATTAGATAATTTAAATGTTAAAACTGGAAATTGATATTTTTTGGATTTGGAATCTGGGATTTAGGATTTTTGAAGCGGAATTTGGGATTTGAGAATTTGGATATGGAAACTAGAAATTGATATTTTGGATATAGAAACCGGAATATGATATTTTGGATAGGGAATCTGTAATTTAGTATTTTAGAAGTGGAAACTGGGATTTGGAAATTTTGATGTGGAATCTAGGAATTGGAAAACTAGATGTAGAGACTGGAATTTGGTATTTTGGATGTGGAAACTAGGAGTTTGATATTTTTGATGTGGAGACTGGAAATTCATATTTTGGATATGGAATCTGGGATTTGAAAATTTGGATGTGGAAACTGGGAATTGAAAATTTATATGTAGAAACTGGAATTTGATATTTTGGATGTGGAAACTAAGAATTTGATATATTTGATGTAGAAACTGTAAATTTATATTTTGGATATGGAAACTAGGATTTAGTATTTTTTTTACTTTGAATTTGGGATTTGAGAATTTGTATGTGAAATCTTGAATTAGATAATTCAAATGTTAAAACTGGGAATTTATATTTTTTGGATTTGGAATCTGGGATTTGGGATTTTTGAAGCGGAATTTGGGAATTCAAATTTGGATGTGGAAACTAGAAATTAATATTTTGGATATGGAATCTGGGATTTAGTATTTTGAAATTGGAATCTGGGAATTGATATATTGAATAAGGAATCTTGGATTTGGTATTTTCCATGTGGAATTCGGTTTGTGAAATTTTGTTTGTGGAATACGGATTGTGGAATCTGGAATGTTGAATCCAAATAATCGATGATAGAATTTGGAATTTTGGTTGCAAAATGATAAATCCTGAATATGGAAATAGAGATATAGAAATTTTAATATGGAATCTAAAATCAAAAGAACATAATGTGGGACGAGAAATCCTGAAAATGTGTAATCTAGGATTTGGAATCTATTTTAAGTATCAAAACCTTTTTGATCAAAACCGCCATCTGATTTTATAGCCAAAGGCTGATGATTTGATTGACTAAAATTAATTAATATTATCACTTCGATAAAAAAAAAACTTATAATATTTGAAATATTATATAGTATCAATATAATGAAACTATTGATTAACTTTATCCAATGAAATCATCAACGACCGGGTATAGGTTCATTTACCTTATTTAAAGACAATCTAAATTTTGACTCATCAGGGACAATCGAAAAATAAAATTTAAATTTATAATTTAAGAGATATCTTTCTTTGACTAATATTTATATCGAGAGGTATTAAGTAAATAAAAGTCATATAAAATACCTTATTGTAACTTAATTTAGAAAAAGAGATATTAAATGTGAAGGTCGCGTTATAGAAGATATATGTAAATTTTCGATCGAAATGCGTCGTAATTGTATACTTGATTAAACGTCTTAAAATTATTATAATTGTACAATGCATGCAAGTGTTAATAAAGTTTTATATAAATATAAAAAAATTTGTGATGAGAGTTGATTTGGTGAAACAATTCATTAACTTTTTTCCCGGAAGTTTCATTCACCCTAGAGATGATAAAGAAGCCAGTGGAAACGAAAGTGTTTTTTTGATTAAAGTCGATGTATTGATATGACCCCAACTTAATTTCAAATTAGTTCAAATTAACCACATACTGACTTTGACATTAGTCCCTAAGTCGACTTATTTCGATTTATATTAAATACAAAGTATACATTTATAAAATATATAAAATAATAGTTATTCTAGTTTTACAATCGATTTGAAATAATTACAATATAATAAAATAATTTGCCTCAGTCATTTTATAAAATAAAACAATTTATCTCAGTTTTTAGATTTTACAAGATAATTGCGTTTTTGAAAGGTTTTTAGATTCTAAAATATTGGTAAATGTTAAAAAAATAAGCAATTTTAATTAAATCTATAAAAATGTTATTTTTCTCATATAGAGTTGGGGATCTGACAAAATAACTGAATTTCAGTTTGAAAAATTGTAATTAATGAGAAGAATAGAAGGAACAGAAACGGGGGAATAATTAAGACCGCTTCTGACACGATTCTAAATTGTGTGCAAAGTTAGGACAAGAATTTAAAGATAATGGAAGTAATGATGAAGGTCATTGGCCAATTTATAAAATCGATTGTAGAAAGAAAAAAAATTACCAGAAAGTGACAAAATAACTATAAAATTTATTAAATAAATTTTAGTAAAGAAAAATTACTAAAAAGAATTAAAAATTTAAGAATTGAATGAAACCGGCAAAGGAGAAAAATTTGATAAGAAATTTAGATAAAAGCTATTAGACTTGGAGAAATCCAGTTAAAAAATGAAACATGTAAATTTTAAAAATTTAAATTGTATAATTTTACTATATAATTTTTTTTTAATTTTCAATTATTTGAATGTGTGGACGACTTTTCACTAATTCAGATTTAGAGATTTGTCTTTTTTTCACTAGCTATCATTTTTAAAGTTAAACTTTGTTATTTTTTCTATTAATTTTTTTTTATTTAATTACCCTGACTTATAATTAAATTAAAATATAGCTGAGCGATAATTAAATCAATATTCGATAATTAACTGTCAAGCCAAGCGTAAACTAAATTTAATTTAGTAATTGTATCAAAGCGCGATTTAGTTCAATTATCATCAAGAATCTCGGCAAATTGACGAAAATTTGTGTCCGTGTGATAATAGCGTATAATAATACACTAAATGAAGAAACATAAAAAATGTATTAGTTTATTTTATTTTATAAAAATAATTTCCTCAATTCATCAAATTGAGTGAATTAACAATATAAATTTTAAGAATTGTAAATAAAAGTTTTTTTTCATTGCAATATAACTATTAAAAATTTAAAAACGTTTTTTACTGAAATTTAGGATAAAATAAAACGTGTTGATATATGGTTCAATTTCTGGCAAAAAAAATATAGTCAAGATTTTAAAAAAAGAAAAAAAAAAGATAATAGAAAAATGCAAAAGTAGAAAAAGATTGAAATTGTTTATTAGAAAAACAGAATAAATCGTGCAAATTAAGGATATAGAAGAATACTGTCTGACTATAATTTTTTGCCATCACTGAAAAAACTATATAATAGTATATCTTAAGTGAATGTGCGAAGTACTGGTCAGCCGTAAAATACATTTTTAAGTCAGTATTGCTAAATTATGTTGAAAATAAAATATTATAATTTTACAATTGGACCTAAAAAAAAAATTTCTAATTTTCTCTCCTCTAGTTTGATTTTAACGAAATTAATTAATTATTAATTAATAGTAGGAAATTACTGATTCAATAGTGAATTTCGACTAATTAATATAGTAAAAAATAACTTGGGTATTTAGTAGAAAGAAATCTACTAATTTATTTAGTGGTTTAGCAAAACCTCAAAATCTCTTTAAACAATTGAATTAGTAATTTTTTACTAAACTATTAGAAGCAGAATTACCACTTTATGAAAAATTAAAAAATTAAAAATCAATTATATTTTGAAATAATCAGCATAACAATTTAAAAATTAAAATAAATTAGTTGACAAAAATGTAAATAATAATAAAGATTTTTAAAATAACAATTTTTAGAATATCGAGAAATACTAATAAAACTATTATAAACAATATTGGTTTTTTTTCATTTTTCTTGATTTTTGTCAATTCTAGAACAATTTTTGAAAGGAAAAAATTACCTAAACTTTAGAAAAAGTTTTGTGAAATACGTAACATTGACGATAACAAACTATAAATAAATAAAGGTTTATCTATAATTGTTTCACTTTTCGAAACTTTTTTTTTTTAAAGTTTAAAAAATCGCCAAAAGTTGTAGAATGAGAGAAAAGACTAATTTTCAAGTAGGAAACATTTCCTTATCCACGAAACAATAATACTCCAAAGCTCTAATTACTTTTATACGCAAAACAAATAGGAAATGTTTTGCAAATTATTTGCCAATTTTCTAGAGTATCTAACATATTTCTAAAAATTGAAAAGAGATACATATTTTTATAGTATATTGTTATTTAAAATAATAAAATACTCAAGTATTTTATTCTGATTAATTACTTAACGTAATTATTATTAATTAAATCATTCTCACATATCTTACTGAATTATTCAATATCTCATTTTATGTTCACTAGATAATCTGCCATCAATAAAGGCTCAAAATTTTAATTGGATCCAATTTTCGTGAATTCAAATTTTAATTATTTATAGTTTCATTGATTCAAATTATAACCTTCCATTTATGGAAATTCTAATTGATTCTAACTAAAAATTGTCCATTTCTTAATTAGCGTATTTTTTAGATTATTATTGTATTCTTATTTTTATTTTCTTATTTATCATTCTTATAAAGATTATTAATCCAAATTACACTTTATAGTAAAATTATTATTTTTAGGCGAAGGAGAGAACATGCGATTTTTAAATTTTTTTCAAGGAAGCTGAGCATTTATTAATAAATTTATTAATTAAAACTTCCATCGTCAATTAAGGTTTTAAAAAACCATTATTTTAATTGAATTAGACTTTCATATTATAAATTCAACTATATTGAATTTCAATGTATAAAAATGTAAATAGAAATTATTATTTCTTAAATTAGGCTGAAAATAAAAAAAAAATTCATAAATTATCAAAAACATAATAATGTTTAAATGACCAGTGATAATTTAACTTTTTATATTTTTATTAAACTTTAGAAAGCTATCCCTAATTCCATTTTGAAATTTCTAATGATTTTTTTTTAATTTCTACTTTTTTCTCATTTTCTGGTTATTTTTCAACATTTTTTAGTTAATTACTTAATATCATACTTTTTTTTTTACAATCAAAATCAAATAATTTTTACTTATTTACTAGATCTTTCTAAGAATTTTTTGTAATTTCTATCATTTTTAGTTATTTCTCTTAATTCTAGTCATTTATTTAACATTTCCGATTTTCTTTTATTTGCAAGTTATTTTGCAAATATAAAGACATTTTACATAATTTTTACATTATTTTCTACAACTTCTAGCACTTTTTTAAACCTTGAGTTATTTTTGACTTTTCTAATTATTTTCAACAAATTTCAAACTATTTTTACTTTATATAGTAATCATTCTTTATTCACTAGTTTTCCAATAAAATATTTGTATTTTTTCAAACCCTTGCGATTTTTTATTTTCTACTTATTTTTTTTTTCATACCTAACCTCAAAAAGTAACTGCCATTAATATTTATGTTTTTAAAGATAATTTTCAAACTTCTTTTAAAATAATTTAGAAACCTTACATGGAATTATATTGAGTTATTTACTTGATCTAAAAAATGTTAAATATAATTTTTTAATAAATATAGATTTCAGAAAAATTTCAGTGTTTCACCTTCGAAATAGTTAAATAATTTTCTACAAAAAAATTTTTTATTAGCTCTTTCTTTTTGTATTGAACTGTGGACTATCTACAGAAAAGATTTCATATAGTTAAAACGATCAATTAAATTTTTTAGGCTATTATATAAATTAACAAACTTTCATGTGTATAATTGCCCCAATCCCGAGGTAATTATACCCACAAAAAAAATTTTTTTACTCATAACTTACAGGAATCCTTTAGAAGTAATTTTCAGTACTGTAAAATATCATTAAATATTTTGAATTATCTGAACTATCTTGAATTACTGCTATGTATCTTGAATTATTTTGAATTATAATAGATTATCTGAAGTATCATGAATTATTTGAACCATCTTGAATTATCTAAAATATGATGAATTACTCTGAAGTACCTTTCAATAGTGTGAAATATCACTACATATCTTGAGTTATCTGAACTATCTTGAATTCTTTTTAATTATCATGGATTATCTGAAGTATCATGAATTATCTGAAGCATATTAAATTATCTAAAATATGATAAATAAATAACCTTTATGAATATTAAATTCTTTTGAATTATCATGGACTATCTAAAGTATCATATATCAATCTGAAGTATCTTGAATTATCTGAAGTATGATGAATTACTCTGAAGTACCTAAAGTTAATTTAAAGTATCTTGAAATATCTTAAAATATCTTGAACTATCTGAAGTATCTGGAATTATCTGAAGTATAATAAATTACAGTAAAGTATCTTGAAGTATCTAAATTATTTTCAATTACTGCGATTTATCTTTAATTGTTTTTACTTATCATGGATTATCTAAAGTATCATATATTACCCAGAAGTATGATGAATTACTCTGAAGTATCTGGAATTATCTAAAGTATAATAAATTACCCTTAAGTATCTTGAATTATCTAAAGTATGATGAGTTACTCAGAGCAATCTTGAATTACTTTAAAGTTTAAAGTACCTTTCAATACTAAATTATTTTCAATTACTGCGATTTCTCTTGAATTATTTTGAATTATCATGGATTATCTAAAATAACACCAATCATCCGAAGTATCTTATATTATCTAAAGTATCTTAAATTATCTGAAGTATAATAAATTACTTTGAAGTATCCTCAATTACTGTGAAGTTTATTTAAATATCTTGAAATATCTGAAGTGCCTTGAAATTTTGTGATCAATTTTTTTTTAATTATCATGGATTATCTAAAATATCATCATCCATCTGAAGTATTTTATATTATCTGAAATATCTTTAATTATCTAAAGTTTGACGAATTATTCTGAAGTTCCTTGAATTAATGTAAAGTATCTTTAAATATTTTTAAACATATTGAACTATCTGTAGTATCTGGAATTATCTGAATTAAAATAAATTACTATTAATTATATTGAATTATCTGAAGTATGATAAATTACTTTGAAGAATGTTGATAATCAAATATCTTGAATTATCTAAATTTATTACTCTAAAGTATCTTAAATTTTGTGAAGTATCTTAAAAAATAATGAAATATCTAAAACTATCTATAGTATTTTGGATTATATAAAGTATCTTAATTTATTAGAAGTATTACGAATTACTATGAAGTACCTCAAATTACTGTAAAGTATCTTTAAATATCTTAAAATATCTTGAATTATCTAAAGTATCTTAAATTATCTGAAGTATCATAAATTACTATGAAGAATCTTGAACTAACGAAAACATCTTGATTATCTGAAGTATCTTAAATTATCTAAAGTATCGTGAATTTCTCTAAAGTATGATGGATTACTCGGATGTACATTTAATTACTTTAAAGTATTTTGAACTATCTGAAGTATGATGAAATACTCTGATACATCTTGTTTTACTGTGAACTATTTTATAATATATTTAAAAATGTCATCAATTATCTGAAGTATCTTGAATAATCTGAAGTATGTTATATTGTCTAAAGTATCTTGAATTATTTGAAGTATGACTAAGTACTCTGAAGTACCTTTCGATACTATAAAATATCTTGAAATATTTATATCTAATACTTCAGATAATTCAAAATATTTCAAAATATTTAATTTTATTGAACGGTACTTCACAGTAATTCAAGATTTTTCAGAGTAACTCATAATACTTCAGATAATTCAAGATACTTCAGTTAATTCAAGATATTTCAAGATATTTCGAGATACTTTACAGTAATTGAATGTACATCCGAGAAATTCATCATACTTTAGAGAAATTCACGATATTCTAGATAATTTAAGATACTTCAGATAGTTCAAGATTCTTCAGATTAATTTATAATACTTCAGGGTAATTGAAGGTACTTCAGAGTAATTCACGATAATTCAGACAATACAAGATACTTTAGGGTAATTCATCATACTCCAACGTAATTCACGATATTTTGATAATTTAAGATACTTTAGATAAATCAAGATACTTTATATAATCCGAGATACATTAAAGTAATTCATGATTTATCATGGTAGTTTAAAATACTTCAGATAATTCAACTTACTTTAGATAATTCAAGATATGTCAGGGTAATTTCATATCCTTCAGGCAATTCAAGATACTTCAGATAGTTTAAGATATTTCAGGGTAATTCCAATTACTTCAGATAATTCAAGATACTTTAGATAATGCAAGATATTTTTAAACACTTCGCAGTAATTTAAGCGACTTGAAGTAATTAAAGATACTTCAGAATAATTGATCATACTTCATGGTATTTTATGATAATTCAGATAATTTTAGATACTTTAGATAATGCAAGATAATTCAAGATACTTTATAGTATTAAAAGGTACTTTAAAGAAACTCAAGATTCGTCAGAGTAATTCATCATACTTCAGATAATTCAAGATACTTCAGATAATCCATGATAATTCAAGATACATTGCAATATTTCAAGATACTTCAGATAATTCAATATATTTCAAGATATTTTATAGTATTAAAAGGTACTTTAGAGTAGTTTATCATACTTCAGATAATTTAAGGTCCTTCAGTTGATTCAAGATATTTAAAGATATTTAAAGATACTCTACAGTAATTCTAGGTACTTCAGAGTAATTCGTCATACAGATAATATCAGATATCTGAAGCATCTTGAATTATCTGAAATATGATTAATAACTCTAAAATACTTTAAACTACTGTGAAGTATCTTGAATTATTTTTAAAAATCTTGAATTATCTAAATATATTTTGAGTTTTATGGTGTATTGTGAATTATGCTGAAGTATATTGAATTACTTTGAAGTATCTTGAAATACTGCGATGTATCTTGAATTATCTGAAATATCTTAAATTATCTGAAGTGTGATAAATTAATCAAAAGAATCTTGAATTACTCTGAAGTACCTTTTAATAATATAAAATATCTAAATTATCTGAAGTATCTTATAATACTGCAATGTATCTTGAAGTATCATGGATTATCTGAAGTATCATGAATTATCTGAAGTATCTTAAAATACTGCAATGTATCTTGGATTATTATGGATTATCTGAAGTATCATGAATTTTGTGAAGTATCTTAAAATATCTTGAAATATCTAAAATTATCTACAGTATTTTGAATTAGAAAAAGTATCTAAAATTATCTGAAGTATGACGAATTACTCTAAAGTACGTAGAATTACTATAAAGTATCTTTAAATATTTTGAAATATCTTGAATTAACTGAAGTAACTTGAATTATCTGAAGTGTGATAAATTAATCTAAAGAATCTTGAATTACGTTAAAGTACTTTTTAATGTTGTAAAATATCTTGTAATATCTTTAATTATCTGAAGTATCTTATAATACTGCGATGTATCTTGAATTATCATAGATTATCTGAAGTATCTTGAATTATCTGAAGTATGATGAATTTCTACAAAGAATCTTGAATTACGGTAAAGTACCTTTTAATACTGTAAAATATCTTGAAATATCTTGAATTATCTGAAGTATATTATAATATTGCAAACTATCTTGAATTATTATGAATTATCTAAAGTATCATGAATTTATAATTTATCTTCATACATCTGGAATTATCTGAAGTATCTTGAAATACTGCGATGTATCTTGAATTATCATGGATTATCTGAAGTATTATGAATTATCTAAAGCAGTTTGAATTATTTGATACATGATGAATAACTCTGAAGTACTTTGAACTACTGTGAAGTGTCTTGAATCATTTTTAAATATCTTGAATTATCTAAAGTATTTTGGATTTTCTAGAGTATCGTCAATTATGCTGAAATATAATAATAATAATATCTCAAATTATCTAAAGTATTTTAAACTATCTGAAGGATCTTGAATTATCTGGGCTATCGTAAACTACCCTAAAGTATCATGATTATCATGAATTACTGTGAAGTATCTTGAACTATCTGAAGAATCTCGAATTATCTGAAGTGTCATAAAGTACCTGGAAGTTTTACAAATTACCTCGAATTATCTTGGATTACTCTGAAGTATCCTGAACTACTGATATCAATCTTAAATTCTTCTCAATTTTCTTGAACTATCCAAATTATCTTCAATTATCTGAAGTATCTACAATTACTCTAAAATGTCTTGAATTACTCGAATCATTTTAAACCATCTAAAGTGCATTGAAGTACACTTACCTAATTTACCTTCTACGTAATTTATCCCATCATTTTCAAATTTTTCACATTCATCCAAATCATTATTTTAATTTTATTTCTCATCCGTCAATTAACCTAAAACCCCCCGTGTAATTTAACATCGGTCATAAACCAACATACATAGAAGTCTCACCTTCCAAAAATTTCCATGCCTAAAATTGGCGCCAAATTTAAAATTCCCAAAAATCTCTCTATGTACCCTAATCACCTAAATCTTCTCCCCAAATAATTTTTCACTACAAATTCAGTCTACTTTTATTTTTCTTTCATTATATTTTATATTTCACCGAAAAAAGGCCTATTTTCTTTCCCAATTTGTTATAAGCCGACATCAGTATTTGCGAAACCTTATCCACCTCAGGTCCCTCATTTCAGCCAACAGCAAACTTTTATGAAGACTTTTGTTAATGGGACACTTAATGAAATGTCCCGAAATGAACTTTTTCTTCGGAAGAAGGAAGTTCACATCTATTCTAGCTAGAGAAACACGCGCTGGCGCGCAAACTTCCACCCCCGCCACTTGTTCGACACGCGCTCGTCCCGACATTGAATCCAAATATCATTCCAGTCAAAACGTTTCTGACTTGTTCAGTGTTCAGTGCGTCAAAGTCAACTTATTAATTATCCAATTACTTATCGCTTCTTCCTCTACTATCAAAAAAAGTGCTTCCACTCCCTAACCTCAAAAACAGAAAACACTCTCCCACCTCTTTCTAAATTAATATCTCGTCAAAAATCCCTCCAATCGTGGTGAGTGCAAAATTAATTTTTTTCAAATATTCAAAATTCAGAAATTTAAATTAACAAAAAAAAATCTAAAAGGAAGTAATACAGTATAATAAAAAAACTTAAATCCCAATATCTTCAATTTTAAAATTACAAATTACTAACAAGATTTTAAAATTAATTTATAAATGTAATCGAAATTTTAGGAAAAGATTATTCTTGACCGAAACTTGTATCGGGAAACTATTGATATGTTAAAAAGAACGTTTCAAAGTATGTAATTTGTATGCAACAGGTGTATCGATGGACATTCTGCCAAGAAAAGTATCACTTGGTAAAACATATATAACGACTCTTGAATCACTTTTTATCAAGAAATGCATATTTTTATAAATATTTTTTTAATAACGATCATTAATCTTGCTCAAGATTCTGATTTACATGAGGAATCTGCATGAATTTAGGCTTTAGTCATAAAAATCAGAAGAATCTGCCAGGTATCTTTTACAATCTTCCGCAAGTGTTTTTTTTTTATTCTTGAGATTCGAGGGGCGCATGATATGAAAATATGCCAGTGATGCTGCAATTTACATAACCGAGAGTAAAACTTTTCACGTGTTCCATCCAAATTCTCTTCATTAAGTTTCCTCGAGCGGATATAGACCAACACATTTTCGGCTTTAGGAAATATTTATGCAAACAAGTTTTCATAATCCAAGAATTGGACTGAAAATTGCAATGAAAAGTGAAAAAAAAAGGAATAGGTGTTTAAAAGTTTGTTGAATTTTTGTGTGTTTAAAAGTGGGTGCACAAAATTAAATTATACAAACTTTTATTTAAAAGCGAAAATTATATAATTATTACATGCCTAATAATTATATAATATTACTAAAATGTCCTAAAAATTGTGCAGGTACAATTTTTGTATTTTGAAATTGAATTGGTAAAAATTTAAAATGATCGATGTTTTGATTAGATTAAAAAAATTGAAAGCGAGAAAATTAGTATCAATTGTAATTTGAGTCAATTAAACTTTGTATCAACCAAAGATAAGATATATTTAAATTTGTCGGAAATTATAAAGTTAAATAGATTAAAATTTGAATACATAAAACTTTAATTAGATTGATACCCAGGGCCGTGTTCAGGATACTTTTCACCCGGGGCAATTTTTTCATCCGACGCCCCCCTCCGTATATTAAAAACTCAAAAAAATATTTTTGTGTATAGATATAAATTTTAAAAAAGTTAAAAAAAAATTTAATATCGTTTACAATTTATGTACTTTATAAATTCGGTGCCCCTAAAATCGTAGCCCTCTTTCCCCCCTACCCTCGACACGGCCCTGTTGATACCAAAATTTTATTCGTAAAACTTTTTCGAATTCAATTGAATTTAATTCAGTTCCAATTTAATTTATTACAATTTATAATTAAAATAACATTAAATTTTAAAATTCAAAATGGAGGATCCAATATGGCGGTTTAAATATGCGCGATTTAAAATAGCGGGAAATTCTTATAAATTATGTTGAAGTCACATAAATTTTGCTATTTGGAGATTTTTGGGGTCGAGGAATATAAATCTTGAATCCAATTTTTAAAATTAAAAATGGTGGATTTAATATGAAAGACGATTTTTTAACATTATATACAATTGACTTAAAACTTGTTATACAGGGTTTTTTCGAGTCGCTCAACACGAATTTGACATTAGATTTTTAAAATTCAAAATGGCGGATCTAAAATGGTGGTTCTAAAATGGCGGATTTAATACGGCCGACGCTTCTTAAAAATAACATTAATTTCTAGTTATTTAAAACTTTTTATTTAACGGGTTTTTGGAGTCGATGAAAACGAATATCAAATTATATTTTCTAAATTAAATATGGAGATAATTCAACTGCAAGTAGTAGAAAATTAGAAAAAATTAGTTGAAATTTTAACTAATTGAATTAGTAGCTTACTTTTCACTAATTTTAATTTAGAGAGACGATAATTTGAGTTAGCATAATTTAATAGAATAAATAAAAATTTGACTGAATTGAAGTTGAGGTCAATTACAAAATGATTTAAAGTTAAATTTATTCATCTAATGGCCGAAGTAAAATGTACAAATCTGCATTAAATTTGTAAAATTATGTCATTTTTAAATGTTAATTTTTTTTCGACATAAAAATACTTCTTTATTTGACGACTTAAAAAAATTACAAATGACTCAAGAATGGAGTCATATTTTTGTTTGGACGTTTATTGACAAAATAAGCCAACTTTTGAAAAGGTTTTCGAAATGAGTTACTTTGTTTCGCTTATATATAAATTTTGTGCCTTAATCGTCTCTCTGAAGTTAGTTACCGAGTTTAAAAGTTTATCATTTAACTCACCTCGACCATGATTTTCAGCATGACGTCCCCTTAACGAAGAAAGGTCACCAATCTTTTGATGAGGATTAAATATATGTCAATGTCGACCTGTCTAACGACACTTTAGAAAGATATAAGAAGCAACTTTTTATTTCGAAAACTGTAGTTTATTGTTCATAATTTGCGTAAAAAGTAAATATTGAAGAAAGTAGTTAAAATGCGATTTAATATTAAAATAAAATCAGTTACAATTTTGATATTTGTGAGAAAAGTAACTGTTTTCGTCATTAGTGCGTAAAGTAACGATTTCCGTCCTAGTGCGTAAAATAACCGTTTTCGACACTGAAATTGAAGAAATAATTATTTTCTTCACTATTAGTAGGAAATAGTCATTTTCCCGCTGTTAATAAATTCTTGTTTTTCAAAATATTTTTTAAGAAGTCTTCAATATAATTTGTAATAACATTTTTATACATTTTTCGAAAGTCTAAAAGTTTTTTTTATGAAAACGTTACTTTTTATCTTTTTTCTCTGTGGCTTAAACATTGTTAGGTAAACATTAACAAACAATTTCTTTACGTGATAATTAAAATCTGACAATTGCTTCTCACTAAATCAATTAAATTCAGTTTCTTTAATAAAGCACGTGCGTGAAACACTTGCTTTGCTTCGTTATCGAATCAATCAAAACGCACCTGTTACGTAAATTGAAGAATTTAATTTATTGTCGCAAATTTAAATACTGCTAGACATTGAAAAATTGAGAGTCTCTAGTTTTAGTAAATAATTAGTTGCACGTACCTCGAAATACCGCAGGTGGAAATGTGATTTAATGCCATTGTCAATTGCAGGGCCGCTGGATCTATATAAATGAACAAAATGAAGTGTTTGATATTTTAAAAATAGCAGATTTTTAATTCCATAGTGTAAAACTGTTAAAAGCTCTAGGAAGAGTTACTAAATAATAAGAAATAATTAAAAAGAAAAAAATCTAGAAACACGTAACTCCCTCATACCACAAGATTCACGTAAGTCCCTTTTACCTCTAGAACCATGTAACTCCCTACTACCTCTAGAACCACGCAACATTCATCTACCTCTAGAACCTCGTAACCTCACTTCGACCTCTAGAACCACGTTATTTTCTTTTACCTCAAGAATCACGAAACTACATCATACATCAAGAAGCACGTAACTCCCTTCTACCCTCTAAAACCACGTAAATCCCTTCTATCCTCTAGAACCACGTAATTATCTTTTACCTCTAGAACCACGTAACTGCATCATACATAAAGAAGCACGTAACTCCTTCCTACCTCTAGAACCACGTAACTTCCTTCTACCCTTTAAAACCACGTAACCCCCTTCTACCTCTACACTGAAAAAAAAGAGAAAGTAACTTCTACTATTTAAAAGTAAAACCTAAACTGACCGGAATTTATGCGCATATCTGGCATTTTTTATAATTTCCGAAGTAAGTTTTAATTATTTTACTAAAATTTACTTCAAAAATAGTAAAATTTACTCTGGAAATAGTGCAAATTGCCTGACATGCGCATAAATTACGTCAGTTTAGGTTTTTCTTTTAAATAGTAAAATTTACTTTATACAAGAATTTCGTTTTCTCAGTGTAGAATCACGTTATTTTCTTTTATCTCTAGAACCACGTTATTTTCTTTTTCCTCAAGAACCACGTAACTGCATCATACATCAAGAAGAACGTAACTGCTTTCCACCTCTAGAACCACGTAACTTCCTTCTACCCTCTTAAACCATGTAACTCCCTTCTACCTCTAGAATCACGTTATTTCCTTTTACCTCTAGAACCACGTAACTACATCACACATCAAGAAACACGTAACTCTCTTCTACCCTCTAAAACCACGTAACTCCCTTCTACCCTCTAGAACCACGTAACTACATCATACATCAAAAAGAACGTAACTCCTTTCTACCTCTAGAACCACGTTACTCCCTTCTACCCTCTAGAACCACGTAACTTTTTTTTACTTCTAGAACCCTATCACTTGCTCATACATAAAAAACCACGTAACTCCCTTCCATTCCTAGAACCACGTAACTCCTTTCAACCTCTAGAACCACGTAACTCCCTTCCACCTCTAGAACCACGTTTTTTCATTTACCTCAAGAACCACGTAACTATATCATAAATCAAGAAGCACGTAACTCTCTTCTACCCTTTAGAACCACGTAACTACATCATACATCAAAAAGAACGTAACTCCTTTCTACCTCTAGAACCACGTTACTCCCTTCTACCCTCTAGAACCACGTAACTTTTTTTTACTTCTAGAACCCTATCACTTGCTCATACATAAAAAACCACGTAAATCCCTTCCATTCCTAGAACCACGTAACTCCTTTCTACTTCTAGAACCACGTAACTACATCATACATCAAAAAGAACGTAACTCCTTTCAACCTCTAGAACCACGTAACTCCCTTCTACCTCTAGAACCACGTTTTTTCATTTACCTCAAGAACCACGTAACTATATCATACATCAAGAAGCACGTAACTCTCTTCTACCCTCTAAAACCACGTAACTCCCTTCTACCTCTAGAATCAAGTTATTACCTTTTACCTCTAGAACCTCGAAACTACATCATACATCAAGAAACACGTAACTCTCTTCTACCCTCTAAAACCACGTAACTCCCTTCTACCCTTTAGAACCACGTAACTACATCATACATCAAAAAGAACGGAACTCCCTTCTATCTCTAGAACCACGTAACTCCCTTCTACCTCTAGAACCACGTTTTTTCTTTTACCTCAAGAACCACGTAACTATATCATACATCAAGAAGCACGTAACTGTCTTCTACCCTCTAAAACCACGTAAGTCCCTTCTACCCTCTAGAACCACGTAATTTTCTTTTACCTCTAAAACAACGTGACTACATCATACATAAAGAAGAACGTAACTTCCTTCTACCCTTTAAAACCACGTAACTCCATTCTACGTCTACACTGAGAAAAAAAATAAAGTAACTTCTACTATTTAAAAGTAAAGCCTAAACTGACCGGAATTTCTGCGCATATCTGGCAATTTTTATAATTTCTGAAATAAGTTTTAATTATTTTACTAAAAGTTACTTCAAAAATAGTAAAATTTACTCTGGAAATAGTGCAAATTCCCTGACATGCGCAGAAATTACAGTCAGTTTAGGTTTTTCTTTTAAATAGTAAAATTTACTTTATACAAGAATTTCGTTTTCTCAGTGTAGAATCACGTTATTTTCTTTTCCCTCTAGAACCACGTAACTAAATCATACATCAAAAATAACGTTACTCCTTTCTACCTCTAGAACCACGTAACACACTTCTACCATCTAGAACCACGTAACTCCCTTCTACCTCTAGAATCACGTTATTTCCTTTTACCTCTAGAACCACGTAACTACATCATACATCAAGAAACACGTAACTCTCTTCTACCCTCTAAAACCACGTAACTCCCTTCTACCTCTAGAATCACGTTATTACCTTTTACCTCTAGAACCTCGAAACTACATCATACATCAAAAAGAACGGAACTCCCTTCTATCTCTAGAACCACGTAACTCCCTTCTACCTCTAGAACCACGTTTTTTCTTTTACCTCAAGAACCACGTAACTATATCATACATCAAGAAGCACGTAACTGTCTTCTACCATCTAAAACCACGTAAGTCCCTTCTACCCTCTAGAACCACGTAATTTTCTTTTACCTCTAAAACCACGTGACTACATCATACATAAAGAAGAACGTAACTTCCTTCTACCCTTTAAAACCACGTAACTCCATTCTACCTCTACACTGAGAAAAAAAATAAAGTAACTTCTACTATTTAAAAGTAAAGCCTAAACTGACCGGAATTTCTGCGCATATCTGGCAATTTTTATAATTTCTGAAATAAGTTTTAATTATTTTACTAAAAGTTACTTCAAAAATAGTAAAATTTACTCTGGAAATAGTGCAAATTCCCTGACATGCGCAGAAATTACAGTCAGTTTAGGTTTTTCTTTTAAATAGTAAAATTTACTTTATACAAGAATTTCGTTTTCTCAGTGTAGAATCACGTTATTTTCTTTTACCTCTAGAACCACGTAACTAAATCATACATCAAAAATAACGTTACTCCTTTCTACCTCTAGAACCACGTAACACACTTCTACGATCTAGAACCACGTAACTCCCTTCTACCTCTAGAATCACGTTATTTCCTTTTACCTCTAGAACCACGTAACTACATCATACATCAAGAAACACGTAACTCTCTTCTACCCTCTAAAACCACGTAACTCCCTTCTACCCTCTATAACCACGTAATTTTCTTTTACCTCTAAAACCACGTAACTCCCTTCTACCCTTTAGAACCTCGTAACTACATCATACATCAAAAAGAACGTAACTCCTTTCTACCTCTAGAACCACGTAACTCCCTTCTACCTCGAGAACCACGTTTTTTTCTTTTACCTCAAGAACCACGTAACTATATCATACATCAAGAAGCACGTATCTCTCTTCTATCCTCTAAAACCACGTAACTCCCTTCTACCCTCTAGAACCACGTAATTTTCTTTTACCTCTAAAACCACGTGACTACATCATACATATAGAAGAACGTAACTGCTTTCTACTTCTAGAACCACGTAACTCCCTTCTACCTCTAGAATCACGTTAATTCCTTTTACCTCTAGAACCACGTAACTACATCATACATCAAGAAACACGTAACTCTCTTCTACCCACTAAAACCACGTAACTCCCTTCTACCCTCTAGAACCACGTAACTACATCATACATCAAAAAGAACGGAACTCCCTTCTATCTCTAGAACCACGTAACTCCCTTCTACCTCTAGAACCACGTTTTTTCTTTTACCTCAAGAACCACGTAACTATATCATACATCAAGAAGCACGTAACTGTCTTCTACCCTCTAAAACCACGTAAGTCTCTTCTACCCTCTAGAACCACGTAATTTTCTTTTACCTCTAAAACCACGTGACTACATCATACATAAAGAAGAACGTAACTTCCTTCTACCCTTTAAAACCACGTAAATCCCTTCTACCTCTACACTGAGAAAAAAAATAAAGTAACTTCTACTATTTAAAAGTAAAGCCTAAACTGACCGGAATTTCTGCGCATATCTGGCAATTTTTATAATTTCCGAAATAAGTTTTAATTATTTTACTAAAAGTTACTTCAAAAATAGTAAAATTTACTCTGGAAATAGTGCAATTTCCCTGACATGCGCAGAAATTACAGTCAGTTTAGGTTTTTCTTTTAAATAGTAAAATTTACTTTATACAAGAATTTCGTTTTCTCAGTGTAGAACACGTTATTTTCTTTTACCTCTAGAACCACGTAACTAAATCATACATAAAAAATAACGTAACTCCTTTCTACCTCTAGAACCACGTAACACACTTCTACCATCTAGAACCACGTAACTCCCTTCTACCTCTAGAATCACGTTATTTCCTTTTACCTCTAGAACCACGTAGCTACATCATACATCAAGAAACACGTAACTCTCTTCTACCCTCTAAAACCACGTAACTCCCTTCTACCCTCTAGAACCACGTAATTTTCTTTTACCTCTAAAACCACGTGACTACATCATACATCAAGAAGAACGTAACTCCTTTCTACCTCTAGAACCACGTAACTTCCTTTTTCCCTCTAGAACCACGTAACTTTTTTTTACTTCTAGAACCCCATTACTTGCTCATACATCAAAAACCACGTAACTTCCTTCCATTCCTAGATCCACGTAACTCCTTTCTACTTCTAGAACTACAGAATTTTCTTATTTTCTACCTATTGAAGCACGTTACTTCCTTCTACCTTTAGAATCACGTTATTTTTTTTTACCTCTAGAACCACGTAATTTTCTTTTACCTCTAAAAGCACGTGACTACATCATACATCAAGAAGAACGTAACTCCTTTCTACCTCTAGAACCACGTAACTCCCTTCTACCTATTGAACCATGTATCTCCCTTCTACCTCTAGAACCACTTAACTCCCTTCGACCTCTAGAATAAATAAAATAATAGAAAAATAAAATGTTTAAAGCACAGCGAGAAATCACTAAAAATTGACTAGGTAATAAGAAATTATAAAATAACTGGTAAAATAAGAACACAACATTAAATTAATTAAAAAAAAATTAGAAAATAATAGAAATTTTTAATAAATATGAAAAATCACTGACAAGTAACTAAATAACTAGAAATGTAAATAAATGGCTAGAACTAAGAGAAAAGCTTTTTGAAAATGAAATTAAAAGAATTTTCAGTGTTTCAAAAAGAAACATTTTAAACATGTCAGAATTTTCATTTTTATATTTTTCGCATTACAGGACAATTTTATATGCCGAAATTAAGCTAGAAAAAATTTGGCAATTCTAGGCGTCCTGAATTTGGATGGGTTAAAAAAAACTCCCCTTTAAAAACATCTAAATATTAGAAAAGCATAACCAGAAAGTAAGAAAGAGGCACATGAATAAGTTCAAAAATTAAATAGTGAGAATTTTCGATTTTATAGAATTTTATTAGATAAAGCTTTTCTTCAGACAAGCTTTAACTTTGAATTTTTTTTAATTCAAATGTTCATAAATCCAAATTTTTATTTCTGAAAATCTTGAAATCACCGAATTCTTATTAAACATAATTTACATTTTACAGAATTTCTTTTTAACTCACTTTTTATTTAAAGCAATTCAAATTTAACCTAATTTTCTTTTATCAAGATTCCTATTCAATAGAATTTGGAATAAGTCGATTTTTTTAATGCCAGGGTATTAATTTGACCGAATATTCAATTAACCAAATCTTCATTTGCCTGAAGAAAAAATTTCACAAAAAATAGAAAAATAAATAAAGGAAAAAAATATCTGGAAATGGAAAAAGATAATAAGAAAATAAAATCAAATTACTATAAACTCAAATGATTAGAAATTAAATAAAACTAACTGAAAATAAAATAGAAAATAGAAAAAAGAAAAATAGGAAAAAATATAATTAAAAGTTAGAGAAATTTATAAACTTGTTTTTGGGCTTAATTTTTTGGTCCTTCCCCTCCTCCCGCTTTTAAAAGAAGGTAGTAATTATACTCTAAAAAATCCAATTACCCCGGCCCTGATCAATTGTGACCTTGTACATCATCAACATCTGCGTTTATTTCATGGTAATTTTATAAGATAAGATATTGAAATTATTTAGACGGGAATTTAATAGTTTTTTTTTACTATCTAAATATCTAAATGTTCTCAACACAATCGAGACAGTATTTTTAATTTTTTTTTTATTTTGAACTTTTGTATCAATAAATCAAGCAGTATGAAATTTATCAGAGACTCAAAATGAATCAAAATATAAACTGAATATAAAAAATACAGAAAATACAAAATAAAAGATGAAATCAATAAAGTTGAAACAGTTTTATTTATTTCTTTCAAAAACGTTAAATTATCGAAAACTTAGTTAACTTTTAAAATGACTCGTTTGACGGAAAAGCGAAAAAGCGAAAAAATTTAGTATCAGAATTTTTTATTTTCTTTATATTAACTAATTTACGATTTACGTGCATTTGTTAGCAGATGACCACGCTCTGGAAATAATTGTTAACACGTGTTGCTTTTAACAACCAAGATTATTGCTTTCTATGATAAACATACGCCCCTTTAGGCGATTATGCTAAACTGAATAACATCTCGGGTTCATTTTTAATCTGTGCATCAATGCGATTAAAAATTTTTCCGACAATAACTATTGAATGACTTATGTCATTTTTTTCAGACTTGATAATAATTATTTTCTATTCATTGTCCATTGCTGATAACATAGAAACATTCCAATGTCAAATTATCCAATTTTCAATTTCCAAATGTAAATTTATTCAATTTTTTATTTAATCTAAATATAATTTTTTTTAATCTCCAATTTAACCAAAAGCTTGTTTATGCAGTTGTAAACTAATCCAATTTTCAATAGAACAAAATAAAAAAAATTCAATTTATTCTAATCTCTTTCTATCCCATTTTTAAACCAAGAAAATTGAAATGTTTCTGAAATTCAAAAATTTATAATAACCTGTTCCCACTATATCAATTTTAATCTTTTTCTATTCTTTTCAATTTACAAAACAGCCTATCCTTTTTAATTTCATTTTTTCTAGTTAAATCTACCTTTTTTTAATTCCCGACATTCTATTTCTATTCCATTTTCTATCCAATACAATCTTTATTTTTATCTAACAAGTTAACATTTTTTCGATTTCTTTCCTTTTCTCTATCCCTTCTATCATACACAAAATTTTATTCTTAGTTACTTAATTTTTTCGGACCTATTTTTAATTAATCCATTTTAATTCTTTTCTATTCCTTTTTTGATCTATTACAATTTAAAATCAGTCTATCCTTCTTTATCTAAATTTTTCTAGTTAAAACTATGATTTATTAATTCTCTTGAATCTATTTCTATCCATCTCAATGTCGATTATTTTGATGTTCAAAACTTTACCTATTCGTAAATTTGTCCTTTTTAATTACTTTCCATGTACAAGAAAGTTTATGCTTTTTAATCTCAATTCTTTTTTTTCTAAAAATGTCCTTTATTAATTCATTTTAATCAATTTTCTATGCTGTTTAATCTTAATTCTTTTTTCTAAAAATATCTTTTATTAATTAATTTTTATCAATGTCTATCCCATTCAATCTTATTCTATGCTGTTCTATGCTGTCTAATCTCAATTCTTTTTTCTAAAAATATCCTTTATTAATTCATTTTAATCAAATTCTATCCCTTTCAACTTTTTTCTATACTTTTACAGAATTTATTCAATTTTATCCCTAATTCATCAAGTTTACTCATTTTCTATTCTTTTTTATATCTGTTTTTACTACATGCACCTATCAAATCCAAATTTGACATAGGGAATATTTTTAATTTTTCTTCTTACTTTTTTTTACATATTCAGCTGAATTCCACTTAATATCAAAGAATTTTTTTTTAATTTTTTACAATCCTAAATTACATTATATTACTTTTTATCATTATTTTTAATTTTAAATTTATCATTCGACAATTCCAATAAATCTTTCTTTATCTATTCGGAGTCCCGGTAGTTTTTAATTTTTATCTATATTTAAAATGGATAGAAATTTTGATAGACAGAAAAAGATAAAAAATGTAAAATTTGTTTTAAACTCAAATCTAAAGAATATTAATCAATTATATCTTGAAAGAAATTCCCTAAAAGCCAGATTGAATCAGGGGCTACAAAAATTTAAGAAAAAAGTATAATAAAATAATTTTTAATGGTTATTTTAAAAAACCCTTGTGTCAAATTTTAGAATTTAATACCAAATGTGTAACCCTACTGAATTTTATTAAAATCCTTTAAACCGTTTTAAAGTTATTGTGTTTGCAAGAAAGCGTGACACTCACATACATACACATCCACATGTATACAAGTACAAAGTTTTCTTCATAAGGATGAAAAATAATTGGATTTTTATGAAAATTGGTATTTAGGGGTTTTTTGGGTCGCTGATTACGAATCTGAAGTCAGAATTGAAATATTCGAAATGGTTGATCCAATATGGCGGACAAATTTTGAAAAAATGATTAGATTCTCATATAAATCGGCAACTAACGGTTTTTGGGAATTCTGATTACGAAAAAAGTCAAAATTCTAAAATTCAAAATAGTGGACATATTTTGTGAAAATTTTTATTTTAGATAAAAGAAAAATGTTGACATAATTCGGGTAAATAAAAATTATGTTAATTGGCACTTCGAGTAAGTAAAATTTATGAAATTTAACCACTTGGTTAAATAGCACTTATTTTTTACGTATTACTTTGTACTCATTGTCAATTTAAATTTTATAAAGAATAAAAAAAGTTCTATAAAAAAAATGATTTAAAAAACTAATAAAAAAAAAATATTTACTTTAAGCTCTAAATCTTTATATAAACTAATTTCTATTCATTGGTTTACTCACAATAAAATATTAGGCCCTTTTTCTATTTTTATTCCGCGCGGCTTAACATATTCTGGAAATAAGCTTCTTTTAAATCACTTGATAAAATGAATAGGTAGTTGGAAATCAAGATTCTGAGGTCATGTGAGGCAGTAGAGGCTAATAAAATGGAAAGAATTATTTTTATTACATCCAATTTTTCCTGTTCAAATTTAAAAATTCAGATTTTAATCCCGAGTAGCAAAAAAGGGCAACTTTATGACTTTAATAATTTTTGTAAAAAAAAAAAAAATACGTTTTTGAATTCAGTTTAAATGGGCGAATAGACTTTTTTTTTTAAAGCATTTAATAGTCTCTTTTTTATCACCGCAAGATTCTTTTGAAAGTGATTTTCTATGTTTTTAACTTGTGATTTCAAAACAACAATTTCATGGAATCTAGGTCCCTTTGGTATATTTTTCAGCATTCTTGATTTAAATTCTGCTTTTGACGATCAGAACGTTTGATCAAATGTTTTTCTATTTGAATTAATTAGTCATGATTACAAGGACAGAAACCATTTTATACGTGTTTTAAAAATAAGTCGATTGTATAATATTGAAATATTTGTATGAGAATTCAATTTATGTTGTTTTCTTGTAAATTTTCAGAATGTTTAAACAAATCTTGTGGATAAAAAATTCTTGAATTTTCGGAAAATTGAAAAAATATATATTATGAAAGTGTATTGCCCGTTGACTTGAATAGAATTTAAATGAAATATTTCTAAAATTGTGACTTTTTCAATTTGCAAAAATTATTTATAAAATTTTCTTTAATATTGTAAATAAACGTGAATTAAAATCATTGTTTGGATTTAACGAAATTTCCATTTGATATGTGTCAATTTTATTCGAATTCAACACATCGATTTTAAGATAATATTAAATCAACACCGAACCGAGAAAATATTTACTTAAACTTATTTCAAAAACGGACAAAACAAACAATCGAAACCCTGAATGAAAATCTATTTTAAGGTTAAAAATAATTCCATGGACATTTTATGGAAATTGGATAAAAACTTAATTAGGAATTCTTTTTCTTTAAAAAATGTTCTTCTTCAAAATTTAAACAGACTCTTCTAGATTTCCCTAGTAATTTCAATTGGTCAGAAGTTTTCCAAAAGTTTCATAGAAATATAACGAAAATATCAGCAAAAATTATTTTTTCGTAAATGAATGATAAAAAAATATTTTCGAAAATCTAAAAATATTCTTTATCCGGATATTTCTTAAAAATTTCAGTTGGAATTTTTCATTCTGCGTAATTCACTAAAATTGTACCTGAGCAATGACCAAAGAATTTTTATTTTTAGAAATTAAGAAAAGTTTTACTGAAAATTTTAAGAATTCACAGAAAAAACCTGTAATAGTACTAAATATAATAATGATTTAGTTACGTTTTGAATTAGTCTTTTTAACTGTAAAAATCAAATTTCAATGCAAATAATTTTTTAAAATCATTTTATTTCACGAAATAGAGGTTGGGACCTTCTGCGCAAACTCAGTACTCTTACTATGGCGCTAAAATTTAAATTTGCATAATATTGGTTAATAATTATTCAAGTTAATTCTAATATTTCTAAGTAAGTGCATGAGTATTCAACTACTCTAAATGTTTTAATTTTAATGTTTTATTTCTAAAAAAAATTTATTTCTTTAATTTTAATTGTTATAACATTATTTTTCCTTTATTTTTAATTAATAAAATTAGATATTTAAATACGTGAATGATTATTTATTTAATATAATTGAAATAATTAATACAAATTTTTAAGATAATAAACATCGTATAAAACATCTTATAAGTTTGAGGTTTTGAATATGTTTTAATATTAATATAACTTACTTCCAATTAATATTTGGCGAAGACAAATTGCTTTATTTTGAAAAATTATATTTTTAATTTTTGTTTTCAAAAAGGTTAATTTTGGGAATAAAACAGTAAACAAAGCAATTTTACATTGCTCATTCAAATTAAACTTTAACCTTTTTTATAAAAAATTTAAAATAAAAATATTTTCTAAATAAAGCAAAACACCTTAGCCAAATTTTAATACCTAGTAGTTATATTAATATTAAAATATATATTCAAAATCTCAAATTTGCAGGAGTTCACAAAAAAACATTATAAATTTAAAAATATTACAAAAATTTTCAGAAGTAGAAATATTTCGAATTATATTATTTTCTTAAAATAAAGTATTTTAGTACAATTTGAATCATTTAAATTAGGGATCAGTTAATTAATCAGATAAATAAAGGAAACCATAAATTGTTTATTTTTCAAAAAAATAATTACATTCAAACAATAAATAATAATAATAATTTGCAGGTTCATTCCCTGATTTTTTAAATTATTTTTTCACTCATAAAAGTTGTTTTAAAATTTAAATTCAATTTTTCAATTGCAAGACTATTTCTTTTAATTCTCCACTATTTCCTTCAAATTTTGATTCCATTTTTTAATTATTATCTTTATTATTCAAAATTTCTTGCCTTTTTTTCAATTATTTTTTCCGAGTACCAATAAATTTTTTTAATTTTATTTTCTTCTACATTCAATAATTATTGTGCTTTTTCAATTTTTAGTTCTATTCTTAAAATTTCAATTCCTTTTTGCAATTTTTTATTATTTTCTTAATTTTTCAATTTTTTCCTCTTTTTTAAATTATTTTTTTCAATTTTCAATCTACATAGTTGTTCAATGTTTAATTACTTCCTACAATTATTCCTATAATTTTCATAATTTTCAAATTATTTTGTTTAAATTTAATATTATTTGTTTATTTTTTAAAATTATATTTTTTAAATTGCGAATTAATTCACTTTTCAACTATTTCTTACAATTATTATTTATTATTTATTTTTTGCTTCGTTTTGTATTAATCTAGCCATTGTTGGAATTTTGTTCTGAATTTTAATTTTTTTTTCGTTCGTTTATAATTTTTTTTCAATTATTATAATTATTTCTTCAAGTTTCAATTTAATTCTTAAATTTTCAATTTATTTCTTGAAGTTTTTTTTATTTTCTTCGTTTTTCAATTATTTTCTTCAATTTGAATTAATTAGGCGATTTTTAAAACAGTTTTTCAATTTGCAATTATTTCCAACAGTTATTTTTTTTTTAATTTTCTTGTTTAAGTTTAATATTTTTTGTTTAATTTTTTAAATTATTCTTTTTAAATTGTGTAATTATCTAGATATTTTTCGAGTTTTGTTTTCAATTTTAAATTATTTTCGTTTTTTTCAGTTTCTATCTTAAATTTTGTAATTGTTGTCCTAATTTTCATTATTTGATTTGCAAAAATTTTTAGTTAAATTTAATCATAAATTCTGTAAATTTCTTTAAAAAAAGGAGAAAAACTTTTTTCATAAAAAAGTACCTCAAAAAATAGTGAAGAATAACTTTTTCTAGAAGAATTATATCCATTAAATTTTTATAATAAATATTTTTGTGTAAATTAAAATGGAAATATCTCGCACAAAAGAGTAATTTTTTTTAATTTTTACAGTTTTTATGTTCTCATTTTTAACATAAAATCTTCAGGAAAAATATTGTCTACTTTAATTTTAATAATTTACAAATTTGATAAATTTCATGAAAAGTTTCATCGATCATAAGTTTCACGATTTGAAACTTTCAAAACGAAAGTTTCAAAATGAAACTTTCAACGGCACATTGCTAATAAGGTGTCAAGTATTTTTAGTTTATAAATATGAAAAAAAATTATTCACGGCTACCAACCTCATAATGCGGAATTTATTAAAACTATTGCAGCCACTATCGAAATAGCGCCAATTTTAAAAAGTATTATTTATTATTTATTTAATTCGTATACTTTCGTATAATTTCGTATTATTGTATTATTATTCTTTTTTATTATATTATTTATTTTATATTTGATTAAGCGATAAATTACATTATGTTAAATAAATGTAAAATAAATTGATATTTGTAATTTCATTCAAAACTTTTAAATTAGTTTTACATTTGTTTTGTTGCCAACTTTTATAAAACTTATTCTTCATGTTTAGAAATTAATAAAATGAATCTGCAAATATTAATTAAAAATTAATTAAATGAAACATGAAAATTTGAAGTAGTTTAGTTATATTATTTAAAGTTTAATTAATGAAATTAATGGTTGATAATGTAGATAAAATTGTAACAGAAAAAAAACATACAGTGAATTAAGACTAAATAAAAAGCTAATTGAAACGAATCTAATTAATAAAAAAATTATATTTTTTGAATAATATTATGTTCTCACAACTGTTTAATTACATTTATGTTATAAAAAAATAAAAAATGTATTTCAGAGGTTAATTCATTTTTCTAAGTGATTCAATAGAGAAATTTAGATGTATATAATAAAATATTTTACTAGCCTTTTTAAATATCAAAGATTATTATAAAACTTTTCAAATGTTACTAACAAAACTATTCCAGCTTATTTTTTACAATTTTGTTCTAACAACATTTAGGAAAATTTATTTATTTTCATAATTCGATGGAAAATACAATATTTCCTTCAATTTCCTGATTTTTTTCAAATTCATTTATTTTTTGTAAATTTCTTTAAATCTTCTTTACATTTCGTTTACTTTTTCACAACTTAATTTATTCTTTCATTCTCTAGATTGTAGAATTTAAAAAAATGTGTATTATCAGAATTATTTTAAAAATATCTATATCCCGTTTCTAAAAACGTTCTCACTTCGCCTAAAATTTTTTTAATTTTCAATGTATTCGTTTTTCATAATGTTTTTTTTTTGTCACTTTTTTAATTTTTAATAATTTTATTAATATTTTATAATTTTTTAGAAATATTTATCTGGTATACCTATCTTACTGTATTTTTCCATAAATTATTTCTTTCTATATTTTTATTTTAAAGATTCTTCTGCCTATTTTCTATTTTATATAAATTGGATCTTCTAATATATTTCTGATTTTATAATCATTTTTGTATTTTTTACCAATGTTATTCCTTTACTCAAATATGTTTAATTTCAACTTCATTCACTTTTAAGGGTTTTATGGCCCAGGGCCAAAACCTTTATAATCATATTTTAGCGTCTGTTCGTCTTTCCGTCCGTCCGTAGTTAATAGGCAATAGCTGTGAATTTGAGGTTGAAGCAGATGTGAAATGAACTCGAAGTGGAATTGAAATCGAGTTGAAGTGGAAATAAAGTCGATTTGAAATAGGCTTCAAGTGCAAGAGAAGTGACTTTGAAGTGGAAGTGAAGTGGATTTGAAGTGAAAGTCAAGTAAACTTGAAGTGGAATTGAAATGAAAATGAAGTAAAAGTGAAGTGAAGTGAAATGAAAGTTAAGTTAAAATTGAGTGAATTTGAAGTGGAAGTGAAGTAGAATCTGAATGGAAGTTATGTGGAAGTGAAGTGGAAGGGAAGTAGAAATGAAGAAGAAATGAAGTTGAAATGAAGTGGGAATAAAGTACAAAAGAAGTGTAAATAAAGTGTAATTGAAGTGGAATTGAAGTAAAAGTGAGGTAGAAATGAAGTGAGGTAGAAATGAAGTGGAATCTGAATGAAGGTGAAATAGAAATGTAGTGGAAATAACGTGGAAACTAAGTGAAAGTAAAGTAACTTGAAGTAGAATTGCAATGAAACTGAAGTGGACGCGATATGGAAGTGAAGTAGAAATGAAGTGGAAGTGAAGTGGAAATGAAGTGAAAATTAAGTGGAAGTAAACAAGAAATGAAGTGAAAAAGAAGTGGAAATGAAGTGGATGTGAAGTGGAAGTGAAGTGTAAATGTAGTATAAGTAAAGGGCAAATGAAGTGGAAGTAAACAAGAAATAAAGTGAAAAGGAAGAAGAAATGAAGTGGATGTGAAGTGAAAGTTAAGTGAAAGTTATGTGGAAGTGAAGTGGAAGTGAAGTGGAAGTAAACAAGAAATGAAGCGAAAAAGAAGTGGAAATGAAAAGAATGTGAAGTGGAAGTGAAGTGTAAATATAGTGTAAGTAAAGGGGAAATGAAGTGGAAGTAAACAAGAAATAAAGTGAAAAGGAAGAAGAAACGAAGTGGAAGTGAAGTGGAAGTGAAGTGTAAATAATTATAGTGGAAGTAAAGGGGAAATGAAGTAGAAATGAAGTGGAAAAGAAGTGGAAATGAAGTAGAAGTAAACAAGAAATAAAGTGAAAAGGAAGAAGAAATGAAGTGGATGTAAAGTGAAAGTTAAGTGAAAGTTATGTGGAAGTAAAGTGAAAATTAAGTGAAAATTAAGTGGAAGTAAACAAGAAATGAAGTGAAAAAGAAGTTTAAATGAAGTGGATGTGAAGTGGAAGTGATGTGTAAATGTAGTGTAAGTAAAGGGGAAATGAAGTGGAAGTAAACAAGAAATACAGTGAAAAGGAAGAAGAAATGAAGTGGAAGTGAAGTAGAAGTGAAGTACAAATATAGTGGAAGTAAAGGGGGAATGAAGTAGAAATAAAGTGGAAATGTAGTGGAAGTGAAGTAGAAATGAAGTAGAAATGAAGTGGAAGTGAAGTGCAAATAAAGTGTAAATGAACTGGAAGTTAAGTGAAAGAGAACTGGTAGTGAAGTGGAAATGAAGTGAAAAAGAAGTGGAAAAGAAGTGGAAACAAAGTGGAAATGAAGTGAAAAAGAAGTGGAAATGAAGTGGAAATGAAGTAAAAAAGAAGTGGAAATGAAGAAGAAGTAAACAAGAAATAAAGTGAAAAAGAGGAAAAAATGAAGTGGATGTGAAGTGGAAGTAAGTGTAAATATAGTGGAAGTAAAGGGGAAATGAAGTAGAAATGAAGTGGAATTGAAGTAGAAATGAAGTAGAAGTGAATTGGAAGTGAAGTGGAAATGACATGGATGTGAAGTGGAAGTGAAGTGTAAATGTAGTGGAAGTAAAGGGGAAATGAAGCAGAAATGAAGTGAAAATGAAGTGGAAATGAAGGTGAAATGAAGGTGAAATGAAGTAGAAATGAAGTAGAAGTGAAGTGGAAGTGATGTGGAAATGAAGTGGAAATGAAGTGGATATGAACTTTTTTCATGTCTTCTTTTGTTTTTTTATTTCTTGATTTT
Organism: Ganaspis brasiliensis; assembly: GCA_037103525.1. Classification (NCBI taxonomy): domain Eukaryota; kingdom Metazoa; phylum Arthropoda; class Insecta; order Hymenoptera; family Figitidae; genus Ganaspis; species Ganaspis brasiliensis. The sequence continues at coordinate 960,159 of JAZKLR010000078.1, forward strand.
TATTTTTTTAAGTTCATTTGTTCCCTACATTATCGCGCGGTTATAAAATCGTTAATAATTCAGATTCTAAACTTTTAATAATAATTTTGACTTTTCTCCCACTCTAGCGAATGCTTTTTACGTACTTTTCTTACTTTTTTCGTTCACTTTCAAATCTTTCAAAAAACTAACTGCCTTTTTTTCACCGACTTACAATTTCCAGGCTACATAAAACAATAAAAATTTTGACATGACACAAATCCAAAAAATCTCGTAGATCCCTTGTAGTTTTTCTGCACGGATTATGTTTGCCACAAAAAAAAGATAAATTACCCCAGCTAAAAAAAAAGGAATCAGACAAGAGTGAATCGTAAAGATAAATCATACACAACTCGATGCTGAGTATATTTATTCGAACTTTGTGTATTGTATAAATATGAGTTGGTTAAAGAAATAAGAAAGAAGGATTTGGAAAAAAGCTAGTTCTGTCGCGTATTATGGCGCCACTAAACTAGTTTCAGGATCGCATTTTGTTTTTTTCTTGAACTTGTTCGACATTTTCAAAATCTCATTATTCCTCTTCTTTCAGGAATTCAACTCGGGATTTAGAAGGAGAACGGGAAAACGGCACGCGACGCAAGAGAAGTGGAAAAAGGTGGGAGAGACGCCGGACCAAACTTCTTCTGTGTGGGATGCTGAATTTCACGTGCCGGAGTTTCTTTCGAATTCGCGCCTTGTATCGGTTGTTCGAGTTGAAACGGGCCGAGAGACCGCAGATCCTTCCTTGCTTCGAGGCTCTTCACTCTTGTCGCGAATGAATACTCGCTCTTGCCCAGAATGTCGCACTGATCCCTTTTCCCACTCGCAAAAATCAATTCTCTCAAACCGGATTTCTTGGAACTTGAATAATTTTAAAAAAGACCGATAATACGTCGAGTAATTAAGAATTGTTGAAAATAATCGGGAATAAATAAAAAAAAAGTAATGAAAAAGTACCTAAAATAATGGACAAGGAGAATAATAAAAAATACCTCAAATAATGGAGAATAACTGGAAAATTATGGAGAATAATTAAAAAAAAATTGTTGGAGTTCGAAAGACAAAAAAAAAGATGTAATAATGTAAGAAAGTGGAGGAGCGTAAAAATCGGGACTGGTTGGAGGAATAACAGAAGAAAATAAAAATGAAAACGAAGAAATGATGTGAAAGTACATAATACAGGAATGAGAATTTAAAAATTTTAAAAATGAATTGTGAAAAGGAATCTAAGGATGATTGTGATAAAAAGTTTCAGGAATTTAACAATATGAGTCAAAAATAGAAGAAGCCGAAAAACTGGAGGTGAAATAAGAATACAAGAATAAAGAGTAAAAAGTAAAGAAAGTTGAAGGCGAAAGATGAAAAGCGAAAGGGAAAGGACAGTGGGTAAAAAAGAGGAGGAATAACAAGTTTGAGAGACAAGATTCAAGAGGAAGATTAGAGTGATGAAAGATTCGTTTATATAGTTTCATTGATTTGGAGAAAAGAGTGTGAAAAAAAAGTGCCCGGATTAACGAAATAGACGTGTGTTTATTAATAGTTGGAAAGATGAACAGAAGTCGTTTTAGTATTTATGTTTTACTGCTTGGGTCAGTTTGTGACAGAGAACAAAAGTGATGGTTGGTTATTAGGATAAATTATAAGAAGAAGAAGAAGAAGAATAAGAAGACAAAAAAGAAGTTCTTCTTTTAGTGAAGTGTATAGTGATAATCTAGTGTGATTTGTCGAATAGGGTCCATTAAATATCTGATATTATAATTGATGTTTGATTTCTGTCAATCAAAAAAAAAAAAAAAAAAAAGATAAAGGCCTTCATTAAAGTGATGCTCGAGGGTTTATTAAACTTGTCCATTACAAAAGTATTTTCTTCTATTTTATTGTTAATTGAGACGCGTCATTGAAATTCTCGACACGTGTTACTTCAATTTTGTTCGGCTGAATGTCGTTAATTGAACCAAGGACAAATTTTTGTCTCTCGGCAAACGTTGTGTACGTTTGTTAAAAAGTGACATTTCAGAAGGTGAATAATTTCGAGAATAGATCTCTTCAATCATGGACGGAAAAAAAGTTGTTATTAGTGGAGTGAAAATATTGATTGGTGATTGTTGAGATATATTGTTTATTTAGAAGTGAGTATATGATTGACAGTAAACATGTTTTTAATGGACATGTTCATGAAAATGTATTTTAAAGATCATGTCCAGGGGAAATGTGTTTAAATTGGCATGTTCTTGAGAAAACATGTTTGTATTTGCATTTTCTTCAGAAAACATGTTGAAATTGACATGTTCTGGGGGAAACATGTTGAAATTGGTAAATTATGAAAAAAACATGTTCAAACTAAAATTTTAAACGGAAAATATGAATTTAAAGTTGCATATTTTAAAAAATTTAAGTTTAAATGACATGTTTATGATTAAAGGGGCAAGAGGGGAAAAAAAGTCGAACTGTGGAATTCCATATGACAAAATTACAGACAAAAAATAAATTTCTTAATATGAATGTAAATAAATGAATTTACAATTAGGTATATATTATAATTTACAAATTTCTTTCATTTATTCATTCAATTTTAAATCATTTACTACTTACGTAAAATTTGGTCAAGTTTATAACTGATAACAATTTTCATATCTTCCAAATTCAATTAATTTGAAATTTCATTGATTAAAATTTTAATTAATTCACGCTTTGAGAAAAGTAAACTTGAAATTATTTACAAATATTCTTCAATTTTTAACAATTCTTTTTTATTATGATTTCAATTATTTGCTACAATTTTCAACTATTTTTATCATTTTTCAACAATTTTTTTTCAATTCCCAATTATTTCAATTATTTTTCAATTTTTCCCCTGAATTTTAAATTCAATTTCTGCAAGTTTCAATTATATTCTGCAATTTTTTCAAATAAATTTATTAATTCATTTATTATTCATTATTTATTAATTCATTTTCAAATTATTTCGTCATTTTTCAATTATTTTTTTACCAAATATGATTTTTGATTTTCAAATTGTAATTTTTTGTTTTCAATTTACTAATAATTTCTTCAATATCATACTATTAATATCAATTTGTAATGTCTATTAAATAATGAAAGGATATAACTCATCAAGTTTGTTAAATTAATTATCAGTTTCACTACTTTCATCGTTTTCATAATCATTTTCCAAATATTTTTTAATAATTAAAAACATGTTTCATGCTTTATGAATATTTATTAAAAAACCTAAATTATTAAATTTTTATTTATTGCTTTTAAATTACAGTTGTATTTTTCAAGTATTTAAATGAAATTCTTCGATTTTCAATCACTTTCTTTTATATTTCCAATTATTTTTATCATTTTTCAAGGAGTCTTTTTTATCTCAAAAATCATCTGTCATTTTTTCAATCATGTTTTACAAATTTTTATTATTTTCTTCAATTTACAATTATTTCTATCATTTTTCAATTACTTTTTTCCCTCTTCAATTATTTTTTAATTAATTTTTTAGTTTTTTAATTATTTATCTTAAATTCCAGTCATTTTTTCCTATTTAAAATTATTTTTATTATTTTGCAATTTTTTTAACTATTTGCAACAATTTAAAATGTATTTTTACAATATTTAATTATTTTTTTACTTTGCAAATATTTTCTCAAAGTTTGTATTGTTTTCTTTTTTCTGCAGTTAATTTGATAGATTTTAAAATGTTTTTCTTAAATTTTAATACTTTGCTTCAATATTTAAATTTTTATTTCTATAATTTTTCAACTACTTTTCATTATTTTCAATTATTTTTTAATTAATTTTCTAATTTCTTAATTATTTACATTAAATTACAGTTATTATTGTTTGCAATTTACAATTATTTTTATCATTTTGCAATTATTTTCTTTTATTACTAATATATGTTACAATTTTTTCAATTATTTTTCACAAATTAACAATGTTTTCTTCAATATTTAATTATTTTTTTTATTTTACAAATATTTTCTCGAATTTTTTATTATTTTATATTATTCTTCAATTAATTTCCTAGATTTTAAAATATTTTTCTCAGCTTTTAATAACATGCTTCAATTTTCAATTATTTCTATCATTTTTCAAATACTTTTTTGTCATTTTCAATTATTTTCATTAAATTTTTTTTTTTTTTGTGTTTTTCTTAAATTCCAGTTATTTTTTTCCAATTTACAATTATTTTTATCATTTTGCAATTACTTTTTTATTATTACAAACATATGTTTTTTTTTATTTGATCCAAAAATACAGCCCTCGATTTAAAAAAACCATTTATGGGCAATAAAAATACAAACATTTTAAAATATTATAATTTGTAAAAGAGAAAAAAGTCTTAACATTATCTACATATTCTAGTCGCGCAAGGCTACAATGTATTTAACTAGCTTTTTACAGAATAAGTTTTCGGAGTCAAGAAACACATCAAAATTATAATCTCACTTGATTAGACAGTGACGGCGGTATATATATGTTTCAATTTTTTTCAACTATTTTCCACTAATTAACAACATTTTTTTTAATTTTTAATTATTTTTTTACTTTGCAAATATTTTCTCGAAGTTTGTATTGTTTTCTTTTTTCTGCATTTGATTTCATAAATTTAAAAATGTTTTTTTCAAATTTTAATAAATTGCTTCAATTTTTAAATTTAAAATTTTTTATTTCTATAATTTTTCAATTCCTTTTCATTATTTTAAATTATTTTTTAATTAATTTTCTAATTTCTTAATTATTTACATTAAATTTCAATTTTTTTTCCAATTTACAATTATTTTTATCGTTTAGCAATTATTTTGTTATGTTTATATTATTTATATTTTTTATATGTTACAATTTTTTTCAATTATTTTCTACTAATTAACAACATTTTCTTCAATTTTTAATTATTTTTTTACTTTGCAAATATTTTCTCGAAGTTTGTATTGTTTTCTATTTTCTGCAATTGACTTCATAGATTTCAAAATGTTTTTCTCAAATTTTAATAATTTGCTTCAATTTTTAAATTTTTATTTCTAGAAATTTTTCAATTACTTTTCATTATTTCCAATTATTTTTTAATTAATTTTCTAATTTCTTAAATATTTACATAATATTCCAGTTATTTGTTTCTTATTTACAATTATTTTTATCATTCTGCAATTATTTTCTTTTATTACACGTGCATGTTGTAATTTAAAAAAAAAATTTTTCACAAATTAACATTGTTTTCATTCATTTTTAATTATTTTTGTACTTCGCAAATATTATCTCAAAGTTTTTATTATTTTAATCTTCCTTCAATTGATTTCCGAAAATTAAAAATTTTTTTTGAACTTTTAATAATTTGCTTCAATTTTTAATTACTTCTATCAATTTTCAATTACTTTTTTGTCATTATAATTATTTTTATTTAATTTTCTATTTTTTTTTATTTATCTTGAATTCCAGTTATTTTTTTTCAATTTACAATTATTTTTATCATTTTGCAATTATTTTCTTTTATTACAAATATATGTTACAAATATTTTCAATTATTTTCCACAAATTAACAATGTTTTCTTCAATTTTTGATTATTTTTTTACTTTGCAAATACTTTCTCGTATTTTTATTATTTTAGTTATTCTTTAATTAATTTCCTGGATTTCAATATATTTTTCTCAAATTTTAATAACTTGCTTCCATTTCCAATTATTTCTATCATTTTTCAATTGTTTATTATAATTTTTAATATTTTTATTATTTTCGTTATTCTCTAATTAATTTTCTAGATTTCAAAGTATTTTTCTCAAATTTTAATAATTTGCTTCCATTTTCAATTATTTCTATAATTTTTCAATTGTTTATTATCATTTTTAATTATTCTATAATTAATTTTCTAGTTTTTTATTACTTACCTTTTAAATTCCAGTTATTTTTTACCAATTTACAATTTTTTTTTTGCTTTTGTTTTAAATAAATTAAATTATTTTTTTTTGTAAGCCCGTTAGTTTGTAAATGAATAAATAAATTTTTATCATTCTGCAATTATTTTCTTTTATTACAAGTTTATGTTGTAATTTTTTCAGTTATTTTTCACAAAGTAACATTGTTTCCTCAATTTTTAATTATTATTTTACTTTGCAAATATTTTCTCGTATTTTTTAATATTTCAATTAATCTTTTAGATTTTAAAATATTTTTCTCAAATTTTAATAATTTGCTTGAATTTTCCATTATTTCTATCATTTTCAATCATTCTTTAATTAATTTTCTAGTTTTTTAATTATTTACAGTAAATTCCAGTTTTTTTTTCCATTTTACAATTTTTTTTTATCATTTTTCAATTATTTTCTTTTATTTCAAGTATATTTTGCAACTTTTTTAATTACGTTTTGTCATTTTAAATTATTTTTAACTAATTTTCTAATTTTTGAATTAATTATCTCAATTTTCAGTTATTTTTCTCTTTTTCTAATTTTTTTTTTATTATTTTGCAATTAAGTTCTTTTATTATAAATATATGTTGTACTTTTTACAATTCTTTTACACAAATTAAAATTGTTTTTTTTTCAATTTTTTATGTATTTTTATTAGTTTGAAAATATTATCTCCAATTTTTTTATTTTCATTATTCTTCAATTAATTTCCTAGATTTTAAAACATTTTTCCTAAATTTTAATAATTTGCTTCAATTTTCAATTATCATTGTTATCATTTTGCAATCAATTTCTTCAATTTTTAATTCTTTTTACTAAGCCTCAATTAAATTCCTAAATTTTTAATAATTTTTTCCATTTTCATTTCTTTTTATCTTTTTGCAATTTTTTTCTCTCCCTTTTAATATTATTAATATTAATATTTAATATTGAAACATATAAGTTATTGTATCCACTTTCCAATGCCTTTTTAATCATTCTTCAATTATTTTTCTCAAATTTCAATTACGTTCGTAAATTTAAATTTTTTTTTTAATTTGCAATGCATTTCAAAAATTTTATATTATTCTGATTATCTGTTGATTAATTCCGCAAATTTCAATTATTTTCCAATATATCAATTTTCTTCAATTTTCGATTATTTCTATAATATTTTAATTCCTTTGCTCAATTTAAAATTCTTGAAATCATTTTGTAATCAGATACTTTCCTTTACATCACATAAATATTCTGTATTATGTTTTTATTTTCAATTATTTTTCTAAAATTTCAAAAATTATCTTCAATTTTCTATTATTTTGATCATTTTTCAATTATTTGTAATTATTTATTATACATGTTCACAGTAAACGGGTTTTAGTCTAGGATTTAAAAATCCTAAAAAATTAAGTTATTAGAAAAAAAGTATTTAAAAATGAAATCAACATGTTGGCAATAAAATATATTTAGTTAAGGGCATGTGATGGATTATGACGTCACTGATATAGGCAAAATTTGTCCGTAACTTTTCTCTTAAAATATTGAATATTTTTTTATAAAACTTGGTAGAATTACTTAAAATGTTATTAGGAAGGTCTCTCAGACCCGAGTTAGTTTGAATTTTGTCTCAAAATTAATTTTTATAAAAGTTTGCATTGTTTCGAAAATTTCCCAAAATTAATTTTGGGCCAAAATTTAAATAAATTCTGGTCTGATAGACCTTCCTAATAACATTTTAAGTAATTCTACCAAGTTTTATAAAAAAATATTCAATATTTTAAGAGAAAAGTTACGGACATATTTTGTTTATACCAGTGACGTCATAGTCCATCACATGCCCTTAATCATGTTCACAAGAATTTTCATATTTTACCATGTTTAAAAAGAAATTTATTAGATGCTTATAGTAAAAATGTATTTATATAGCATGTCATAAAACTATTTTTTAATGAGCATGTACTAAAAAAAACAGTAAACATATTTTTTAACAAATTTAAAGTAAGAAAATTAGAAATTAAAAATTCACATAAATTACTCTTTCCAGCACATTTTTAGTGCACATTTTCCAAGTTCAATATGTTTCTATAATAAAACCTGATAAAAATAATCATGTTACATATTTAAAACAAACATTTTTTAAATCGATAGATTTTTAAAACTTTAGAGAATCATATTTAAAAGTGACAGATTTTCAAAGCACACATATTTTCAGAAGAACATGTTCAAAATGTTGATTTAAAAAAATTTTGAATTCAAAGAATCTACGCATAATGATGAATGAGTCTCTGGTAATTTCTCCAACTGTCGAGTTGGGGAATGTGAGTTCTGTTGAACAATACGTGACAAGTATTGTCGAGGAAAATCGAGACCCGATGTACATTGTGCTACCAATCACCATCATCTATGTAATCATCTTCTTCACGGGCTTAATAGGAAACATTTCCACGTGTGTTGTGATCTCAAAAAATAAATCTATGCACACTGCCACCAATTATTATCTCTTCAGTCTGGCAGTGTCGGATTTATTACTACTGATTTCTGGACTGCCACCGGAAATGTACAACATGTGGTATAATTACCCCTACACTTTTGGCGAGAGTTTCTGCGTACTTCGCGGTCTTGCCGCCGAAACTTCAGCTAATGCCACGGTCCTCACTATTACGGCATTTACCATCGAAAGGTTTGTTTATTCAATTAATATTTATATTTATAGCAAAAATTAGTATAGTGGAAAAAAATATATACATTTTTCATTTTCAAATAAAATGATGCGACAGCCAAAAAAAAAAAAAAAAATTTTTGGTCAAAACACTACTACACTTGTGCATTCTTCTCCTACGCATTTTTCTCAATTGAATCCAAATACAAAATTAGAATAACCAGATAAGCTGAATTTTATGAAATAATCTCGAAAAACTGCTCCAAAAAATCAAAAAACAAAATTTTTTGTCCGGGACAATTTTTTTGGGTATTCTTACGTACTTTCCTCCGCTGAATCCAAATCCGAAAGTTCTAATTCAAATCTTAGATTGGCTAAAGTTTTTTAAATAATCTCAAAAAACTGCTCAAAAACCCGAAAAAAACAAAAATTTTTTTGCTTGGGACAATATGCTAGTTTATTCATACGTATTTTTCTCTGTATTTTCCGTTGAATCCGAAACCGAAGACAGAATAACCAGATAAGATAAAATTTATTAAATAATCTCAAAAAAAAATTATCAAAAACACGGAAAAACCCAAAAAACAAATTTTTTTTTTACCGGGACATGCTACTCTATTCCAGGTATTTTTCTCCGCTAAATCCGAATCTGAAGACAGAATAACCTGAAAAGCAAAAATAAATGAAATAATCTCAAAAAACTGCTCAAAAACCCGAAAACAACAAAACAACAATCTTTTGCCTGGGACAATATGCTAGTTTATTCCTAGGTATTTTTCTCCGCTGAATCCGAATCCGAATCCGAAGACAGAATAACCAGATAAGCAAAAATTCTTTAAAATAATCTCAAAAAACTGCTCAAAAACACGAAAAAACGAAAAAAACAAAAAAAAAATTTCCGGGACAATTTTCTAGTGTGTTTCTACATATTTTCCTCCGCTGAATCCAAATCCGAAGGTTCTAATTCAAATCTTAGATTGGCTAAAATTGATTATATAATCTCGAAAAACTGCTCAAAAACACGGAAAAACCAAAAAAACATAAATTTTTTTGTCCGGGTCAATTTTCTAGTTTGTTCCTAAGTATTCACCTCCGCTAAATCCAAATCTGAAACTTCTAATTCAAATCTTAGATAAGCTACAAATTTTTAAATAATCTCAAAAAAAAAAATGCTCAAAAATACGGAAAACCCATAAAACAATTTTTTTTTTGACCGGGACAATATGCTAGTGTATTTCAACGTAATTTTCTCCGTTGAATCCAAATCCGAAATCAGAATAAACAGATAAGCTGAATTTTATGAAATAATTTTGAAAAACTGCTTAAAAACAATAAAAAACCAAAAAAATAAACATTTTTTTGTCCGGGACAATTTCCTAGTTTATTCCCTAGTATTTACCTCCGCTAAATCCAAATCTGAAAGTTCAAAAATGAATTTTAGATTTACTACAATTTTTTAAATAACCTGAAAAAACTGCTCAAAAACCCGAAAAAAACAAAACAAAAATTTTTTTGCCCGGGACAATATGCTAGTGTATTTCAACGTATTTTTATCCGCTAAATCCGAATAAGAAGACAGAATAAACAGATAAGCTAAAATTTATGAAATTATTTTTAAAAAATGCTTTTAAACACGGAAAAACCGAAAAAACAAATTTTTTTTTACTGGAACAATATGCTAATCTATTTTAACGTATTTTTCTCCGCTGAATCCAAATCCGAAGAATCGGTTTCGAATTTTAGACTGTCTAAATTTTTTTTAATAATCTCAAAAAAACTGCTTAAAAATCCGAAAAAAAACCAAAAAAACCAATTTTTTTGCCCGGGACAATATGCTAGTGTATTTCAACGTACTTTTTTCCGCTGAATCCAAATCTAAAGTCAGAATAACCGGGGAAGCTGAATTTTATGAAATTATGTCAAAACACTAAAAAACCAAAAAAACAGAAATTCTTTTGTCCGGGGCAATTTTCTAGCTTATTCCTAAGTATTCACCTCCGCGAAATCCAAATTCGAAGGTTCAGATTCAAATTTTAGATTCGCTACAATTTTTTAAATAATCTCAAAAAAAAAAAAATGCTCAAAAACACGGAAAAACCCAAAAAACAAAATTTTTTTGCCCGGGACAATATGCTAGTGTATTCCTACGTATTTTATTCCGCTGATTTCAAATCTGAAAACGAAATAACCAGATTGACTGAAATTCACAAAATAATCTCGAAAAACTGCTGAAAAACCCAAAAAAAACCGAAAAAACCAAAATTTGTTTGTCTGGGACAATTTTCTAGTGCATTGTTACGTATTTTCCTACGCTGAATCCAAATTTGAAGGTTTGGATTCAAATCTTAAATTAGCCAAAATTTTTTAAATAAATCTCAAAAAACTGATCAAAAACCCGAAAACAACAAAACAACAATCTTTTGTCCGGGACAATATGCTAGTTTATTCCTACGTATTTTTCTCCTCTGAATCCGAATCCGAAGACAGAATAACCGGATAAGCAAAATTTTTTTGAGATAATCTCAAAAAACTGCTCAAAAACACGAAAAAACGAAAAAAACAAAAAAAAAATTTTCCGGGACGATTTTCTAGTGTATTTCTACATATTTTCCTCCGCTGAATCCAAATCCGAAGGTTCTAATTCAAATCTTAGATTGGCTAAAATTTATTGTATAATCTCGAAAAACTGCTCAAAAACACGGAAAAACCCGAAAAAAAAATTTTTCTTGACCGGGACAATGTGCTAGTGTATTTCAACGTATTTTTCTTCGCTGAATCCAAATCCGAAATCAGAATAAACAGATAAGCTGAATTTTATGAAATAATTTCGAAAAACTGCTTAAAAACATTAAAAAACCAAAAAACAGACATTTTTTTGTCCGGGTCAATTTTCTAGTTTATTCCTAAGTATTCACCTCCGCTAAATCCAAATCTGAAACTTCTAATTCAAATCTTAGATAAGCTACAAATTTTTAAATAATCTCAAAAAAAAAAATGCTCAAAAATACGGAAAACCCATAAAACAAATTTTTTTTGACCGGGACAATATGCTAGTGTATTTTAATGTATTTTTTTCTAAAGAATCTAAATCTAATGTCAGAATAACCAGATAAGATGAATTTTATAAAATAATCTCGAAAAAATAAAACAAAAAAAAAACAAATTTTTTTTGTCCGGGACAATATGATTGTGTATTTTTACGTATTTTCCTTCGCTGAATCCAAATAAGTTTCTATTCTAATGTTAGATTGAACAAAATTTTTTAAATATTCTTAAAAAACTGTTCAAAAACACAAAAAAAACCAAAGAAACTGAATTTGTTTTTCCGGGACAATTTTCAATTTTATTCTTACGTATTTTCCTCAGTTGAATTTAAATCTAAAGGTTCGAATTCAAAAACACGAAAAAAAATTTTTTTCCTGATCAATTTTCTAGTGTATTTTTACATATTTTCCTCCGCTGAATCCAAATCTAAAGAATCGGTTTCGAATTTTAGATAAGCTACAATTTTTTAAATAATCTCAAAAAAATTCCCAAAAACACGGAAAAACCAAAAAAAAACAATTTTTTTTTGTCCGGGACAATGTGCTAGTGTATTTCAACGTATTTTTTTCTGCTGAATCTAAATCTGATGTCAGAATAACCAGTTAAGCTAAATTTTATGAAACAATCTCCAAAAACTGCTCAAAAACACGAAAAATAAAAAAAAAAAAAACATAAATTTTTGTTGTCCTGGACAATTTTTTAGTGTATTCCTATGTATTTTCTTCTGCTGAATCCAAATCCGAAGGTTCTAATTCAAATCTTAGATTGGCTAAAATTTATTAAATAATCTCGAAAAACTGCTTAAAAACACGGAAAAACCCGAAAAAAAAATTTTTTTTTGACCGGGACATTATGCTAGTTTATTTCAACGTATTTTTCTCCGTTGAATCCAAATCCGAAATCAGAATAAACAGATAAGCTGAATTTTATGAAATAATTTTGAAAAACTGCTTAAAAACACTAAAAAACCAAAAAATAAACATTTTTTTGTCCGGGGCAATTTCCTAGTTTATTCCCTAGTATTTACCTCCGCTAAATCCAAATCTGAAAGTTCAAAATTGAATTTTAGATTTACTACAATTTTTTAAATAACCTGAAAAAACTGCTCAAAAACCCGAAAAAAACAAAACAAAAATTTTTTTGCCCGGGACAATATGCTAGTGTATTTCAACGTATTTTTATCCGCTAAATCCGAATAAGAAGACAGAATAAACAGATAAGCTAAAATTTATGAAATTATTTTTAAAAAATGCTTTTAAACACGGAAAATCCGAAAAAACAAATTTTTTTTTGACTGGAACAATATGCTAATCTATTTTAACGTATTTTTCTCCGCTGAATCCAAATCCGAAGAATCGGTTTCGAATTTTAGACTGTCTAAATTTTTTTTAATAATCTCAAAAAAACTGCTTAAAAATCCGAAAAAAAACCAAAAAACCAATTTTTTTGCCCGGGACAATATGCTAGTGTATTTCAACGTATTTTTTTCCGCTGAATCCAAATCTAAAGTCAGAATAACCGGGGAAGCTGAATTTTATGAAATTATGTCAAAACACTAAAAAACCAAAAAAACAGAAATTCTTTTGTCCGGGGCAATTTTCTAGCTTATTCCTAAGTATTCACCTCCGCGAAATCCAAATTCGAAGGTTCGGATTCAAATTTTAGATTCGCTACAATTTTTTAAATAATCTCAAAAAAAAAAAAATGCTCAAAAACACCGAAAAACCCAAAAAACAAAATTTTTTGCCCGGGACAATATGCTAGTGTATTCCTACGTATTTTTCTCCGCTGATTTCAAATCTGAAAACGAAATAACCAGATTGACTGAAATTCATTAAATAATCTCGAAAAACTGCTGAAAAACCCAAAAAAACCGAAAAAACCAAAATTTGTTTGTCTGGGACAATTTTCTAGTGCATTGTTACGTATTTTCCTACGCTGAATCCAAATTTGAAGGTTTGGATTCGAATCTTAGATTAGCCAAAATTTTTTAAATAAATCTCAAAAAACTGCTCAAAAACACGAAAAAAACCCATAAACAAATTTTTTTAGCCCAGGACAATATCATGAGATAATCTTGAAAAACTGCACAATACTCGAAAAAAAATTTTTGTTCTGGACAATTTTCTAGTTTATTCCAAAGTATTTACCTCCGCTGAATCCAAATCCGAAAGTTCGAATTCTAATCTTCGATTGGTTGCAATTTTTTAAATAACCTCAAAAAAATGCTCAAAAACACGGAAAAAACCAAAAAATAAAATTTTTTGCCTGGGACAATATGCTAGTGTATTTCAACGTATTTTTATCCGCTGAATCCGAATCTGAAGTCAGAATAACCAGATATGCTGAATTTTATGAAATAATCTCGAAAAACTGCTCAAAAGCACGAAACAATCAAAAACCAAAATGTTTTTTTCCGGGTCAATATGCTAGTGTATATCTGTGTATTTTTCTCCGCTGAATCGGAATTCGAAGTAAAAATTACCAGATTTTTTACTATTAAAATCTAGAATTAGACATAAAAGAGTTTTTAAAAATAAACATAAAATTATTTTTTTAATTTTTTGATAAATTTGTGTTTTTTTTTCATAAATTTTAACCTACAAATTTAGCTTAGTGATATACGAAAGTCATGTTTATTACTTAAAAATAAATCAGTTGACCTTTATACAGTTTATATTTTCTCAAATTTTTAAAGAATAATTCGCAATTTTCAAATTTTTAGAAATTGAAATTTTGAAATTTTTATAACATTGAAATTTTCAATTTTTAGTTAATTTATTTAATTTTAATTTAATTAATAAACATAATTTTTCTGAACTGTTGGTTATTTTCACAAATGAAACTTCTTATTACTGAAATTTCGTATAGTTAAATTTCACTTACTATTACGTTTGGTAGTTTACTATTAAACGTTAGTAGACTACTACTAAAAATTAGTCAAATTCTTACTTTTTCAATAAATAACTTATTTTTCTCTAATTTATTAGTAGAAAATCACTAATTCAGATTTAGAGATCATTTGACCGAAATTTATTTAACCGAACAATTACGTATTAGAAAACTAATTTATTCGAAATTTTAGTTATAAGAACTTTCATCTATAAAAAATGTCATTTAGCAGAAATCCTAATCATTAGGAATGTCATTTGTCAGAAAATTTAATTATCAGAAATAGCATTTTTAAAAAAAGTCCATTTAACTGGAGTTTCAATATACAGAAGATTATGATGACAAAAATGTTATTTAGCAGAAATATTATTTATGAAAAACAACAATTATTAGAAATCTTATTAATCCAAAATTTCATTCGCTGAAAATGTGATTTATCCGAAATTTCATTCATCGAAAAACTCGTTTGATAAAAATGCCATTTAAGAAAAATCTTATTCATTAGAAATTCAAATTTAATTCTTACGAAATATTATTTATCAAAAATATTGTTAAACAAATAAATGCAATTTCGGAAAAATGAAATTTCGTATAAATAATAGATTTGTGATAAATGAAATTTCTAACATTTAAGATTGCTGTTAAATGATATTTCTGACAAATTTCTAGAAAATGAGACTTTTGATAAATTGCATTTCCGACAATTTAGATTTTTGATAAATGGTATTTCTGACAAATGAGATTTCTGATAAATGGAATTTCTTACAAAAAAAAAAGTTAGATATCTAAAAAATGGTTAATTGGATAAAGAAAATTAGATGAAATGGATATTTTGAAAATTAAGCTTTGGAAAAAAGCAGACAATCCGAAAAATTCTAATTAAATATTAATAATCTTTGTAAAAACATCAGATCTCTTTTTTCGTAAGAGGAGCACAAAAATATAACAAAATTTTATTTTTGAACGTTATTTATTATTATTGTTTTCTTTTTTAATTTCTTTTATTTACAACGATTTTGTTTTTTCAATTTTTTAATAAAATCGACGACTTTTTATCACTCTTGGATTTATTATGGAAAATTTTGAACAGTAGGAAAATCGTTTTGATTGTATTAACTGAACCGAGCAAAATTTAATTTAACATAAGTAAATTTTATACCAAGCGATAAAATTCAAAGGAATGAATCTTTTATTTTGAAGCCAAATATTGGGTTTAGAGAATCCAGAAAATTTGTCTTCTTATCAATCTAACAGAGTAAGTAAAATATTTTTTCATTCAAGAGAGAAAAAAACAGTTAAATACCTTTCATATTTTATGTTTTAATTTTTCTTTTATAATTTACTTTTTATTTTCTTTTTCTCAATTAAAATAACAATGAAGTTAAAGTTTTTAGCATATATTCTACTTTTTACACTTAATCCAAGAGATAAGGTTCTCGAAAATTTACAAAATGTTTTATTTTAAATTTTTTCATTAAATTTAATTAACAATGATTATTTAACTAATATTATAAAAAAAAATTATTTTCTGTTAATGTAAGAACCGATTGTTTGCAAAAATTTAGAGTAAAAATTTTCTTTTCATTATTTTCAATAATGAAAAATAAATAAATCAAATGCTAAGTGTTTAATTATGAAAAAAGCTGGCAAAATAAACTTTAAAAAAAGAAGTACCTGCGTATTGACAAAATTTTAATTAAATAAATAGTGGTCTAAAAATAAAAAAGTAGTCACGATTTCTAACGTGACAGGGAAGGTTACGATGTTTGGATCACTTACCTACACAACCTTGAAAATTTTTCAACTTATTATTATTCACACCTGTGAAAATTAATTCAGTTTCATAAAGATTTATTAATAAGTTAAAATTTACTGATTACTGTTATCCAATTAATAAATGTTTATAATATTTAAGAAATTAAAAAATAGAAAATTGTTTATTTTTTACTTTTCATTCAATAAAATTTTTATTTAATAGAATTTTAAGTAAGTCAAATTTTGAAATATCAAAATATTCATTTTATTTGACTGAATTTTCATTTATCCAAATTTTTATTTTCACGTATTAAAATTTTGTTAATATACAATTCTTTTAAGTAGAAAGTCGGTTAAAAAGTTGTAAAATGAAATTTATGTTTAATATGAATTTGTTGACCGAAAAATTATATTAGGTAAAAGTTCGGATTTATGTACATTTGAAAAAAAATTAGGAAAATTAAAATTAAAATTTACTTTTCATTTATTTTTTTCAATTACCAGATGATTTTTTAAATTCTAGTAAGTTTTTCCGTTCCTAGTTATTTTTCACGAATTTCAGAACTTTTTTTCCTTCCAGTTATTTTCTTATTTTTTAGCTCTTTTACTCTGTTTACTTTTACTTCTACTTTCACTCCTCTTTTACTTCGCCTAAATGTTATTTAGCCTAATTCTTATTTGGCCAAATTTTTAATAAAAATACTTCTTAATTGACACAATTTTTATTCGGCCTAATTCTTATAAGGCGCCTAAACCTTATTAGACCTAATTCTTATTTGACAGAATTCTTAATTAGCCTACTTCTTATTTAACATAATTCTTATTTGGTTTAATTAATATTAAGACTAAATCTTATTTAGTCTAATTATTATTGGGCCTAATACTTATTGGGCCTGAACCTTATATGACCTGATTCTTATTTGGCCTAGTTTTTATATAACCTAATTCATACTTTGCCTAAATCTTATTTGGCCTAATTATTATTAAGCGAAAATCTTATTTGGCCTTATTCCTATTAAGCCTAAACCTTATTTAACCTAATTTTTATTTGGCCGAATTCCTAATTAGCCTACTTCTTGCTTAACCAAACTCTTATTTGGCCTAATTATTATCAAGCCTAAACATTATTTGACCCAATTCTTATTTAGCCTTACTCTTATTTCACCAAATTCTTAATTAGCCTGAACCTTATTTGACCTAATTCTTATTTAGCCTAAACCTTACTCAACCTAATTCTTATTCATCCTAATTTTTATTTGGCCGAATTCTTAAGTAGACTACATTTTATTGAAAATAAATCTTTTTTAACCTAAACCTTGTTTGCCTGAATCTTATTTAGCCTAATTCTTATTTGGCCTATTTTTTATTTAGCCTAATAATTATTATTCGGTCTTTTTAATTGGCCTAATTCTGATTTGTCTTATTTCTTATTTGACCTAAACGATATTTGGCCCAATTTTTATTAAGTTTTTTAATAATTTTTTTTTTAATAATTATTAAGCCTAATTCCTTATTGGTGTAATTTCTATTCAGCCTAAATCTTATTCGGTCGAATTCTTAATTGGGCTAATTCTTATTTCGCCTGAACTTTATGTGACCTGATTATTATTTAGCATAACTTTTATATAACCTAATTTATACTTTGCCTAAATGTTATTTGGCCTAATTCTTATTTGGTCGAATTTTTAATAAAAATACTTCTTACTTGACCCAATTTTTATTCGGCCTAATTCTTATGGAGCCTAAACCTTCTTTGACCTAATTCTTATTTGACCGAATTCTTAATTAGCCTACTTCTTATTTAACATAATTCTTATTTGGTTTAATTCATATTAAGTATAAATCTTATTTGGTCGAATTATTATTGGGCCTAATACTTATTTAGCCTGAACCTTATGTGACCTGATTCTTATTTGGCCTAATTTTTATATAACCTAATTCATACTTTGCCTAAATCTTATTTGGCCTAATTATTATTAAGCGAAAATCTTATTTGGCCTAATTATTATCAAGCCTAAACATTATTTGACCCAATTCTTATTTAGTCTTACTCTTATTTCACCAAATTCTTAATTAGCCTGAACCTTATTTGACCTAATTCTTATTTAGCCTAAACCTTACTCAACCTAATTCTTATTCATCCTAATTTTTATTTGGCCGAATTCTTAAGTAGACTACATTTTATTGAAAATAAATCTTTTTTAACCTAAACCTTGTTTGCCTGAATCTTATTTAGCCTAATTCTTATTTGGCCTATTTTTTATTTAGCCTAATAATTATTATTCGGTCTTTTTAATTGGCCTAATTCTGATTTGTCTTATTTCTTATTTGACCTAAATGATATTTGGCCCAATTTTTATTAAGTCTAATAATTATTAAACCTTATTCCTTATTAGTGTAATTTCTATTTAGCCTAAATCTTATTCGGTCGAATTCTTAATTGGGCTAATTCTTATTTAGCCTGAACTTTATGTGACCTGATTATTATTTAGCATAACTTTTATATAACCTAATTTATACTTTGCCTAAATGTTATTTGGCCTAATTCTTATTTGGCCGAATTTTTAATAAAAATACTTCTTACTTGACCCAATTTTCATTTGGCCAAATTCTTACAGGGCCTAAACCTTCTTTGACCTAATTCTTATTTGACAGAATTCTTAATTAGCCTACTTCTTATTTAACAGAATTCTTATTTGGTTTAATTCATATTAAGTATAAATCTTATTTGGTCGAATTATTATTGGACCTAATACTTATTTAGCCTGAACCTTATGTGACCTGATTCTTATTTGGCCTAATTTTTATATAACCTAATTCATACTTTGCCTAAATCTTATTTGGCCTAATTATTATTAAGCGAAAATCTTATTTGGCCTTATTCTTATTAAGCCTAAACCTTATTTAACCTAATTTTTTTTTGGCCGAATTCCTAATTAGCCTACTTCTTGCTTAACCAAACTCTTATTTGGCCTAATTATTATCAAGCCTAAACATTATTTGACCCAATTCTTATTTAGTCTTACTCTTATTTCACCAAATTCTTAATTAGCCTGAACCTTATTTGACCTAATTCTTATTTAGCCTAAACCTTACTCAACCTAATTCTTATTCATCCTAATTTTTATTTGGCCGAATTCTTAAGTAGACTACATTTTATTGAAAATAAATCTTTTTTAACCTAAACCTTGTTTGCCTGAATCTTATTTAGCCTAATTCTTATTTGGCCTATTTTTTATTTAGCCTAATAATTATTATTCGGTCTTTTTAATTGGCCTAATTCTGATTTGTCTTATTTCTTATTTGACCTAAATGATATTTGGCCCAATTTTTATTAAGTCTAATAATTATTAAACCTTATTCCTTATTAGTGTAATTTCTATTTAGCCTAAATCTTATTCGGTCGAATTCTTAATTGGGCTAATTCTTATTTAGCCTGAACTTTATGTGACCTGATTATTATTTAGCATAACTTTTATATAACCTAATTTATACTTTGCCTAAATGTTATTTGGCCTAATTCTTATTTGGCCGAATTTTTAATAAAAATACTTCTTACTTGACCCAATTTTCATTTGGCCAAATTCTTACAGGGCCTAAACCTTCTTTGTCCTAATTCTTATTTGACAGAATTCTTAATTAGCCTACTTCTTATTTAACAGAATTCTTATTTGGTTTAATTCATATTAAGTATAAATCATATTTGGTCTAATTATTATTGGGCCTAATTCTTTTTGAGTCTAAACCTTATTTAACCTAATTCTTATTTGGCCGGATTCTTAATAAGCATACTTTTTACTTAACCTAATTATTTGGATAAATTCTTATTTTTCCTAATTTTTATTTGACCGAATTTTTAATTCGGCCTACTTTTTATTTAAAATAAATCTTTTTTAACCTAAACCTTGTTTGCCTAAATCTCATTTAGCTTAATTCTTATTTTGTTAAAGTTGTATTTAACCTACTTTTTATTTAACCTAACTTTTATTTAGCCTAAACTATGTTTGGCCTAAATCTTATTTAGCCTAATTCTTATTTGGTCTATTTTTTATTTAGCCTAATAATGATTTTTCGGCCTTTTTATTTGGTCTAATTCTTATTTATTTTATTTTTTATTTGACCTAAATTCTTATTAAGCCTAAACCTTATTTGGCCTAATTATTATTTCGCCTAACCTTTATTTCACCAAATTCTTATTTAGCCGAATTCTTGATTAGCGTACTTTTTATTTAACATAATTCTTATATAGCTTAACCGTTATTTGGCTTAACCATTATTTGGCCTAATTCTTATTTGGCCGAATTTCTAATGAGCCTAATTCTTATTTAACCTCATTCTTAATTAGTATAAATTGTATTTAGGCTAAATCTGATTTGGTCGAATTCTTATTTAGGCTAATTCTTATTTAGCCTAATTCTTAAGGGCATAAATCTTATTTGACCTAATTCTTATTTGGTCTTTTTTATATAACCTAATTCTTAATAAACCTAATTCTTACTTGGCCTAAATTTTATTTGACTTAATTCTTATATGGACTGATTCTTATTTGGCATAATTTTTTATATAACATAATTCTTATTTAATCTAAATCTTATTTGATATAATTCTTATTTTGCCTAATTCTTATTTAATCTAAATCTTTTTTAGTCTAATTCTTTTTGGCCTAATTCTTACTTAGCCTAAATCTTTTTCAACCTAATTATTATTTGACCTAATTCTTTTTTTGGCCTAAATCTTATTTAGCCTAATTCTTGTTTGGCCTCAATTTTATTTATCCTAATTCTTATTTAAACTTGGGGAATATTTATGTATATCATTATTAAGGTAAAAAATGTTTTTTATGTCAAATTTACTGTAGCTACATTCTAATTATTTTTTACTTTTAGCTCTTTTTTAAAATTTTTCTTTTTTGTGTTTTCTTTTTTTAGTCTTGAATTTTATATTTACATCTTATTGATAACTACAAATTTACTACTATTTTTTTGTCAATTTTGAGATTATTTTCTTTTTTTTCTAGTTATTTTTTCTAATTTCCAGCTATTTTATTTCTTTTCACTTATTTTTTCACTGTTCAGATTATTTCTGAATTTTCAAGTTGCTTTTGAAAATGTCTATTTTTTATAAATTTCTATTTCTATAAATCTATTTCTAGTAATTTTAATATATTTTTCATTATTTTGTAACTATCTAGTTACTTTTCGATTTTTTAATTCTTTTTCTCCTTTTTATTGTTATTTATTAGCTTTCTAGTAATTTTTATACATTTTAAAAAAGTTAAATTTTCCAGTAATTTTACTTCATATTCTAGTTAAATTTTATTTTACCTTTTTCTACTTTTTAGTAATTTTAATTTCTTTTGTATTTTTTGTTTTCTGGCGTTTTTAATTTTACTTTACCATTTTAGCAAAAATCTCTAGTTTCTTTTTCACAAAGCAGTTATTTTTTTTTACTTTTGAATTGCTGTCTTCAAATATCAAAATTTACATGTTTTACTGTACTATCTTTTTTTTAAATGTACCACTAATTTTTCATTAATTTTAATTTTTTACTTGCTTTCTTCATTTTCTAGTTAATTTTATTTAATTTCAATTATTTTTTCTCTTTTCACAATTTTTTCTCATTTCCAGTTTACTTTTTATCATTTCTTGTTACTTTTCACAAGTTTCCGTTTATTTTCTTCAATTTCTAGTTATTTTATCACTTTAAAGTAATTTCCCCTTTTTTCTATTTTTTTTTAATTCATTCACTTCGTATTTTTTTACATTCTAATTTTTTTTTTTCATTTCTCACTTAGTTACATCTTTTCTAGGTATTTCTAATAGTTTTATTGCCAGGTGCTAAACAAAAAAAAAATTACTATATAATTCGTTGAATGTATATTTCAAAAATAAAAATGACTTTTCTTCAACAAAAATATCCTTCTCATCTTCAAACGTACTCTACTTAATTCTCAATTTAACGCATCTTTAAATTTACTATTTATTATTCTTGTCGCAAATTTTTAAATTCGTTTGTCAGACTTATTTTCTTGTTTCTAAAAACAAAGATGAGCCTTTAGATTTTGAAAATTGCAAAAATCTGAGAAGTGTAAAAGTGTTGTTTTTTTTGGAGAGTCTACAAAATTTTCAATTAGAATTCGTGCGTTTGTGTCATAAATAAAGAGGCTTTTGGGAGTGCCATTTGTTATCAGGAGCTCAGGAAGATCACAAGAAGAAGGCACTGTAAATTAAAGCACCTCTCAAATAAATAAAGACAAGAACCAGTTCTTTTTTTTTTAACATTTTAACTTCCATCCTGGGTCACAGGATTTCCCACTTTTCTCTTCAATCGAAACTTGAAAATTTATTCTTTTCTGATAAAAATTTTAACAACTAAAATGGTTTATTTTGACACAAAAACGATTTCTTTTTCAAATCTTTTAACAGTGTGATAAAAATAAAATAAATATCCCTGTTTTAAAATAGTTTTAAATTAAATGTGCATTAATCAATTCGAGGACAATAATAATAATAATAAATAAAACTAATTAATTTGTTTTGGGAATTTTTCTAAAAAAAATTGCAAAGCTTTGATAGGAGGATTATTTTTAGTTTAGAATTTATTTTTATTTTTACTTTAAGAAAATACAAATTTAAGTTGAAACATTAATCTTCCAATTCTGGAGGGATTTAGTTATAAATTAATATTTTGACATAAAATTGTGTTAAAAATGAATTTATTATACTCCGTGTTATTGTCACGTAAATAAAGTGTATTTTTACAACTATGTCATGCTTTTCATTCACCTTTCAGAAAGACTACACTTTTACAATCTATCTTCCAGATGTGACAGAAATAACACATTAGGTTGGCAATTTTTTGAAGATTACTTGAATGGTTTAGGTCCAAATCGTCAGAATATTATATAAATATAAATCAAATATTCTCATCAAATGACACATGTCTCTGGAAATAAAAATTCGTCAAATCACCCAGATTTTTTGATTTCTTAAATTATCTCAAAGAACAAAGTTACATTAGAAATTTTGTTTTTAATCATATTCAGTTAATTTTTTATTTTTCGGATTTGATTTTTTGGAATTTATTCATTTCTTCTTTCTTCTTTCTTTTTTTTTGTTGGTTCATATTTTAAAAAATTTAACATCGTATTTTTATATGCACCTATTTTGCATTTTCAGGTTAAATTTATCAAAAATTCATCCGCCATTTTAAATTTTTAGAAACTGAATACTTTGTCCAAAAGTTACAAAATGAATAAAAGTTTTTAAAAATGTTTCTCAAACAAAATATTATTTTCAAAAATCCACCAAATAGAATTTAAATAACTTTTATGTCTTAGAACCACTTGTTAGTTTGAGGTTATGTTAATAAATTGAATTAACTCCAAATAATATTATTTTGAAAAAATTCTGCAAATATATAAATATCAATGAGTTTTTCAGAGTCAAAATGTGAAATATCTTTTTCCTAATGGTTTTGGTACAGAATTAAAAAAAAAGAAAAAAAAATTAGAGTATATTGATTCGTTTGACATGAAATTAAATTTTACTGAATACTGAAAGAGGTTTAGAAAAATTTATAAAAAAGTATAAAATTTTTATCAATTCTGTGAAAATAGGTACTAGTATGCACTAAATAAAAGTACAATAACAAAATCAGAAAGAAACAATTTTTAGAGAGATAAAAGTAGAAGACCTCCATTTCCTCAATAAATTCCACTTACTTCATCCTTTCATCTCTCCAAACCTGAAAACAGAAAACAAATGCATTAGGAGGCGTAAAAAATAAAATAACAAAGATAAAATAAAATAAAATAAAATACGATAAATAACATGAAATAAATATATCAAGTGAATATTAAAATAAAATACGAACTAAAATTGTAAAAAATTCGAAAATACAAAGTTAATGAATTACCATTTCAAAATGATAATTTATCCAATTTTCAAATATTTTAAATTTAAACTTTGCCAATTTTCAAATCATAAAAATAATAATAATCTATGTGATTTTTAATTGATTATAATGTAAATATTTTTTGTTTCTAAATTTGAAATTTTTCCATCTCTAATTGATGCAAATGTAAATTTTTTCTTTACTTTTTAATAATCGATTCACCTATCTATTCACGGATCTATACATATTTATTATGAATTTTCTTTAAATCTTGAATTTTACTTCGTATTTTCACATTTTAGTAAAAACCGTTATAATTTTTTTCTCCCCATTAAATATTTCTTTTCACTTTTTTAGCTCTTTTCCACTTTCTAGTAATTTTCCTTCGCGTTTTACTTCTTTTTATTTGTTTCTTAATTTTTAAGTTTCTAGTAACTTTTTTTAATTTTTAAAATAGTGTTCATGGACTTCTAATCTATTTTCTAGTAATTTTTCCTAAATTTTAAAAAGGTTTAACTTTCTAGTAATTTTACTTCATTTTATGATTTTTAACAATTTTTACTTATTTTCTTTATTTTCTTATTTTTAATTCTGTTCTTAATTTCTATTATTTATAAAGTTTTAAAATTTTTGATACATATACAAATTTTTTAAAACATCTAATTCGTAAAAAAATTTAAACTTATTTTATTTTTCTATTATTTTCTTTAATACATAATTATTTTCATTTTTTTTCCATTATTTTTAAAACTTTCTATTATTTATCCGAAATTTTAATTATTTTCATCAACATTCGTTCTGCGATTTTTTTAACAATTCTGTTTAATAAAAAATTTGTAAGTAATTTTGAATTAATTTCAACATTTTCAATTATTTTCCTTGATTGTTAATAATTATTCTTATTTTCTAAAATTATTTTCTAAGATTTTTAAGCATTTTTCTCAATTAAAATTTCTCCAATTTTTAGTTATTCTTTTTTTTCAATTGATTTCCAAGATCTTCATGTATTTCCCTCAAATTTCAATTATTTTTTCTTTACTCAAAAAAATTTTTGTAATTTTTTTCAATCATTTTCCTTAAATGTCATTTACTTTTTAGAACTTATTATTGTTTGTATCTTATTTTCAATTATTTTCTTCAAGTTTCAAAATTTGAAATCATTTTTCAATTGTTTTCCTAAATTTATTTCCTTCAATTTTCAATTCTTTTCATTTGTTTTATAATTTCCAAAATTTTAAACTATTTATCTGACTATAATTATTTCATCCAATTTACAATTATTTGTAGTACTTTTTATATTATTTTCTTCAATTTTCAATTACTTTTGTTCTTTTTCATAATTTTCAAAAAATTGATACTTATTTCTCCTTAATTAAAACTTGTTCTCTTTAATTTTAAATTATGCGTATCTTTTATCATTTATATTCTCAAATTTTAAATTATTTTCTTTTATTTCAATTAACTTCTGAAAGTTTTAAGTGTTTTTCTAAAATTTTCTCTAACTTTCCTTTATTTAAAATACTTTACGTCATGTTTTTAATTATTTTCCAAATTTTAATTATTTTTTTTTAATTTTCAATTATTTTCATAATTTTTTTTATTCATTTTATTTCAATTTGCTTTCAAGATTTTCAAGTATTTTTCTCATATTTAAATTATTTTCTTTATGTTTAAAACATTTCTATGGTTGTTTAAATTACTTTACCCAGTTTTTAATTAATTTCCTTCAATTTATAATCTCTTTCATAATGCCTTAATTAATTTCCTGAACTTTGAAATATATCTTTCAATTTAAAATTATTTTGTTTACTTATTATTTCTTTTTAATATTGTGTAATTATTTTCCCCATCTTTTAACATTTTTATTATTTTTCAATTAAATTCCTAAGTAATCAGTTATTAACTTATGAATTATTTTTAAAAATTTCAAATATTTATCCGAAATTTTAATTATTTTCATTAATTTTTGTTATTTCTGCGATTTTTAATTATTCTCTTTAAGTAATAAATTTTAAGTAAATTCATAAATTTTTTTTTAATTCCTATGGTTTCATGGATTGGATCTAAGATCTAAGATTTTTTAAGTATTTTCTCAATACTAAATTATTTTTTCTTTATTTAAAAAAAATTCTGTAACTTTTTCAATTATCTCACTCATAGGTCATTTATTTTTTTACGACTTATCATTGTTTGTATCTTATTTTAATTATTTTCCTTAAGTTTCAAAATTTAAAATCATTTTTGAATTGTTTTCCTAAATTTATTTTCTGTAATTTTCAATTCTTTTCATTTCTTTCATTATTTTATTATTGTTTTATAGTTTCTGAAAGTTTCAAGTATTTTTCTGAAATTTTCTTTAACTTTCCTTTATTTAAATCATTTTATGTAATTTTTTCAATTATTTTTTACAATTTTAATTTATTAACTCAATTTGTAACTTTTTTTTTTCAATTATTTTCTCTAATTTTTCATTATTCACTTTTTTTCAATTTGCTTTCAAGATATTCAACTATTTTTCTCAATTTTAAATTATTTTCTTTATGTTTAAAACATTTCTATGATTGTTTTAAAATTACCCCAATTGATTTCATTTTTTTTTCAAACTTGCAAAATTTGCAATTATTTTTTGCAATTCTTTTTAATTCTAAAATATTACAAATTTTGTCCTAAATAAATATTTATGTTATTTATATAAATTGATTTTTAAATATTATATTTAAAATATTTATAACTAGCAAAATAAAACGCGCGCCAGCACGCGATTAGTTTTTCATACATTTTAACTTTTGTCAATTATGAAAAAGAACGAGAAAAAGAACGGAAGTAAATAAAAATTAAGAAGAAAATAATATAAAAAATAATATAAATAATAAAATAATTGAAAAGTCAGATAAATAGTTACATTTTTTTGAAATTATGAAACAAATGTAATGAATTGAAAATTAAAGGAAATAAATTTTAAAAAATAATTGAAAAATGTTTTTAAATTTTATAACTTGCCGAAAATAATTAAAATATGATACAAACAATGATAAGTTGTAAAAAATAAATGACATTTAAGTGTGATAATTAAAAAAACTACAGAATTTTTTTTAAATAAACAAAATATAATTAAAATTTGAAAAAATACATATGAACATCTTAGAAATCAATTTAAAAAAAAGGAAATAACTAAAAATTGAAGAAAACAATTAAAATTATAGAAAAATTTTTAAAAATTTTAGAAAATAATTTTAGAAAATGAGAATAACTAAAAATTGGAGAAAAGACTGGAAGAAAGCTAAAAATAATTGAAATTTATGATAAATAATAAAATTTTTTGGAAATTATGAAAACAAATAAAAATAATTAAAAATTGAAGAAAATAAAAGAAATTTGAAAAACATACTTAAAAAATGTTAGAAATTTATTTTATAAAATAAAAAAAAAATAAAAATTGTAGAAAAGTCTGGAAGAAAGCTAAAAATAATTGAAATTTACAATAATTAATAAAAATAATTTGAAACTCTGATAACAAATAAAAATAATTAGAAATTGAAGAAAATATTTGCATTTTCAGAAAAATACTTAAAAATCTTAGAAAATAATTTTAGAAAATGAGATTAATAATTAACAATCAAGGAAGATAATTGAAAAATGATAAAATTATTTAAAAAATTGAAAAAAATAATTGAAATATGCTGAAAGTAATTTAAGATTGAGAAAGAAAATTGAATTATGATGAAAATAATTTAAATATGAAAAGTTGAAAACATTCAATAAAAGTTGAGAGAAATAACTGAAAAAATCATAGGGTATATGTTAAAAAAAAATAATAATTACAAAATTACTTAAAAATGTTTAATTAAAGAAAATAATTGAAAAATCGCAGAAATAACGAAAATTGATGAAAATAATTGCAATATCGGATAAATAATTAACATTTTTAAAAGTAATGCCAAAATAATGAATATAATTATAAATTGATTATAAATTATAAATTGATAATAACAATAATCTAAATTTGAGATAATAACTGAAAATTTAGGAAATTAATTGCATGTGTATATATATTTTAAACTTCTTCAAAAATCATAATAAATTTTTAAAGCATTTTTCGAAACTGTTATTTTACATAAATGAGAATTAAAAACCAGCACAACACGACACTAACGAAAAAAGTTATTCTTTCAATTCAAATTTCAAAATATTTCCTGATAAAGAGAGTCAAAATCAATAAAATAACAGGGACTAAGACTAACTTCACTTCAGTTTTTAAAACGTGGACAGAAAAAAAGATGAATAAATAACTAACTAACTTCAGGAGTTTACGGAGATTATTATGATTTAATTGTTGATAATACAAGATGTAGAAATTATAAATTACTACCATTATTAGTAAAGAATTTGAATTTTTTTTTATTTCTGTTTTATTAGAGTTAAGGGCATGTGATGGATTATGAAGTCACTGGTATAGGCAAAATTTGTCCGTAACTTTTCTCTTAAAATATTGAATATTTTTTCATGAAACTTGGTAGAATTACTTAAAATATCATTAGGAAGGTCTCTCAGACCCGAATTTGTTTCCTGTCGTGTTTACAAGTAGGAAAAATGCTTAAAAAAAATTGAAAAAATTCATAGATCATCATCAATCCTTCTAGTTGAAGTAACAATTACGTTTTTTAAAAAAAAAATTTTTTTATTTATTATTATTATTAAAAAATAGACTTACCTCCTGAAAAATTGCAACTTCACTTAAAAAATCATAACTTTGAGCCAAATTGAGATATCGAAAAGTTTAAAAAAGGTAATTAAGGATGAAGAGTGTGCCTTTCACAAAAAAAATAGTAAATTTTTTTTCTTAAAAAAAAATGATTCAATTTTTTGACCTCAAAAATGGTAAAAAATTACTTTAAAATTTTCAATAAAAAGCTTTATTGACTTCTTTTAATGACAAAAAATAATTGTAAAATGGGTATAAATCAGTAAAAACTCAACATTTTAGTAGAAAAGAACAATTTTATTTTCAAGATAAATTTTATTTATCAAGACAAAGTACAATTCTATGATCGTCGCAAGTTGGTTTGGTGCATTTCGCGCAACAATAATTTGTTTTTCGGTCTTTTTTGGTCGGACAATAGTGGCATCGCTTTCTCTTTGACATTTTTTGAAAAATTAGATTAAAATTTTCTTTCTCTTCAATGTTTTAAAGATAACGGATGTTTTGACTAACATACGCGGATAAACCGCTGTTTTGGTTCTCAACAGCATCTACCTCTTCGTCTGAATCGTCCTCTCCAAAATAATTGAATATGTGACGAGGACGCAATATTCTAAGGACCTCCTCGCTCGTTCGTGGACCCTCAGACATTTTTTTCAAAAAACTGCAAAAATCATTTTTTTAAAATACTTTTTACTTCTTTTATTTATTCCATTATTTTTAAAATACTTTTTAATTGTAAAATACAAGCATTTTGATCTAAAAACTACTAAAAACGGACCTGGGTCGTTTTCGTCCACACTCAAGTTGACACACCTTTCCTGAAGGCTTAAGGAGTACTACTGCTCTGCCATTCGGTAGAAGGGTTCGCACGGACCCTAACTTTTTTTACGAACCGATAGTGGCGCCAGGCCCGGATTGGCCATTCAGGATACCGGGAAAAATCCCGGTGGGCCGCCGCCAGGCGGGCCGGTATTTTTGTAGGTCTAATTAATAATTTAATTTATGTAATTAAATTTCATTTAACTTTCAATTACTCTTTTCTATTTTCAATTAATTTTACAACATTCAATCATTTTCGGCTTCTTTCTATGTTCTTTTCAATCACAGAAATTGTAGAATTTCAATTAAATTGTTCTATTCTACAACTATTTTTTACAATTCTTATTTATTATTATCTTTAACTTTCAATTCCATTCTTCAATTTTCAATTCCATTCTTCAGTTTTCAATTATTATTTTTTTCTATATTCAAGAATTCTAGACTTTTTCAATTACTTCTTTCAATTTTTAATTACATTTTTTAAATTTCCATTACATTCCTCAATTTTCAATTATCTCCTTCAATTTTTTCAATCCTCAATAATTCTCAAAAAATTTTATAACTAATCTTTAACTTTTTAAATTATTTTGTTCTCTTGACCATTATTTCTTAGTGCTTTACGATATCAAGACG
The DNA here is from genome assembly GCA_037103525.1 of Ganaspis brasiliensis. NCBI lineage: Eukaryota > Metazoa > Arthropoda > Insecta > Hymenoptera > Figitidae > Ganaspis > Ganaspis brasiliensis. The sequence continues at coordinate 990,461 of JAZKLR010000078.1, forward strand.
ATATCATATTTGAGCAATATTGATATTGATCTAAAAATCTCTTGACCATCCAAAAATGTTCTCGAGTTGATAATATCGACCTAAAATAACTAAAAAATGACGAAAATAATTGACAAATGAAAAAAATTGGAATAATGACAAGATTAATAAATCGACAATTGACAAAAATAATTTAAAAAATTAAAGAACAAATATAATATTTTAAAAAAACAATTGGAAATTAAAAAAGGAAAAAAATTACAGAAATAATAATAATTGAAAAAAATTTTAATTTTAAAAAATTGACCTGGATTGAAATTTGAAGAAATAATCACAAATTGATAAGAAGAAAATAATATTAAAAATTGCCAAAATAATTAAAAAATGAAAAAAATAATTGTGAATTAGACAGAAAAATTGAGGAATTAAGGAGTTAAATTGAGATTTCAAAAAAATTATTGATAATAAATAATTTACAAATTACTATATCAATAAATAAATAAATAGTATAAAAGAGTGAAAAAGCCCAGGATTGGTGAATATTTAAGAAAATAATTGACAATTAAAAACTGAAGAAAACTGTAGGAATAATTATAACAAATAATTGAAAATTGAATGGGATTTCAAAAAGTTAAAGTTGGTTGAAAATCGAAGAAAATAATTTCAAATTAGAAGAAATAGTTGAAAATTGAAGAAAAAAATTCAAAATTAAAGAAAATAATAATTGTGAATTTAAGAGGATAGTTGAAAAATTGAATTGAAAGTTCAAGAAAAATATTGTTAATTGAAAAAATCATCGAAAAAAGCCGAGAATTATTAAATATTGAAGAAAATAATTGCCAATTAGAAAAAATTCTAAACATGGCAAGATTATTAAATTAAAAACTAACAGAAATAATTTTAAACAGAAAAAGATAAACATGAAATTAAAAAAAACTAAAAAAGAAAGAAAATGATAGGAATAGTTCTAGAAACAATTGAAAGTTTAATTGCTTTTTGAAAAATTAAACTTTATTAAAATTTGAAGAAAATACTTCCAAATTGAGAGAATAATTGAAAATGAAAAAAAGTATCAATAAAAGACAAGAATTGTGATTGGATACAAATAATTAAAGAATTAAAGAACTGAATTGAAATTTCAAGAAAATGATTAATAATTGAATAATATGAAAGAAAATAATTGAAAAAAGACGAAAATAAAGGACAATTGCAAAAAATTCGAAAAATTGCAACATTAAAAAGTTTACATTTCAACAGAATTATCTTAAAAGTTAAGAATGTAAATTAAAATTTAGAACAGAAATAACTAAGAATAAAAATTGAAAGAAAATTACTGTAGTAATTGTAGAAAATAATTGTAAATTTAATTGGATTATAAAAAATTGAACTGGATTGAAGTTCTTGGAAAATAATTGCCTATTGAAGGAAACAAGTGAAAATTGAAAAAATAATTGAAAAAAAATCGAGAATTATTGAATATTGACTGAAATAATTAAAAATTCAAGTAAATAATTGAAAACTGAAAAATAATTGAAAAAATAAGAATATTTGAAAACTGAAAAAGTAATTGAAAACTGAAAAAAAATAATTGAAAAACCGACAATATTTGAAAATCGAAGAAAATAATTGAAAACTGAAAAAATAATTGAAAAAACGAGAATATTTGAAAACTGAAAAGAATAATTGAAAAAAACCGAAAATATTTGAAAATTGAAGAAAATAGTTGAAAACTGGAAAAACAATTGAAAAAATGAGAATTATTGAATATTGAAGAAAACAATTGAAAATTGATAAAAATATTGAAAGAAGCCGAAAATTATTGAATATTAAAGAGAATATTTGAAAATTGAAAAACATGATTAAAAATTAATTAAAATAATTGTGAATAGAAGAAAATAATTGAGATTTGAAGAAAATAATTGTAAATTACAGAAAGTAATTGGGTATTCAAATATTGAAAAAATGATTTTCAGGTGAATGAAAGCCGACTTTTTTTATGCTAAAGGGGGCAAAGTAGATAGAAATTCATTCTGAGCGATTTTTAAAGCCGGGGAATTCGCTAAAAAACTTTTTATTATATTTATTTAATAAAAATTGTCCATTTCTTGATTGAAGATTAGGGAATGATTTTAAAGGGTTGTTTTTGATGCTGAAGGGGTTAAGATAGATAGGTATATATTCAGAGCAATTTTTAAAGCCAGGAAATTCTCTCAAAATTTTTTTATTATATTTGTTTAATAGAAGTTGTCCATTTTTTGTCCTTTAAAATTGGTTAAAACCAGATTGAGGTGTTCATTAAACTAAGAAATTACTGCTGCTTTCGTACAAATGGCAGTAGAGAATGCTACTGTTCAAGAAATTCCTAATAATTAAATTATTGATAAGTTTAAATAAAATAATTTAATGATTTAATATTTTTATATTTTAGTTTTAAATGTTAATAAAAATTTTCAATTATATAGAAAGGGGCCGCTTTGAATATCTTTCCCGGGCCGCTTTTAATTCCCAATCCGGCCCTGAGTGGCGCCACTGGTTACTTTTGGGAAATTTTCGAAAAATTACAAACTTTTTTAAAAATTAATTTTGAGACAAAATTGAAACAAATTCGGGTCTGAGAGACCTTCATAATGACATTTTAAGTAATTCTACCAAGTTTCATGAAAAAAATATTCAATATTTTAAAAGAAAAGTTACGGACAAATTTTGCCTATACCAGTGACGTCATATTGCATCACATGCCCTTAATTAATCTCAAATGAATTTTATTATTTGTTGCAGATATGTGGCAATTTGTCATCCATTCATCTCTCACACAATGTCAAAACTCTCGCGAGCCGTGAAATTTATAATGGCCATTTGGGTTCTCGCTCTCTGTCTTGCAGTTCCTCAAGCCATGCAGTTTGGAATAGTGGACGACGGCAGTAATAATGAGGAGAAGACAAGGTGTTCGATTAAAAGAAAGTTGCTCGAGCACGCCTTCGAAATATCGACTTTGCTTCTGTTCGTTGTTCCCATGACTGTTATTACCATTCTCTACATCCTCATAGGGATTAAACTACGAAGGTCGAGGTTACTCTCTTCTGTGAAGAGAACACCAATTGCCCGAGGTCTCAATCATTATGACTCAACGCGAGGCAAGAACAGCTCCCAGAGAAATGTCATTCGTATGCTGGGTGAGTATAGACAAAAAAAAAAAAAAAGTATGTCCATATATATCCAAACATTACAACAAAACACGGGAGACGAGCACTTATGACGTTTGCGGAAATGATATCAAGTTTTCTCTACCGGCTTATTTCAATCTTTTGTCAAAATAATGAAATAAGACAGGCTAAATAAAAATAAATCAACTCCGGAAAGAAAATACCATTTACGAGCATTCCAACTGTGTAAATGGCTAAATGCCCCACATCGCGGGAAGTTTCACTCTATTCGATTGCCACTTGAATTCCATATTGACTGGCAGCACAATTATTGACCTGACAATAATGTTTTTCCGCACGATTTACAATTGTTGGTATTTCCATTAATATTATTATCTGGGCACTGAATACGGTTTTTTTTTTGTAAATGGAAAAAACAGCGAAAAGTGAGACATTTTTCAGGATTGAAAAAAGAAAATTAGATATGATTGTATGGGTAATTTAGGGTTTGTATTAATATTGAGAATCAGATTCTGTATGAAGTTTTTTAGAGTATTTTTTTTTTGCAGAATTAAAAAAAAACTAAATTCTATCACTCGGTATAATTTGAATATGTGAAATAGAATTTATCGATTTCTCCGAGTCAACTTGTCAAATAAGGTCCATTAATAAATAAACACCATTTGTTTCTTTAACGTTTCGACTATCAATGTAGTCCTCATCAGAGCTATAATTTTATTATTGTTGTCATTACAAATAATCTGAATATATTTAATTATTTTGATAAAAAAATTTTTAAATAAAAAGTTAAGAGTACTTACTTAAAAAACAATAATAACAATCATACTCTAATCTAACATTTGTTTCAAATGAAATATTACGTAACGTAATCCAACAAATAAAAAATATTTCTAAAAGCAATAAGGGCTTTTGTTATTTATTATTTTTCAAACTTTGCCATGCAAAATACCATTTTAAGATTTGAGGTTACGTCAATGGAGAGAACCTTCTTAAAATAAATAATTACTCGATTTTATCTTGTAGTTGTATTATTGTTATGATATAATGTATCTTTTGACAAATAACAGCAAAAAGGACATTTTGGAATTAACTTGCGTCCTTTTAAACACCGAAACCATTTCAATGGACCTTGATCTGAAACAAGTTTGGGTCAAGAAGGGTTAACTGGAACTATGCACTTCCATATTCGGGTTAATGACTCAGTATTTTCAACTTGATTCGTTTCTTATTCATCTCTTTGTAATTTGTGCGAATTGAAATTTTAATCACAACCAGTTATTCCGGACAAATCTATCTTTACGGGACAAGAGTTATCTCCACGCTCAGATTACACGTTTCTTTACATTAAAAAACCACTGTCTTTCCTCCATTATTACTTTCAAGCCAATTAATAATTTTTCATTTTCTTAAATAATTACTCAAATTTTTATAATTTATTTTATGTGAATATAATTATAGAGTTAATAAACATAAAATAAAACTTGTTCACATTTTTCGTAGGTAATTAAAAATTAAAAATTAAAAACTGTGATGTTTGATTTAATTACTTTTCAATTAATATTTACAGATTTCTTTCATTAATTTTTCAACAAAAATATTAAGATTAGTTTTATAAAAGTTGGTTATTTAAAAAATATAAAAATATTAAAAGGGAATTAAGTTAAGCAAAATTGCATGTTATTTCAAATATCAATTTATTTTGCATTTATTTAATATTGGAAAATTTGTTAGTTATTTATATATAAAATAAATCAAAATGACAAAAAAAAATAGTAAATTTTCATATTTAGCGCTATTTCGACAGTGGCGCCTCTAGCATTTTCTTATAACGCATTATAAGGTTGGTAGCCCTGAATCATTTGTTTTAATATTCATAACCTAAAAATACGTGACACTTTATAGTGCACGACTACAAGCATTAATCTTTAAAATTGAACAAACTATCTTATCTAAAATATTATTTATATCAAATAATTATGTGCAATTTCTTGCATTTTTATACGACTATCTATTATTTAACATTATTTCCATTTTCTTTTTAATACACAACTTACACCTAGTTGACTTATTTTGACAAGTTTTAGCTGTTACTCAATTTGATTTCAAGATTTTTTCTGGTTTTATAATGACAAAAAATAGAAAATTTTCAATTTTGAACATTAACAAAATATTTTTGTTATAAAATTAACTTCTAATAAATACTATTTTGTTAAATAAATTCCGGTTAAATTCACTAGAAAAACAGGTTATAGTATTTCAGGTTAAAGTATTCTTTTTAAATTATTCTTGTTAAAATTATTATTTCGCTTGAATATAATTACAGTAATTTTTAGTTTAATTTATCTAAAAAACTCATATAGAAAAAAAACAAAATTACATAAACTAGAAAATCGGCAATTCAATTGTAAATAAGTGTAACATTTAACTTTTTAAAACAATTGGACAATTGTAACCGGAGCTTTCTAATACTTTTAATTTAAATGTTTAGTAAGAACTTAATTAACATTTTTTTTATTTCATTAATTAAATTTAACCAATTTGATTTATTTTTCCAGTTACAAAAGTCGGAATTCCGGTTAATTTAACCAGAAATTTTTTTCAGTGAAAAAAAATTTTTTTTTGTACAATAAGTAGCAGATTTATCCACAGTAATGTTGTGGAGTGTCGGGAAAAACACATTGCTATGTGATTTACGAAAGGCTGAGCTGAACTTGAAAGATGGATCACCTTTCTTATAATAAGTTCGTCGATTTCGATTCTAATGGGGTGAGTTTGGTAAAAGCCCTTGTGATTGACAATTTAACCATACCTTAATCTAGCTCGTTACTTCTACATGATTAACGAATAGAGAAAAAAAATTGTTTTTTTAACGATAGGCATTCATATTTTTTTTTTTTTTTTTAAATAGTCGCATATGGTATAGGTGGGTCTAATACATATTATTTATTAATATTAATTACCAATTGAGTTAGTTCTAAATTTTTAACGTAAACAGAAAAGAATGTAAACACCGTTTAAAAATAAAAATAATTTTAAAACATATAATACTTTTTGGCATTAAGTTTAAAACTGTCCAGAACTTAGTTAAAACTATTTGAAACTGATTCGAACTGGTTTAAAAATATTTGAAACTGATTTAAAGTTGTTTTTAATTACTTGAGAACTGTTGATAACTTAATTGAAATTGAAAAAAAATGATTGAAAATTGAGATAAATAAATAAAAATTTTAAAAAATAATTAAAATTTGAGAAAATAATTGAAAAAATTACGTAAAATATTTTAAACAAAGGAAAGTTAAAGAAAATTTTGGAAAAATACTTAAAACTTTCAAAAGTTCATTGAAATAAAAGAAAATAATTTAAAATTAGAGGAAATAAATGAAGAAAGATAAACGTAATTTAAAATTGAAGAGAATATAAGTTTTAATTAAAGAGAACTAACTATAAACTTTTTGGAAATTATGAAAAAGAACGAAAGTAATTGAAATTTTAAAAAAATACTTGCAACTCTTAGAAATATTTTGAAATAAAAAGAAAATAATTAAAAATTCAAGAAAATGATTGAAAAATGATTTTAAAATTTGACACTTGAAGAAAATAATTGAAATATGATAAAACAATGAAAGTTGAAAATTGAAATAAATAAATTATTGAAAAAATGTAGCATTTTTTATAAAATAGAAAAAAATAATTGAAGTTTTAAAAAAATACTTGAAATTCTTATAAGCTAATTGAAAAAAATGAGAATAATTAAAAATTGAAGAAAGCTGAAATAAATTGAAATTCTTGATAATTAATAAATTTTTTTTGGAAATTATGAAAATAACTGAAAATAATTAAATTATGATTTTAAAATTTAAAAGTCGAAGAAAATAATTGAAATATGGTACAGACAATGATAAGTTGTAAAAGATAATGACATTTGAGTGAAATAATTAAAAAAATTACAGAATTTTTTTTAAATAAAAATAATAATTAAAGTTTGAAAAATCACATGAAGATCTTAAAACTTAATTGAGAGAAATGAGAATAACTAAAAATTCAAGAAAAAGATTGAAGAAAGTTTGAAACAATTGAAATTTACCATAATTAATTTAAAAAAATTTGGAAAATATGAAAAAAATGAAAATAGTTGAAAGTTGAAGAAAATAATTGGAATTTTAGAAAAATACTTGAAAATCTGAAAAAGTAATTTTAGAAAATGAGAATAATAATTAACAATCGAGAAAAATAATAGAAAAACGATCGAAATTATTCGAAATTGTAAAAAATAATTGAAAATTGAGATATATTTTAAAAGTTCAGGGAATGAATTCAGAAATTATGAAAGTTATTAAAAATTAAAAATAATAATTGCAAAATGATAAAAATAATGGTAAATTATAATAATTAATTTAAATTTGAGATGAGTAATATAAAATTTAAGAAATAATTAATTTACTTAATTTAATATCGAGAGAAAAATAATTATAATTTAAAGAGTAATTGAAAAAAATATCAAAATCGTTGAAATTTAAATTAATTAAATTAAATTTAATTATTAAATAAATTTTTAAATTTCAGAAAAGTACTTAAAACTTTCAGAAGTTAATTAAAATAAAAGAAAAAAATTTAAAATTAGAGAAAATAAATGATAAAAGATGCACATAATTTAAAATTGAAGAGAACAAGTTTTAATTAAAGAGAAATAAGTATAAACTTTTTGAAAATTATGAAGAAGAACGAAAGTAATTAAAAATTGAAGAAAATAATATAAAAAATACTATAAATAATTGAAAATTGAATGAAATAATTAAAATGTCAGATAAATAGTTTAAAATTTTTGAAATTATAAAAGAAATGAAAAGAATTGAAAATTGAAGGAAATAAATTTAGAAATACAATTGAAAAATGATTTTAAATTTTAAAAATTGAAGAAAATAATTAAAATAACAGACAAATAATGACAAATTGAAAATAAATTTATTATTTATTATTATTATTATTATTTATTATTATTTATTAATTTATTATTGAAAATAAATGACATTTAAGGGAAATAATTGAAAAAAAATTACAAAAATTTTTTTAAATAAAGAAAAAGTAATTGAAATTTGACGAAAATACGTGAAAATGTTTGAAATCAATTGTAAAAAAGAGAATAACTAAAAATTGAAAAAAAAAATTGAAGAAAGCTAAATATAAATGAAATTACAATAAATAATAAGAAATTTTTGAAATTATGTTAACAAATGAAAATAATTAAAAATTGAAGAAAATAATTGAAATTTTAGAAAAATACTTAAAAATCTTGGAGAATAATTTTAGAAAATGAGAATAATAATTAACAATCGAGGAAAATAATTGAAAAGTGATAAAATTAATTCAAAATTAAAAAAAATAATTGAAATATGCTGAAAAGAATTTAAGATTTTAAAAGATTTAAGATGTTTAAAATTGTTTATTTAATAACCATTATTAAAAAAATTTTAAATGTAAAACTTATTTATACTGAAGTCAAAATAAAAGAATTTTAACCCAGAATTAATCCTGAATTTCATAGTAGCTGATAATAAAGTAAATTTATTAACGAATTTTAACAGAAAACAATAAATATAATTTGAAATTTGCCTTTCTTGCATTCCTTATTGATTTTCAAGTTCGAAATGCCTTTTGTGAAAGACAAATTTTCACTAATGATATAACCAATATATATGCAATTGAATACAGAACAAGGAAACTTCGTATCTAGTTCAAACATTTTGTTATATTTACCAAAGTTCGGGTTAATCTTCTAGGTAGCTTGCAGTTCGTAATAGTCTATTTAATTCTCTGGTAACATCACTTACTGAAAAGTTATTCTGAAATCGCTTTTACTGCACATAAAGAATCAATGAAGAAAAAGTTAATCTAATTTATTTCAAAGCTGAGTAAAACTATTAAAAATAGTTATTTTTCACTTTCTAGTGAGTTTTCTTTACTTTTTAGATACTTTCTTTTAATATCAAGATTTTTTATCTCAAAATTATTGTTTCAAGTTCACTATTTACTTTTCATGAATTTTAAGTTATCTTCTTCTTTTATTTTTATACACTCCAGATGTTTTTTTTTACTTTCTAGTTATTTATTCACTTTTCGATTTTTTAAACAAGTTATTATTAAAAATATCTATTTTTTTAGCTTTATTTGTTTAAGCCAATTTTTAGTTACTTTGTCACTTGACAATAATTTTTACTAATTTTTTAATACTTCTTTAATTTGCTATAGTTACTTTTTTAACTCTTTAGTAACTTTTAGCAATAAAATAATGTTTTTGAACTTCTAGTAATTTTTTTTACTTTGTGGTAGTTTATTTACTTTTTAATAATTCTACTATATTCTCTAGTTTTTTTCTTCAATTTCGAATTTCACATTTCATTTTGTAGGAAGTATATAGTTGAAATCAAATACGTTAAAATAAAAAGATAAAAACAACATGAAATTTGTTATTTTATATTAAATATAACTTTTCAAATTCAATATTAATTTTCTGACAGCAAACATATTATAGAATTTCATCAAACATGTTTTTAGTTACTTTAATTAAAAACATTTTTTAAATTGAAATTTTTTGTGTTAGTCTCGTCTTGATCAATATGTATCGTGCATGTATAACCTGAAATCTTGTACCTTGTAAGTAGCTTGTTTTTGTCTGGAAATTTCAGTGAAATTTTTTGTCCGATTCAGAAGGAGCAGCTATACTATTAAGAAGGAAAGACAGGAGCATTTCTTCTCAGCTTCTTGAGACTGCTTGAGTGCATAAATTGTAAAGAAATCAAGCTACACAATGTTGAAAAAGTCGATTGATTCCGTTAGACTCGTAAATGGGAATATGAAAAAAGTCAAGTATGTAAATGACATTTCATCTTTCAAGATCTATAAAAGGCAGATCTGATCTTGGATATTGAGATGCGCAATTCTTAGAATGTTTGCCTTGGAACTACAAGTTGGTCCTCGAAGGAACCGGTTAGCTTCGATCAAATGAACACTGAATTTTAGAACTTTATGAATAAATATCGATTTCGAAAACGCCTCGAGTGACAATTTTGATACTCTTCTAATTATTATTAAAATGATACTCTTTTGATAATTTATACTTTATTTGTAATATGAAAAATATTCAGCTAGAGTATTAAATCTATGGGTCTACACGTCACTTGACTTTATAAACTTTTATTATAATGTTATAGATTTTTAATTCTCTATAACTTGCATGATACTCATTATAGGATTGTGTTTGGATCATTTAATACGCTATTAGTCTCTTTTTGATTTTATCGACAAAAAGAATTAATTATATTTTTTATTAGAGTCCATTACTGAATTTAAACTCTTGATACTCTAGTAGTTTAATTTGAACTCTTGATACTCTAGTAGTTTAATTTGAAATCTTTTAATTGCATGGCTCATGATACTCTGATAAATTTTAATATAACTATTTTTTATTAGCTGTCGCTAATTCTAATAAGAGTATTAGGAGTATTGAATTCGATCTCTTCTACGACTACTTATAATATTGCACTAAACCATAACACACTTGATTAATATTCTCTTAATATTCCATCAATTTTACTATTTATACTTTTCATATTTTATAAATACTCTCTCAATAATCTCCTTTTTATACTCTATGAATACTCTATTATTAACGTCTGATGAACTACTGACAATATTCTATTAAAATTGCGAAACACTCGATTGATACTCTATTAATACTCTCTAAATAAGCACCTTTTGACACACTTTGAATACTCTAATATTCATTTCGGATTATATACTGACAATATTCGATTAAAATGGCAAAAAACTCGATTAATACTCTATCAACACTCTGTCACTAACCTCCTTTTGACCTTCTTTGAAAACTCTATTATTAACTACCGAATAAATACTAATAATATTCAATTAAAACGTCGAAACACTTGATTAATTCTCTATTAATACTCTTTCAATAACATGCTTTTCACACTCTCTGAATACTCTATTATTATTTTCTGATTAACTAATGATCATATTCTTTCAAAATGGCAAAACACTTAAATAATATTCCATTAATACTCTCTAAATAACCACCCTTTGACCGCCTTTAAATACTACATTATTAACTTTGGATTAAATACTGACAATATTCGATTAAAATGGTAAAACGCTCGATTAATACTCTATTAATACTCTCTAAATAAGCACCTTTTGACACACTTTGAATACTCTAATATTCATTTCGGATTATATACTGACAATATTCGATTAAAATGGCAAAAAACTCGATTAATACTCTATCAACACTCTGTCACTAACCTCCTTTTGACCTTCTTTGAAAACTCTATTATTAACTACCGAATAAATACTAATAATATTCAATTAAAACGTCGAAACACTTGATTAATTCTCTATTAATACTCTTTCAATAACATGCTTTTCACACTCTCTGAATACTCTATTATTATTTTCTGATTAACTAATGATCATATTCTTTCAAAATGGCAAAACACTTAAATAATATTCTATTAATACTCTCTAAATAACCACCCTTTGACCGCCTTTAAATACTACATTATTAACTTTGGATTAAATACTGACAATATTCGATTAAAATGGTAAAACGCTCGATTAATACTCTATTAATACTCTCTAAATAAGCACCTTTTGACACACTTTGAATACTCTAATATTCATTTCGGATTATATACTGACAATATTCGATTAAAATGGCAAAAAACTCGATTAATACTCTATCAACACTCTGTCACTAACCTCCTTTTGACCTTCTTTGAATACTCTATTATTAACTTCTGATTAACTACTGATGATATTCGACTAAAATGTCAAAAATCGTTTGATACTCTATTAATACTCTCTCAATAACCACCTTTCGACACTCTTTAAATATTCCATTATTAACTACCGAATAAATACTAATAATATTCAATTAAAACGTCGAAACACTTGATTAATTCTCTATTAATACTCTTTCAATAACATGCTTTTCACACTCTCTGAATACTCTATTATTATTTTCTGATTAACTAATGATCATATTCTTTCAAAATGGCAAAACACTTAAATAATATTCCATTAATACTCTCTAAATAACCACCCTTTGACCGCCTTTAAATACTACATTATTAACTTTGGATTAAATACTGACAATATTCGATTAAAATGGTAAAACGCTCGATTAATACTCTATTAATACTCTCTCAATAACCACCTTTTGACACTCTTTGAATATTCCATTATTAAGTTCTGATTAACTACTAATGATTGATTAACATGTAAAAACACTTGATTAATACTCTATTAATACTCTCTCAATAACATCCTCTTCACTCTCTCTGAATACTTTATTATTAACTTCTGATTAACTACTGATAATACACTTTTAAAATGGCAAAACACTCCGTTGATACTTTCATAATACTCTCTCAATAACCGCCTTTTGACACTCTTCGAATAATTCATTATTAACTTCTAAATATATAACGACAATATTCGATGAAATTGGTAAAACACTCGAGTAACACTTTATTAATACTGTATTAATACTCTCCCAATAGCCTCCTTTTGAAACTCTTTGAATATTCCATTATTAACTTCCGATTAACTACTAATAATATTCTATTAAAACGTCAAAAAACATGATTAATACTATATTAATACTCTTTCAATAACATCCTTTTCACACACTCTGAATACTCTATTATTAATTTCTGATTTACTACTGATAATATTCAACTAAAATGGTAAAACGCTCGTTTGATACTCTAATAATACTGTATTAATACTTTCTCTATAACCACCTTTTGACCGCTTTTGAACACTCTATTATTAACTTCGGATTAACTATTGATAATATTTGATTAAAATGGCAAAACACTTGATTAATACTCTAATAATACTATTTCAATAACATCTTTTTTACACTCTCTTAATACTATATTAATTATTTCTGATTAACTACTGATAATATTCTTTCAAAATGGCAAAACAGTCAAATAATATTCCATTAATACTCTATTAATACTCTTTCAATAACCTCATTTTGACACTCTTTGAATACTCCATTATTATCTTCTGATTAACTACTGATAATATTCGTTTAAAATGGCAAAACGCTCGTTTGATACTCTATTAATACTCTCTAAATAACCACCTTTTGACCGCTTTTGAACACTCTATTATTAACTTCGGATTAATTACTGGCAATATTCGATTAAATTGGTAAAACGCTCGATTGATACTCTATTAGTACTCTCTCAATAACCACCTGTTGTTACTCTGTGAATATTCCATTATTAATTTCTGATTATACACTAATAATATTCGAATAAAATGTCAAAAACTTAGAATAATACTCGATTAATACTCTCTCAAAAATCTCCTTTCGACACTCTTTGAATATTCCATTATTAAGTTCTGATTAACTACTAATGATCGATTAACATGTAAAAACACTTGATTAATACTCTATTAATACTCTCTCAATATCATCCTCTTTACACTCTCTGAATACTTTATTATTAACTTCTGATTAACTACTGATAAAACACTTTTAAAATGGCAAAACACTCTGTTGATACTCTAATAATACTGTATTAAAACTTTCTCTATAATCACCTTTTGACACTCTTTGAATATTCCATTATTAACTTCTGATTAACTACTGACAATATTCTTTCAAAATGGCAAAACAGTCAAATAATATTCTATTAATTCTCTATTAATACTCTTTCAATAACCACGTTTTGACACTCTTTGAATAATTCATTATTAATTTTTGATTATATACTAACAATATTTGATTAAAATGGAAAAACACTCGATCAATACTCTATCAATACTCTTTCAATAACCTCATTTTGACAATCTTTGAATACTCCATTATTAACTTCTGATTAACTACTGATAATATTCGTTTAAAATGGCAAAACGCTCGTTTGATACTCTATTAATACTCTCTCAATAACCACCCTTCGACACTTTGAATTATGAACTTCTGGTTTTATACTGATAATATTCGATTAAAATGTCAAAAAACTCAATTGATACTCGATTAATACTCTCTCGATAACCTGCTTTTGACACTTTTTGAATATTCCATTATTTACTTCTGAATTTATACTGACAATATTCGATTAAAATGTCAAAATACTCGATTAATACACTATTAATACTGTATTAATACTTTCTCAATATCCTTCTTTGGACAGTCTTAGAATATTCTATTATTAACTTCTGAACTTTTATATTTATTCCTATTCAGACCAAACAATACTCCTTTTACTCATTTAGTTTTCTTTTGGATCATTCCATACTTTTAATTTTTATTTGTATAACTTTTTCCTACTCCGTCAGCTCTTTTTAGAACTCTTGATACTCTATTGAAGTGGACTATGGCAAATTTTAGGATTCGTGAAACTCTATTAATTTTGTTTAAAACAGTAACACTTTTCAGTTTTTGTTTATACTTTCTGATAAATCAGTATAAGGAGTATTAAGTACATTTTTAAAACTCTCTTCCTAATCTTTTTCTATTTCTTTGGCTTTTTCAACTCTTGATATTCTAATGGTAAAATTAAACATTTTCTGATTTTGGTACTCTTGATACTCCTCTGTTAATAAGTTATTGTCACTAATCCTTCTTGTTAAATTTCTTTGCATTCTATTAATCCCATTTTTAACTATTAATACTCTCGTGATTTTATTTAAAAGTCTTTACACTTTGTTTACACTATTTTGAGACATTCAAGTGCTGTTTGAATAGCCAAAAACTTTTTAATACTCTATGACATTTCTCTTAGGAAGTCCAGAGTTCTTCTGCATCCTTTAATACTCTTTAGTATTTATTAAAAATTTTCATTATCCGTTGGATTTTATGTTAATACTCTCTTAATATTCTTTAAATTCACCTTTTCAAGTAGTTTAATACTCTGCCGGTTCTCTATTCATCCTAGTTAATTCTCTGTTGATGTATTCTAGGTCTTATAACTGACTTTTAAATATTCTAGTTCCCCGACTCTCTGTCGACCTCCTTTGAAACGCTTAATACTCATTGGATTATCTAATGTTTACTTCATACTCTAATAATTCTCTACAAATGACTTGAAACTTGTTTAGTTTTCCTTCAAAATTACTTGATACTCTAATCAATACTCTGAAAATCTTTTAATACTCTGTCGGTTTACTCTTTTGAATTTCAATACTCTGTCTCTTTTGTTGGACCGTTTTATACTCTATTGATTATCCATGAATCTAATAGCCATCCAGCATATAAATTTAAACCCCTCGATTTTCATCCAAATCCACTTTAAAATTGATACTCTGTATCAAATCAACTATAATTCTCTCAATAAAAACTTTTCGTTTTTTCGAATTTCTTGAACTCTTATGAATTTTAAACTCTTACTTATTTATTTAGTTATTTAAAACTCTTATGAAACTTTGATATTTTTTTAATACTCTGTTCATTCTCTATTGATCCTCTTGATACTCCATATTGATTCTCCTTGAATCTTAATATAAACTTTTTTTTTTCAAATCTCCTCAATTCTCTGTCGATTCGCGTTTTAAACTCTTAATACTCCATTGATTTTCTTTTGATACTCTTGGCCGAAATTAAATTAAATTAATTTTTTTTTAATTTCCTCAACTCTCTGTCGATTCATGTTTTAAACTCTTAATACTCTATTGATTTTCTTTTAATACTCTTGACCGAAAATAAAAAAAAATTCCTAAATTAACAATTGCTATCCTATAACCAAAAAACTTACAGACTCTAAAAATAAATATTTTAGGGAATAAAAAATTCTGTCAAAAACAGTCTCTCTCAGTTTTTCCGGAAATGCTGAGTTTCCAATCAGTTCGAGGCAAAAAATAGGATAATAAATGATGCTCTTGGGATGTGTTCAGCTCGACACGTTGAAATAAATAGAAATTTAAGAGGGACAATGTTAATACACTGCGTAAGAGTCTCTAAAAGTCATCCGGAAGAAAACATTCGGACCTTAATTTACAGCTTATTTATTACTAGTTTTGTCATTCACGTCTGAATTTTTATGAGTATTAATTAATCTCCGTTTACGAGAACGACAATAAAAGATACTCGTTACATAATTTTAAAATAGACGAAAAACTTTTCATAATAACGGATCACATTTGAAAGATGAGTAATAATTATAATTTAAATCCTAGATTCCTCAGCGTTATTTAGTAAAAAAATTGAGTTTCTGCAAAAGTTTTTTTTTCAAATAATAGCTAAAATGAATTTCTTTTTAACTTAGAATCATCTAAAATATTCATAATATCTAAATTTATAAAACTTGAAAATTAGATTTATTCAAATTAAAAAGCAGCCGATGTTAATTGCATTTTTACGATGTATTAAAAAATCAAAGAAATAATGAAAATAAAATGAAAATTTATTATATTGGTTCAAGTATTTAATGGCCCATTAATTGGCTCTCTAATTGGTTCTAAGACCTCCTGGAATAGATTTTATGACACTAAAACGTATCTTGATAGAATACAATCAAATAATTAAAACTTTTTAAGTCTACAAATATATATTTTGGAAAATTACGAATATCAAATTGAGCTTTTAGTAGGAATTTAATGTCAGTGTTTTATGTAATATAAGGTCTGTTAAAATGTTTCTCTTCATTTCCTTTTTATTAATTAATGAATCAATAAGAAAAGATACAATTTCTGAGATGGAATTTACGATATTATCGTGTCTGGATGCTGAAAAGAACATTAATCGACCTTCAAGTGACGATTGGAAATAGAAGCACCAGGAGAGATAATAATCATTTATGTCAGTTAAAATTTCCGTGTGAGTGCTTTCTCGAAATGGTATAACCAAATCTTCACATTAACAGGT